>CM065296.1:21095441-21695441 GCA_032871835.1 Dipteronia dyeriana
TTTGCGCCGTGGATGATAATCAATACAAGTTGGCCCAAAACACTAGGATTGCAAAGCAGGCTTGGGACATTCTTCAAACGGCACATGAGAGAACCGATGTAGTCAAGGACTCAAAGCTCCAAGTCCTCCAAATGCAATTTGAGATGATTAGGATGGAGGAGCATGAATACTTCAATGACTTTCAAGTGAAGTTGATGGATATCGTCAACCAAAGCCATCAATTTAGTGACCTCTATTCGGATAGAAGAGTCAAGCAAAAAATTATGAGGTCACTTCCGTCAAGGTTTGAATCAAAGGTGACGACACTTGAAGAGAACATTGAATACAAGAATATGAACCCAAGTGAAGTCATAGGAAGACTTATAGCTTATGAGTCAAGATGGAACACCGTACCCACACCTCCGAAGAAGCAAAAGAGCATCGCCTTGAAGACCACCACGGTTGAAGAAGAGGAGGAGGACTCGGATGAAGAAATGGCCCTCATGGTTAAATGATTCAAGAAATTCATGAAGTTTGAAAGGAAAGGATTTGGGTCCAAGGGAATGGAAGTGAAGAAGAAAACTCCTTTCAAGAAGATGGAAAAGTCTCAAGAAAGTGACTTCAAGAAGGACATTCAATGTTATGAATGTAGTGGCTTTGGTCACATTGCTCAAGAATGTGCAAATTTGAAGAAAAAGAAAAAGGGGAAGGCAATGGCAACCACTTGGAGCGATAGTGAAGACTTAGAAGAGGAAGAAAAATCTTCGGATGATGAAGATAGAGTTACAAACTTCATTGCCTTCAAAACATCTCATAATGGCAAGGAAGAAGTAGATGACTCTAGTGATGAGAGTACCTCTTCTAACTCTAGGTTTGAGATTGATGAGGAAATGGACTATTAGACTTCATGAAGTTTTTTGAAAAGTCTAGATTGAAAAAGAAGAATGAGATTCAAGAGTTGAAAAAGGAGAATCTAGAGTTGACTTTCAAGATTACCAACTTGAGTGAGAAGGTAAAGAATGGAAAAGAGTTAGAAGAGAGTTTAAAGTTGGAGCTTGTGATCACTAAGAAGAGTGAAGAAAACTTGAAGATTGAGCTTAGGGAAGCGAAAGAATTGGTTGCCAAGATGACATCCGGAACCGAGAGACTTGACAAGATGCTATCATGTGGGAAGAGTCCTAGTGATAAAACGCTTAGGATATGTGGAAGGCAAGGATGCCATTTCCTTGAAGAAGACCATCTTTGTCAAGAGTCTAGAGGATAAAGTGGTTCAAGGCGCACCCTAAGAAATAAGATCTAATGAAGTTGGAGAATCATCAAAGCAAGCTCAAATGCAGGCTCAAACGAAGTCTCAAGTTAAAGCTCATCCACCAAAGGCTAGAACTCAAAGGAAAGGAAAGTCTTCCATGCTTGCACAAGGATATGGTATGAATTCTTATTTTACTCCCATTTGTCATTATTGTGGTGTTAAAGGTCACATAAGACCGAATTGTTTTAAATTTATTAAGGTATGTCATTTTTAAAGCATGATTGAGAAGAATATGCTTAGAAGAGCCAAATTGTATGTACCTAGGAATTTTAGAGAAAATGAACCCATGGCTCCTAGAAATAGTAATATTGCATCTAGGTGGACTAGAAGAGATGAATATTGTTGTCATGTGGCTCAAGTAGCCTTGAAAGCCAAATCCATCAATACTTGGTACCTTGATAGTGGGTGTTCTAGGCACATGACCAAAACAAGAGGTTCTTTGAAACTCTTGTGATGGAGGATGGTGGATTTGTCACATTTGGTGATGGTTCACGCAAGAAGGTTTTAGGAAAAGGAAACATATCCATCTCCGGTTTGCCCTCCGTGCCTAATGCTTTATATGTAGATGGTTTGCAAGCCAATCTTATTAGCATATCATATTTAAGTGATGAAAGGTTTTCGGTTATGTTTGGCAAAGTTGATTGCTCTATTCTAAGAGAAGATGGACAAGTTCTATTGAAAGGCAAGAGATCAAGTGACAATTGTTATTGTCTTGATTCAAATGGCATCTCTTGTAATTTGTCTAGTTGTGATTAAGTTGAATTGTGGCATCAAAGGTTAGGTCATATGAATTTCAAAGATTTTAGAGTTCTTGAGAGGTTGAATGTTGTGAGAGGCCTTCCCAAGTTTGGAAAGAGGATTGAGGGAGTTTGTGGACCTTGTCAACAAGGAAAGCAAACTAAGAGTGTGCATAAGAAGGGTAAGTATCTTGCCACTAAGGAGCCACTAGAGCTTCTTCATATGAACCTTATGGGTCCCATGCAAACCGAGAGTCTCGGTGGTAAGAGGTACATCTTTGTGTGTGTTGATGATTTTTCGAGATTTACATGGACCTACTTTCTTAGAGAAAAATCTGAAACTTTTGAAAATTTTAAAATGCTTTGCACTATAATTCAAAATGAGAAGGATTCTCATATAAAATGCATTAAGAGAATTAGAAGTGACCATGGGAGAGAATCTGAAAATGCTTGCTTTGAAAATTTTTATGATAGTCTTGTCATCTCCTATGAGTTCTCAGATCCTCAAACTCCTCAACAAAATGGGGTAGTAGAGAGGAAGAATAGAGTCCTCTAAGAGATGGCCCATGTGATGTTGCTTAGTAACAATGTGCCTAGGAATCTTTGGGCCGAGGCTGTTAATACTGCTTGTTATATAGGCAATAGAGTTTTTCTTAGGCACAGAACTAGACAAACCTCTTATGAATTATGGAAGGGTAAGAAGCCAAATGTTAGCTACTTCCACTAATTTGGAAGCGAGTGCTACATTCTAAATGACCGTGATCAACTTGGCAAGTTTGATGCTAAGAGTGATGAGGGGATTTTCATTGGCTATGCCCTAAATAGTAAGGCCTATATAGTTCTTAATTTAAAGACTCGAAGTGTCAATGAGTCATCTAATGTGGTCATAGATGATTGTATGCCTAAGGTTAGTAATCATGATGAGGAGGTTAGTGTGTTTGATGATTCTCCTTTGGATAAGATTGGTGAGACTTCAAGTAATGAAAAGTCAAATCATGAAAAAGAGGTCTCTCAATCTCTTGATAGAGATTCTACTTTGGACTCCAAGGAACCCACTCCTTGGGTTAGACATCTCCACAACAAGAGTGATATTATTTGAGATGTGAATGAGGGGGTTTGGACTAGGCATCAATTAGTCAATCAAATTAGCTATACTTGCTACACCTCTCAAATTGAACCCAAAAAGGTTGATGAGGCCTTAAGTGATGAGTTTTGGGTTCTTGCTATGCAAGAAGAGCTAAACCAATTTGAAAGAAATGAGGTTTGGACTCTAGTTCCTAGACCTAAGAACACTAATGTGATAGGCACCAAATGGGTCTATAGGAACAAATCAGGTGAGGATGGCTACATTGTGCGGAACAATGCTAGACTTGTAGCACAAGGGTACTCTCAAATTGAAGGTATCGACTTTGAGGAGACTTTTGCTCCCGTTGCCCGATTAGAGTCCATTAGACTTCTATTATCCATATCTTGTGTGCACAAGTTTAAATTGCATCAAATGGATGTTAAGAGTGCCTTTCTCAATGGCTTCTTGCAAGAGGAAGTGTTTGTTGAGCAACCCAAGGGGTTTATGGATCCATACCACCCCAAGTATGTTTATCGCCTCAAGAAGGCACTATATGGGTTGAAACAAACACCAAGGGCTTGGTATAAGCGCCTCACTCTTTATCTTGTTGCAATGGCTATTCTAGAGGAAGTGTTGCCAAGACTTTGTTCATCAAGTGCACTAAAGATGAGCTATTCATAGCCCAAATTTATGTTGATGACATCGTTTTTGGTTCCACCAACAACTTGAAAGTTAAACAATTTGTTGATCTCATGGCTCATGAGTTTGAAATGAGCATGGTTGGTGAACTAAATTACTTCCTAGGCTTGCAAATCAAGAAAATGCATGATGGGATCTTATATTCCAAGCTAAATATGCCAAGAACCTAGTGAAGAAATTTGGCATTGAGAATGCCAAACATTGTGACACACCTATGAGTACCACATTGAAACTTAGCAAGGATGCAAGTGGGAAAAGTGTGGATCAAAGCCTATATCGGGGCATGATAAGGAGCTTGCTACTTGACGGTGAGTAGCCCTATATAGCCTTTAGTGTTTGTGTGTGTGCTAGGTACCAAGCCAATCCCAAGGAATCTCATTTCTCCTTCATGAAGAGAATCATTCGATATGTGAATGGGACATCCAATTATGGGATATGGTACTCTTTTGACACTAATGTTAGTTTAGTTGGCTTTAGTGATACAGATTGGGCAGGTAATTGTGATGATAGGAAGAGTACATCGAGTGGTTGCTTCTTCTTAGGGAACAATCTTGTGTCATGGTTTTACAAGAAGCAAAATTCCATATCCTTATCCACAGCCGATGCCGAGTATATAGCCGTTGGGAATGCTTGCACACAACTCCTATGGATGAAGCAAATGCTTGTGGATTATGGCTTTGAGCAAGATACTCTAACTCTTTATTGTGATAACATGAGTGCCATTAATATTTCAAAAAATCCTGTCCAACATTCTAGAACCAAACATATTGATATTAGACATCATTTCATTAGAGAGCTAGTTGAGAGCAAATGCATTGCACTTGAACATGTGGGCATAAATGATCAACTAACGGACTTGTTTACTAAACCATTAGATTCTACTAAGTTTAAATCTCTTAGTAGGTCTATTGGGATTTGTCAGATGTATTGATGAGTTTTTGTGATTGACCCCATATGGGGAGCTCAAGCAAAGAGAGCGAACTTGCATTTCAATAAGCAAATAATTGTTCAATTTTATTCTCTTTAATTAATTGCTTGAGTATCTTGGGTGCATATAGTATTATATGACTTTTTATCTAATAAGCGTGTTTTTGCCTTATTTGAAATTCATGTCTCATTTGTGTTCAAACATGTATTTTTGGACTAGGAAACTTGATTGGGAAGTACATTTGATTGACTCAAAGTTTATCTCTATGTTTATGAAAACTTGATTTTGACATGCTTAAATTGGTATGCATGATGAATTTATTGAATGCTTTAAACTGATTGCATATTTGTGTGAGAGTGACTTTTGAGACTTCAATCAATAAAGATATTGTATACATTTCCAGGATTTCACAATCTAATAGTCTCTTTCTCTTTACTTTACTTGTTGAACAAGGCTATTATCATACAGGCATTTCACCTGGAAATATCTAAAAGGGCGTAATAGTTGCTCATGTCTTATTTAGCTTGTAAAGCTTGATAGTTGCTTTTATCTTTTGTTAAACTATATCTTGTTTTTCCATTGACAAATTGGTGCAAATTGGTTTGACTTCTCTTGGAACCTCATGTGTTTTTTTTCCTTTGCCAAATACCATGCTTTTGGAAGTTGATATTGCATGTATTTCATTCAAGGTAATCTTTTCACACATATTCCAAAAAACAAACGTCCTTGAATTTCTCTCTCTTAATTAAATTGCATAAAGTTATTGTATATGATTACGCATTTATATTCCAAATATCTCTCTTTGCTAAAGCGTCCCTGTTGGGAAATACTCCTTTGCCTATCTTGTGACAAAAAAGGGAGTAATGTTGGATTTATGGGGAGTTTGTGTTGCTTTTGCATATAAAGTGAGAATTCCGTTTTTAGGGGGAGATGACTCTTTTAGGGGGAGATTTTGCATGTGCATTGTTGATTACATGTCACTTGTTTCTATTTCATGCAAATTGCACTTTTTTTTATTTATCTTGATCACCTCACATACACTTGTCTTGGAAAGTGTAGTTGTTTGTTTTGTAGGGATGATCATTCTACAAGAGATAGAAGATTTGAAGATTTAGCTTTAGGTATCTCTTTGTAATATAGAATGTGTTTGTTGACCTCTTGTTGTTTTTATTTTTGTGAGGATACTTTGTGAGTGAGTGGGTGATTTTGTCACGAAATAGCCAAAGGGGGAGATTGTTAGTTCCTCGATATTTGATTGGCTTATTTCGATTGACAAACCACATTTGGGGATAATCATGTAAGGGGAGTTTAGGTCGGCTTTGCTCATGATCAAGTTCAAGCTTCAAAGGTATATCACTTGTTTAACTCTTTGAAGAGATTTAGTTGCACACACACACACACTAACATGCATTTGTATTGACATGCATTTATTCCTTGTTTCTCAATGCTCATATGTGCATTCCTTCACAATCACACTTGCACTTCATGTATTTTTTTATTGCATCTATGATTGCATTTATTTTAATCATATGATTACTTATTGTGTGCATTGAGTTAGATTTATTTTGGTTATTTTGAGTAATGTGTCTAGTTTCGAAAGAATGGTTTTCAATGATTTAAGTATTTTTCAAAACTGACCTTTGTATTGTCTTGTTACCATAACATTTTATACATTGCTTCAAAATGAGTTTTGAAAGTTTCTGTACAAACTAGACACCCACACCTTTCCAACGGTATATTATTCGTAATATTTCATGACCGTTTGGATTGGTTTTGAAATCTCCAAAGTGACCATAAAAAATAGGGCATCTCTGTTGTTGTCCGTTTTTGACCTTTGGTCACTCATTTGACCATAACGTTTTCTATAGTCATCCAAATTACATTCTGTTAATTGGAGTAGAAATTAGACTTCCATACCTTTCCAACGGTATATTATACGAAAGGTTTCGAAGTCGTTTGATCACGTTTTGATATGCTTAAATTCAAGGTGGAGTGCTGAGAGCAGATTTCGCTCAACGTTTCGCCCTCTCCAGGGGCGAAACCAGCAGCTAAAATTGTGGCAGCCCTTTTCGCTCCCAAACTCTTCGCCCCCTCAAGGGGCAAAACCAGTAGTGAAAAACCTGTTTGGGCAAAAACATCTTTTCTTGTGCAGCTCGTTTTTACACCTTATATATATCATCTTCTTCCCAAATCAGACCTAGAGCTCTAAAATTGAATCCCTAAGAGAGAGAAATTGAACCCTAGAGAGAGAGAGCTCAAAGAACTTTGTTACTCAACCAAACTTTAAATCACAATCATCAAGCATCATCAAGCATCTTTCAAGCATGGTTCTCTTGTTTGTTCATGACTAGGTATTCTCCACATGCTCTAAACTTCATAGTTTCATTATTAAGACATGTATACCTAGGGTTTTAGTCTTTATTTCTTATTAAATGCTTGCTTGTATGTTTAATTGCTTTTATGACATGCTTGTGTATTGATTGTTGGTTGAGATGCATTAATTTGTGATAGCTAGAACTTCGAACGTTTTTACCCTTCTAGCTAATTCTTCTTGCCTTTGCATTTAGAACATTGATATCTAGGATTTGCTTTAATTATCATTATTAATCCTAGATAAGCACGAATGTCTTGACCTAGCATTTTTGCATATTGAATATTCTTGCATATTCACTTAGGTTGCCACTATCTCTTCATTGTTGATCAAGCTTGTGGCATTGTGATTAGTGCACAAGGTTGGTGATCCAAAATCACTATTAAGGCCCGCTGGGTAGAGTGAAAGGGTTAGTAACTGGAGGGTTAGACGGAAGGTTAGCCTAGGTTGTAAACTTTCTCTCAATAGTGGATTTTGAGGATCGAGTGTGGCACACTGAACAGCCCGTGGTTTTTCCGTTTTGGAGGGTTTCCACGTATATATTGCATGTTGTTATTGTTTCATGTTTGTTATCTTTTAATTGAACACTTATGAATTGATAACATTGATTAATTTGCAAATTTGGTATTCTATCGAATTAAAACCTAGTCACCCCCCTCTCTCTCTATGTTATAGACACACACTGTCTAAGGAATTTCATGTAGATACGGCTAAACTTATGTGGACTCTATATTGGGGTCAATGTGAATCCATTCATAAGGCAATAGCTCAAATATTAAGAAAATTATGTTAACTTACTGAAAATTTATCCAAGCCATATTATCAAGCTTCAACTTTGCACCAGTTGTGAAGTGAGTGCCACATTCATCAAAAACAGTTTCCTCACTAACAGTCTTTCACCTCTTACGAATTGCATACACCATTTTAAACTATAATAATTAGTTGAAAACAGTAAGCATAACATGTTCTTGTTACAATTTTTATTGTTTGAATGAGGTTGACAACTTATCCGGATCCCGGATTGCCTAATATCAGGACTATATAAATTGATGGATTATGAACAACAATAACAAGTGCTAAGCATCCTCCAAATGAAATCTCCTACCAAATAATTTAACTTGTCCTTGACACAAAAAAAAGATTAAAAGTTACAGATAACGTTAGAATTGCATATGATTGTAACAAATCACCTACCAAATTATTTATCCGGTCATTTTATGGTTCCTCATACCATTGTAACCTCTAGTTTTACTTAAATAGATACTAATAAGTACATTACATAGGTATGCATATGATTTTGGTAAATTAAATAACAAGTTTTTATGTTGAAGGTTTTATTTGGTCCTCCATTTTCCTACATCTTCTTCAAATTTCCCCGAAAATTTTATCATCATAGTCTATAGAGAAAACAAGATCAATAAGAGAATTTAAACTCAACAATGTGAGCTGCTTGTTCATTCCTGCTTAGAGCCTTAGAGATGTGATGCTAAATCTACGATTTTTGTATATGGCTCTTTTGTTTTATTCTTTCTTTTGCAATAAAATTTTGTTTCCTCTTGAAGATTTTAATGAGAGAAGAATATTTCTCTTGTATTTATTTTCAGTGAGAAACAACTAATATTTACAAGAATATATACAAGAAGGGGCATCATCTAATCTACCACTAAATCAGGGATATAATTACTTTCTTAACAAAAACTAATCACCCCACTAAACAAGGTAACATTAAAGGTAAGATTTGAGAATAAAATCTCTTTATTAAAAAACACGATCCCTATAATTTAGGACTAATTAAAACAGAATCTCAACACCTATATAAAAGAAGGTTCTAGTTCAATTTACTTAATTCTAATTGTAAAAGATATTTTTGTAAATTAAAATGCTAATGTACATGCTTCACATCCTCATGTTATTGGCCCTCTAATTAATCCAAAAGTACTTCTTGAACACTCTTATCACTCATAGCAAAAACTTCCAGTAATTTTGTAGTATCATGAGGTCATGACTGCCTTCTTTCCTAGGAATGATTTTTTTTTTGTCTCTTCTTCTCTCCTTTTCTTTATGTATGTATATTATCAACCTATTAACTTTAAACACAAATGACACTAAGATTTCTTAAGTGCATAACTGTGAAAAAACCTTTAAAACTAAAATAATGCCATAAATCTAGAAAAAAAAAACAACATATACCGGCCTTCATAAACCAATTAAATTTGTTTATGGATTTATTTGGTGACCCTTGCATTTTCTAGAGTGCATGTTGTAATATTTTACATAAACAAGGTTGACTCTTCAAATCTCTTCTCCTTACATTTTGAATTGAGTCTTTGACTCTCCATTTGTTTACAAATTCTTTCTCATGCATTCTTAATGCTTGCATCATTTTTTTTTTTAAATTTGGTTGCAAACTATAAACCGATCAACCAAATCAAATCACACAAAGAGTGCAAGACCTTGATTAATCCTATCAAATTTAACAACTCCATCCACTTTCTAAAACAATAAGAATTAATGTTTTCAATTTTCATCTAAATGAGATCTCACCAATACTAGAATAAATATTGTACATTGTATATTGACATAACTTGCCTTAACAAGTTTGTCATTTGGAGGTACAAAAATTAATGTAATGGAAAAATAAAACACCAGAGCCAAAAATCTCTTTTAAATTAGAGCTCAATGTACGAGGGAGGAGAGGACATGACAACCTAAGACCCCTAGCTTACAAAAGCTACCAGAATCAGCAACAAAAAAATACATATAAACGAAAGGATAGACCTATACAAAGAGTCCTCAAACAAATGAAAAGAAGAAACACCTCATGATATTAGGCAGTCTCCCAATCAAGGAATTAAAGTAAATTAAACTACTACTTTTCAGGCAAACATATAACAACAATATTTACCGGTTTAACAAGTTATGTAAAAAAAGTACTAACCGTATCGACGTCTTCAGCTACCGTCCAGGCAAACTTCGTCATTGGATGCTTTTCATACAAAAACCTCTTAATCTTTTCAAGAGCTGTAAAGTATTTAATATTCAGAATATCTTAATTTTGAAATTGATTTAAGAAATCAAGCAGGGGCATAAACATCTTTAGAAATAAAATGGAATACGTCAAAATCATATTTCTTTTTATTCCAAGAGGACTCTCAAGAATGCTCACAGGCTGAAGAATTTTCTTTTGCAAGTCCTTATTCTGTAAAAACAAAATAATTGTAAATGCCTGTTACTTAAGTAACTCAACACAATTTAGGCACCAAGAATAAGAGAATCAACCATTTTATTCATTAAGCATCAAATTTACCAAGCATCCTACTTGTAGACGAAACGATTGTGAATTATAAATGATCACCAAACCTAACAAATTATAAAATACTCCAAATAACACGGTAATACAAAACTCAACAAAATATTTAGAAGTACCTCTTTTAGGAAATTTATTTATGCCTCAGATAAACCTCTCCTGAAAAAGATTTTAAAATAAGAGTTTGACACAAAGGATCAATGCAATGTTAAACAACTTGGAAGACAATGCTGAAACATCAAAACAGTAAAACACCATAAACAAAAAATGGGCAAGAGAGTTTATAAGCAGAGAAAGTAGCTTAGATTATCATGCATATTGCAACAAAAACAAGATGTAGCAATAAAATGAAATTGAATCATAAATCACTGTCATTAGTTCAATAGATCAATCATCACAGACAAAATTTAAAACAAACGCCACCCAGAATCTAGAGTAGAAATAATAAAAAACCAAGAGGTGGCTTCTAGACAGCTTGGCTGTGACTGGTGTTGAGTGATACGTTTTTGTTTTGGGTGTTTTTATTTTGTATGTAGCTTTCTTTCGATCTTGTTGCTTGTGCTCATTATCCTCTGTTCTTGGGTCTCTGTATTGCCTAATGTGGGCGAACAATCTGCTATTTTCAAACAAAAAATACTCATAACTGACAAGAATGAAACTGATGGTGGTGGCGCTGCCGACGACGGATGTGCCTAGAAAATGGAATTGATGGTGGTGGTAGGAGAACTGGAACTCAGAACTGAGAATGGAAGTGATGATGGCCACGATGCCGACGGTGGCGGTGGCAATCTGCAAGCGGTGGCGGTCGGAGCAGTTGTGGAAGCCAAGAAGATACAAATCGGTGAGAAGAAGATAACGTGAGAAAGAGAGATCTGAGAATAAATAAAGTCAACATGGGAATAGATATTGTGTTACAACTTAGAACCGGTTATGCTTGTTTTTTTGTTTATTTAATTTTTTCTTTCTTTTTTATTAATGCATAACCGTTTGATCAAGTTGCTGAATGATCCAACGGACTGAATAAATTACTATTCTTGGTTGTATCATACAACCAATTTCTCAATGACTGCATAGTTGCCAGTCCCATTTTTATAATATTCAATTTGTTTTGTTTTGTTTTTTTATTGTGATGATAATTTATTATGGTTGTAGATTTATGTGTATCCGGAGTCGGGATTTGTTTTGTTCTTAGTAAAGAATGCTGGTAGTACAAAAGTGAGTTTTTTTAAACATGTTTAAATTTTATTTTTCCAGGCATCTTTTATAAAAAAATATGAATTTGGTGTGAGAGTTTAAGGATATTGTGTCCACAGATATTAATGAATTAAATATGACATAAAAAGCAATATCAAAAAATCAAATTGCAGAAAGACCCTTTATGGATCCCTTTAATATTATAAAAGGAATACAATGTAGAAGAAAAAAGATATTGATTAGGCATCTCCCAGCTTGATTGGGGAAGTAAGTAATTTAAGTGTTTTTTTAGTTAGTTTTTTTTTTCTTGTTGAATTTTTTGATTAGCAAAGTCGTCCTAAATTATTTTCTTTAAATAGCTTTATTTATTTTCATGAAATAATTTACGAAACTATGGACTAATAATACTGTTGGTCCATTCTACACCGGAATAAGTGGATTGAAGGCTACATCAATATACTTTATGATGTTATATGCCGAGGAAAATAAATACGATGCGGTTGACACTTTTCTCTTAAAATATTTATGTTAGTATATTTGGGTTTGGGTTGGAGACCCATTATATATCAAAGTAGGGTCAAGTCCAAGTCCAAGTCCATGTAAACCAGATTCAGATTCAAGTCAAAGTCCATACACCTAATAACTATCCATGCACCTAATAACTAATGCATAACTGTATGAGCAGTTTATATACAAAAGTGTAAAAACGTGAAAAACATCGGTTGAAGATGTTTGTATTCTAGGCAATGCAAGGTAATAGAGAACAAGTCTATGTAAGTGGAGTGTGGGTGTGTGTGGGTGTGTATGGGTGTGTGTGTTCACATTGTACATAACATAAACACAAAATAAAGAGAAGAGCAGTGTGTTCAACACAAACGAACAACACAATAACAATGTACCGTGAGTCAAATAGAAAGAAGGTATGGAGAAAATTGAATTGAATTTTCTCTCATCTTATTAGAGTGTGGGTACCTGCATCATGATCAGAGTGAACTTTCCAACGTTGTGATCATCCTCTGACCTCCAGTGATGCAATCCGTTGAAGACGATCCAGCTTCTGCATATTTTGGATATCCAATGGTGTACGGTATGATCCGAATTTACTTTGTTTATATAACGAAGATCTCCAGTTTATAAAAATAGGGGAGTCTCAGGGTCGACTAATAAGGCATGATTGGCACAGTTTTTCGTTTATCAATTTGAAAAAATCAAGAATAAATTATATGTTTTATATTTCTTGAAGAAACCTTATCTAATTGGAATAGAATTTTATAATTTGTTATCAGACATAATATCACAGGTATGGTTGTTGTTCCTATTCAAACATCAGCCATAAGAATATCAGATTTTTTCAATGATATATATACCGATCAGGGTTCAAAAATTAAATGACACTTTTTGGAGGTAACATTTCAATATTATCACTACTTTAATAACTTATGTTTAAAAGACACCTATTATGGTGAACATACAAAAATACCCCCAATAGTTGTTCTGGTTTCTTTCATTCATTTTTTTACAGTGAGTTGTGAAATAGAGAGAAAAAGTTCAGTTGAAACTCGGGCGCTACGCAGACGCATTCTGTTGCGTGTTGATAAAAGATCTAAGAATAGTTATGGGTTAGGTTAGGGTTTGAAATCAGGTTGAATTTGTTTTGATGAAGATGATTTTCTGGGTTTCCGGTGACTTTTGAAACATTTTCGAGCTTTTTTGAACCAAATCCGAGCTTTTTTGAAAGACATCCAAGCTTTTTGTTTAGGAAAATCATGTTTGTTTAACTTTGTATCTCCAAGACTTTTTGAAACATGGCCGATTTTTTTAGAACCAAATCCAAGCTTTTTTATTTAAAGCTCCAAGTTTTTTTTTTCAAAGCTCGAGCTTTTTTCGCAAGTACCCAAGCTTTTTTGACAACTGCCCGAGCTTTTACGGCAACTGTCCGAGCTGTTGACGGTGATTTTTGGATCGTTGAAAAGTCAACTGCCAAACATTAACACGTAGGTAGATCGAAGATTTAACCAGTGTAGGGTTGAATAATCAAAACCTCTTTCTCCACGTAAATGTGATACGATTTGCTCGTATTTGTGAATGATAATGTAAAAAAGTAGAAAATAAAGATAAATCAAGCATAACACGTATTTTACATGGTAAAACCCCAAGGTGGGGAAACATCCGCGGTTGCCGGCGACGGCGAGAAGAAATCCACTATGAATAGAATGATTACACACTCAATCTCTCATTCTTTCTTACTGTTGTTATGCTTTTTTGGTATACATAAATAGATAGATAGATCGATCGATTTATCCTAAGATCCCTCGATATCTAGATCTCTTCTATCAGATTGAACCCCTTTACACAATGAGATTATGGGTCTATTTATATGTGCATAAAATCCTAATCCTTGTTGTACAAGTAAAGAAGGTGGTGGTGTTTAATTAGGACTTGTTACTTGATGAAGTCGTATTTAACTTCTTTTCTGTTTCGGAGATCTTGTGCGTTGAATTAGATTCTTTATAGGATTCTAGTTAAGTAGTTCATTTCGAACTTATTTTCTGATTGGTGCGCAATCTTCTAGAAGAATAGAGTTATTGCTTGATTTGGACTCTATGATATGTAGGAGGAAATAATAATATTTTCTTATTAGAATGTTGTTCTAGATTCCTTGCTTGTGTAAGATTATTCTTCTTTGTATTTGAGTCGTAGTTGAATTTGTGTTACTATCTTGACTGAGCATCTCTTGGCTTACCGTTTCCCAACCTGACCAGGTTCTCTTTCCCCGATCGGTTTTGCTACCTGATCGGGTTTAGACCTATCTTGGCCGATCGATTTAGTTTGACCATCCCGTCCAGTAACATCAACTTTGACTTGGGTGAATGTTGACCGGTTGACTTTCCCGACCGTGCTTACTTTACCCAATCGGTTCACCCATCGCTCGCTAATTACTAGGGACTTCTCTGATGACGTGGTCTGCCATAAATTATGTTTTATCCGCTATCTTTGTTGACATGTCATGCTACCAAAAAATCCCTACAACAGGAGCTTTTTTATATTAGGTTCGATCTTTTTTTCACAAAAATTCTTGAATTCTTTCCAAAAAATCTCACAAATAATCAAAAAAATAAAATCTCGGACCAATATAAAAAAGCTCGAACCAATAGAAAAAAATCTCAAAAAAGAAAAAAAAAGCTCGAAAATGAAGAAAAATAACCTCAGAAAATAATAAATAAAGCTCGGACCAATACAAAAAAAGCTCGAACCAATACAAAAAAAACTCGGAAAATAATTTTAAAAACTCGAAACAATAGAAAAAATCTCGAACTATTAAAAAAACCCTCGTGCACTTTTTGGAGACTACATGTTCATACACGAATATATACATTGTTAAACCAGTCACAAATGCATGAACTTTTTTGGAGAGAGAAGACAATTCTTTTTCAAAGTGTAGATGGAAACACAAAGACAGATTTTAAGGGCAATTTTAGTAGTTCACCATAATATGTGCGTTTTAAACATAAGTTATTAAACTGGTGATATCATTGCAACACAACAAAAAAATGGTGACATTCCTCACCATTTCCATATACCGATCATTGGGCTCAAGGATTACCATAAATAATTGAAGGTTTGAGGAAATAAATAAATATTTTATTTTTGATTAATTCTAACTATTACATCCTTTGGTTTAAATAGAATACTAGTTAGCTAATTTCTAGGACTAATCATAGCTAATTTCAACGATGTTGTCTACTTACAGAAAACATCTAGGATTTGATTCCTAGAAATCCTCTTGATAAGATTTATAGGGATTTGGTCAACACTTTTTCAACAATTCTTATTTCCAACACTCCACTTCAAGCTGGTTTGAAGATATCTTCAATAGTTAGCTTGCCTATGAATTTCTCAAATTGTTTTTTAGACAGTCCCTTCGCAAGAACATCTGTAATCTGTTCATCAATTGGTATATAAGTCATACAAATCTGCCCGTTCTTTATTTTGTTTCTTGATGAAGTGCTTGTCTACCTCAACATGCTTGGTTCTATCATGAAGAACATGATTATGTGCTATTGAGATAGTTATTTTCTTATCATAGTATGCCTATATCGGAGAGGGACTTGAGACCTTCAGTTCGTCTAAGATTATTTTGATCCTCAAAACCTCATAAATTCCGTGAGCAACTGATCTAAATTTGTCTACAACACTGCTTATTGCTACCATATTTTGCTTTTTACTCTACCAGGTTACAAGGTTTCCTCCATTAAAAGTACAGTAACCAGATGTTGACCTTCTATTGGTTATACTCCTAGCCCAGTCTACATCTATATACACTTCAATTTATAGGTGACTGTGCTTTTTAAATAGCAGGCCCTTCTCTGGTGATCCCTTTAAGTACCTTATGATTCTATACACTGTCTCGAAGTTTTCTAGACCTGATGAGTGCATAAATTGACTTACCAGGCTCACTGCAAAAGCTATATCAGAACAGGTATATGACAGATAATCAACCTACCGACTAGCCTTTGAAATTGTTCACTATTCTTCACATCTCTGGTTTTAGCGGACTGGAGCTTCAGATTAGGTTCAATTAGTGTCTCTGCTGCCTCGCAACCAAGTGGACCTATCTCTCCAAGAAGATCCAACACATATTTTAGTTGAGACATGAAGATGCCCTTCTTAGACCTGGAAAACTCCATTCCAAGAAAATATTTTAGGGTCCCAAGTCCTTGATCTCAAAGTCATCAACAAGAACTCTCTTGAGTCTTTTAGCTCAACATGACCATCACCTGTTAATATTATATCATTAACATAAACAGTAAATATAGCAATCTTTCTTTCTTTTGAGTGCTTATAAAACATAGTATGCATGGCCGGTTATGAAATATCGGGGGCCAAAGGCGAACTACAATTGAGGCCCTCAAATCTCGACTTTCCATATATGTTAAAATTCAAGAACAATTTTTTCTATTGGTTAGTTGAGTTACTGACTTATAGGTTCCATAATGCATGATACATACAAAATTCTAATAGCATCTCCAATGTAAATATATATTTTTGAGTTTCTAAATAGTGTCACATCATAATTTCTATTTATTATGGGCCCACTTATTTTTTTTTAGAGAAATGCATGTTCACGTTTCCAATGCAATTATCTAAAGTCAAATATGCATCCATTTTATGACCAATCATAATAATAAAATTATTCCATTATCTTTCCTCTTTAATTTTACAATTAAATGAGCTTTAATACTATTGGTGGAAAGAATTAGAAATCCTAGTCAGCATTTCTAGGAGAGTTTCTAGAATTAGAAACCCAACTCCATATTCTCTAACTTTTTCTTTGCCATATCATCTCTATATTAAAGTTAGATAATTGTATTGGAGAGAGATTTTCTAACTTTTTAACTATCTATCGTATGTGGTACTCAAGTTTCTCCAAATACATACTTGTATTAGAAATGCTCTAACAAAACTAAAACAGTAAAACGAAAAGAGGTTTTTCGGATTAAAAGAAAAAGGAGGAAAAGAGGTGTTAAATTACCTTCTAAAACAGCTACGGTTGATTTCAAGCAAAAAGCTTTCAAATTCCAATCCAAGAACTGAAAAACAATTACTTTCCCATTAATTTCCAGTTTCACAAGATTCGTAAGAACGGAGCTTCCAAGTGCCAAAGAACTCTAAAAATATTTCGAATGTCTGACTCTGATATAATGAATTGCAATTTGCAATTTGATAATGATTTTGTTTCTTTAACGAACCTTTTTTTTAACAAAAAAACATATGGGCTGCATATAAATATTTCTTTGGTGGGCCTTTTAAGTGATAAGTGACATATGAACTGTTTGTTTTTAAAACACTACTCGAACCTAAAGTTAGAAATACACGGTAACAAAGAACTCTGAAAAGATTTCGAATGTTTGAGATATAGTGAATTGCAATTTGCAATTTGATAATGATTTTGTTTCTTTAATTGGCCTTTTTTTTAACAAAAAAACATATGGGATGCATATAAATATTTCTTTGGTGGGCCTTTTAAGTGCTAAATGACATATGAGCTATTTTTTTTAAACTCACTCTACTCAGACCTAAAGATAGAAATACACAATAAACTGAATTTGGGGCCCTTGGAAAAAGAGGGCCCTAGGCGGCTGCCTCTTAGGCATATGCCTATGGCCTGCCTTGATAGTATGATCTGTCCAACTTTGTGTATATCTATGGCCTTTCACAGCTTTCCCAAATCATTCAAACCAAGCACTTGGAGATTGTTTGATGCTATACAAGGATTTTCTTAGTCTACACACTTTCCTTTCACCAAGATGTTTTTCAAACCCCGGTGGTTGGCTCATAAAGAATTCCTCTTCAAAATTCCCATTTAAGAATGAATTTCTTACATTTAGTTGGTGTAAGGGCCAGTCAAGACTAACGGGTAAGGGTTGTAAGACAGATTGAATTAATCTTTAAGATTGGAGCATCAATTTCCTGGTAATCAATGCAGTGTGTCTTGAAAATCCCTTTGCCACAAAACGTGCCTTGTACAATTCTATACTTCCATAAGCTTCGCACTTAACCATAAACAACCATTTGCACCCAACCATTTTCTTCTCCCTTGGTAAGTAAACTATCTCCCAAGTCCTATTCTTTTTTAGAGTGTTCATCTCTTCTAAAATTGTTAATTTCCACTCTGGATTATCTAAGGCTTCCTAACAGGTTCTTGGGAGAAACAAGTGGGAGATTTTTAAGGTAAAAACTTTATAAGACTTAGAAAGTTTATGGTAAGACACAAATTTAGCAATTGGATGTTCTATATAGGTTCAGACTCCCTTTCTTACTGCTATAGGTACATCAAGATCAAAAACAGTTGGAGTGCAATTTGACAAAGAAGGACTAGAGTAACCTGGAGTAGTAGATGAACCATCGCTTGGAGACAGTGATTGGCTTTGTTCTAGAGTTAAAAATATAAACACGGTTAATTTTCCTAAAGCTAACCTGAAGGGGGGGGGGGGGGGGTGAATAGGTTTTTAAACCTTTTGTCAATCTCTTGAAATAAACAAAAGTTTGTCCCTCTAGATAATTTATATTACCACATATTAATAATATGATAACACTTGTAGACTTTATTTTAAAGAATATTCATCTAAACAAATCAAACAAAGTCTGTTTCTTACATGTGAAGAGATTGAATTATGTGCACATAAAGTATCAAACACTTGTATTCATATATATATATATATATATCAACTATTTACAAGATCTAATCAAGTGTCACTATATACATATAAATCAAATCATAAGGAAAAGTAATATATATATATATATATATATATATATATACAACACTAATCAAAAGATGTTTGCCATATGTATTTTTGCAAGAGATCTTGTTATACAAAGGAAGTAATCAACTAAAGATCCAAACAAGATTTTACTAAACACACATACAAAAAATATAAGGGATATGGATAGGGATAGGGACATTATACATATTATTTTTATGTGGTAAAATCTCCAAAGAGGAAATATTCATGGGTTGATTCCACAACCACCGACAAACTAGCTTTCACTATGAAGAATAAAAGTGCACCCTCAAAAGTGATCACGTCACATGATACACCCTCTATTGGATATCCCTCATATTCTACCCTCGGGCCTAGTAAAAACTTTGCCTGCTTCCTATCCAAGACACTTAACATGTCTTTAGAGAGCAACTTTCTATTGAAGACACTTCACATGCCTCTAGAAAGATTTCTTGCTCGATTATCCAGAACATCACATTCCTAGTCAAGACTTCCTTGCTCAACTATCCGGAACTTCACATTCCTAGCCAAGACTTCCTTGCTTAACTATTCGAAACATCACATTCCTAGTTAAGACTTCCTTGCCCAAATTGAAGCTTCACACCTCAATAAGAGACTTTCACCTTTTGCAAGGCAAACGATCTAAATGTAATGCAAATGATGCAAACACATGCACCATAGAATATGTGATCAATATATCCTATGGAAACTATAAATAATCAATTAGCACACAATGTATATATTTTTAGCTCACAATCCAAACAACAGTGCAATCATACAAATGGTGCATGTACATATGAAATATATGGATTAGATACACTTCATGAGAAAATAGACGTACGCATCAAAGTACACAAATCAAAGTTGTCAAGTTCTTAAACATGAACAAAAACCTAGAACATGTAAAACACCAAAAACATGTCAAATACTAGATTCTATTCACGTTCCTAAAGTTTGGAAATAAAACATATTCATGAAGAACATCTTCAAAACTTTAGAACTAAAATAAAAATTGCTAGAATCAAAGTATATAAACAATAAACTTCTCTAGCAATCTTTTAGAGCACATATTCATCAAGTATTCAATTAAAAATCGAATAGGCTCTAAATATAAGATTAATTGTGCTAATCCTAAATATGTTCAATTAAAGAGACCTATCAAGTAAAAATGCAATCAATCATCAAAAATCAATCAATTAAAAACACATATAGCCCTAGATAAAAAGCAAGTCACAATACAACTTACACGCATGTGAAAACTTAGATTTATAAAAACCTAACTCAACATTCTAGTCTATAATAAACCTTAACTAGTTTAAAATTGAAGCTCTATCTCTTGATAGGTTTTGTTTAAGTAACATACACGTTAGGAAGAAGAAAACCCAAGGTAATTGAAGACTTTGAAGATCAAAACACAGAATAAATCAATACCTTAAAATAATATGCAGTCACGAATTTTGGTGTAGAACCACCACAAAAATTGAAAAAAAAAAACACTTCAAACATGCTTGAAGATGATAGAGGACTCCAATACAAAGATTCTCCAGTTTGAATCACTTAAATCATATAAGAAATGAGAGAGATATGGTGTTTGGAAGTTGAGAGAATTTCAAAGAAAATTTCTGCACATTTTCTTCTTTGATTGAAAAAAGAAAGGGATAGGAGATTTTAAAAGAAAGAAAGAGATGGAAGTGAGGTGGCTTGACGTGGAGCTTGGGTGGCAAGTTGCACCCCTCCACGCCAGCCTTAGTTGGAGGCATGTGACCTTCACGGGGGCAGTAAGCCATCCTTCCCGTGACGCTCACATGCCACCACGAGAAATGGGTGTAAATGGCCTTTGGCCATTTTCTTTTTCCCTTGCGCTCCTCTCGCGTTCTTTGACCGTTCTCCGGCCTTTGAGCTCCAAATTTGAATCCATTTTTATATTATGAACCGTGACTCCTTCATGAACATGGACGTTAACAAAACTTTCACAAAAAGTATGGAAACCGATTTGATACACAAAGATGAAAACCATGTACTTTAAACACACGGAAAGTTTCGTAACTTCAAACTCGGAACTCGAAAACTTATTAATGAGTAACTGAAATGATCGAAAATCAATAGGGAACATATGATAACATATTCAAGTTTGATATCATAAAAACATAAATAAACAAATATAAGAACACACAAGTATGCAATTTCCTAGATATAGTCCTAGAAAATGCATTTTACCAACTTTTGTCAATTTAAATCAAATGCATGTGCATACAATAATATGTGTGTGTATGTGTTATACCAATTGAGAACAACAATGCAGGAACACATGAATTTAATGTGTGTGTGTTTGTGTGCACTTAAACCTTGCAAGAGGAATGATGTCAAAAATACATTTGATGTGCAACAAAGCCCGTTCCTCTTGAAGAAATCACATTGCTTGATGAGTTGCCAATCTTACTTAAAGCTTGAATTCCATAAACTTAGATAACTAATCAATACAAAGTAAACATTAGTTTGGTATGGAATTATACCAACACGACTCAAAAACCTAAAATGAGTTATAGGCAAGTCTTTTTTTTTATGAGTACCCCTTCGAGTGTAAACAAGGAGCTTTGAGGTAGGATTAGTGTGATCCTGTCTTAGTATTTCTTACCCTATTTGTGAGTCATCTAAGTTTGGCAATGGTAAGCTAGTATTTCCCTTTTCTTCATTATTGTGGCTACCGATTTCTTGACTAGTGGAGGTGGATGGATCAAGAACATGTACGTGAAAGAAAGTACTAGGTAGAGGAATAGTTGTTCCCAAAACTTAGCTTCACGATTCTCTATCTCCCGCTGAAATAGTTTTGTCCAATGTAGGATTGACTTTCCATGCACGAGACATCCATACTTACAAAAATCTTCTTTTGTTTTAGGATTGTAACTCTTATATCTCTTTTTATTGGGGGTATAACCAATAGAGACATATTTTTCTGCCCTAGGATTAAGTTTGGATCGAAGTCTACTAGCTTGTTTATTACGGAAGTTGTCATCAAAATAGTAGCGGTCGTCTATCATTATAGCATTGCCAATCATCATTCCCGTGCTCAGATCCTGAAACTCACATTGAGAATAAAAAAAGGTAACTCGACAATTAGAATCTTTAGAGAGTTGACTCACAAAAGAGATATTACAGGCAAGATTATAGACATGAAGAACAGATTTTAGAGTGATATTTTCAGAAATTTTGATAGAACCTTTTCCTACAATAGATGAAAAATTTCCCTTTGCAATTTTGACCTTTATCTCACCGGAACAAGGCAAATAAGAATGAAATACATGAGAGAGATTTGTCATGTGATCAGAAGCACCTGAATCAATGATCCAAGGTGAAGGACTGGAATGACAAGAGAAAACACTAGAGTTGCTACACGTTTGAGCTAGAGAAACACTAGGAATACCAAACTCCATATTGGATCTCAACAGCTTCAGAAGATGATTCATCTGTTATTTACTAAAGAGTTTCAATTTCAAGGAGTAAGTCATAACAAATTGAGAGGATATGGTTTTAATTTCATAACAAGAGAGTCATAAATAAAGTTCTTGCTCAGATACCGTGAAGGTTTGAGGAAAGAAATATATATATTTGATTAATTCTGACTATTACATCCCTTGTTAAATAGAATACTAGTTAGTTAATTTCTAGGACTAATCATAGCTAATTCATATCACTAATTTCTAGATAATTACAATGATGTAGTCTATTTAAAGAAAGCATCTAAGATTTCATTCCTAAAAATCCTCTTGACAAGATTTATAGGTATTTGGTCAACCCTTTTCCAATAATTCTTCTTTCCTTCAATAACGTAGATACAAAAGTTTCACCACAAAAGATGTTGAGTCCTATGTGAATTGGCAATGAAATTTCACTAGCCGCCTTTCACTTTTATTTTCCTTGAGTTTCTTCTAATTTCAAACATGAAATTTATTAATAATTGTAATTGTAACCAATTATTTGCATCTTTTTTTGAAGCGGCAACTCAAGCTGATTTACCGCTTCGATTTGAGTTGACCATTTTTGAAGTGGCAACTCAAGTTCAATGTGCCTTAGCGGCAGCCGATTTTCAGCTTTGATTTTGGTTCCCATAAAATCACGATGCCATCGGCAATTTATGGATTGGAGTCAAGGTCCTAGGGTCATCAAAACCGAAACTTTTGGACATTGTCATGACTCATGAGAAGTAATATGTATTTTAGTTGATGAGAAGCTCTTGCTACTTATAATTTAGTTGCCCAACACTTGGAATCCTTTTTTGATGAATTGAAAAATTGAAAAATATTCCAGAGTTGAAAAATATTATAGTTGGGATTATGTTTGATAGCAAGAGTATAATAATGTATTTGACAATCTTTTCATATTAATAAAGTGATTTCTAGTTTAACAAATCTTATAGCATTTATAGTTTAATTATTATAATTGTCAAACGTAAATAATCATAATGTCAAAAGACTATGAGAAAAAAAAAATTGTTCATACATCTAGATATGTATGAGGTAGACACAATTCTTTAGTTAGCCTTGAATAATATTCACAACTAAAGATAAAGGTTGGGCGCCTTTATCATATTAAAGTTGTAGATTCTTTTGCTAGCATATGAGTGGGATCAAATGTGTTATGATGAGTCTAAAATCATCAAAGTGAGGTGTCTTTGGGCAAAAGAATCTAGTGCACCGGGTCCATTGAATTGGATCACAGTGAAATACTTTATCTAGAACCGTCAATGGATAAAAGTTTTCACTTAAAGACAATCAGAAAATCTATCTCAATTCTGAGATAAATGATGGACTTATGGTTGCAAGTGTTATCATCTGAGCTATCAATGAGTACGATTATATAGCATAGTTTATCCTCGATAGTTTGGTGGTATTCATTTGTTAATCGATAGAGGACTTCATTTATAGATATGGACATCGTGACTCTATTTATTAAATGAGAGTAGAATATCATCATATGGATGTTTTGAAGTATTTGATATTAAATCTTAATGTTAAGTTTTCAATAGTGTCTATTGAAACATGGCTTCTGGACAAGTCAAAATATCCAAGTTCAAAATGTGGTCATATGAGTAAATATGGTAACTTGGAGAGCTATAGGCGGTATATGAGCTCTTGGCGATTACTGATATTCTTCATGAGGATACACTTTCTCCAATAAGGTTGTCTAGGGTATGAGTATGAAATATTAACTTATTCTATCTTTATTTAAGAGTGCAATTTTAGTTTTTTAGTGGAATGAACTAAAATTAATAGATCGAACTTAAGTGAATCATTTGTTGATTGTGATTAGGTTCTGTCTATTAGAGCTTAAATTTAGATAGCCCGCTAAGATCTCCAATCCACACGAACTTGCATGGATCACTTGATATATTCTATCGGACCAATTTAGGGGTCCATCTAGAATTGTATTGAGGCATGTGGACTTGTTTCTTTTTGTAAGAATGGGTATAGTTCACTTGTGGACTTTTTATTAAGGTCCAATGGATTTAATAAAATAGAAAAAATAATATAATTGCCCATATATGGTGTTGGGCGGCAAATCTATATAGTTTAGCTCAATTATATTATTTTTATTTTATTATTTAATTAAATGGAAATTAATTAATTTGGTAATTAATTAATTATTTAATTAAAAGTCAATCTTTTTCTTAGAAGGAGATGGTCTCCTAATATTATACTATTGTTGTTAGTATAATTAATATTAAAGACTATATTTGATAAGTAGATAAATAAAAAGAATTATTTATCTAGTCAAATTAGGAAATCTTTAATATGGTTACAAATACACTATTTGCGTTAGATTAGGAGTCTTGGTGTATGAAATAATTCTTTTTGGAAAAAGGATTCTTAGTCACCAAGTAAATCCACCTAAGGATATGATTCTTACCCATCAAATAAATCATTCTAAGGAAAGGATTTGTGATCATATATATATATCTTGAATTTCGGCCAACGATATAATTTTAAAGAGAGGATTTTTGGCTAGCCCTAGTATTTTTAAAGAAAAGATTTCGGCCAACCTAAGGAATTTTACTTGGAGAGAATTTGGCCACCAAAAGAATTTTGGGAGAAAAAACTATTTTTGCTTTAGACAAAATTCGATCAACTCTAAGAAATAGTGTGAGATTCGGCAAAGAAGAAAAGGAAGAAAAGGAAGAAAGAACATTTAGTTTTAGATAGTACACTAGTAGCCTTTACATTAAAAAGTTTTGTGTAAAACATCGAATCAAGGTTCACACGAGTTTCAATCAAATTGATTGATAATTCACAAATGACCTAACGTTTTTTGTTTTTCTTCTTGGAGGATTATTGTGACTAACAAAGAAAGAGATTTTGTTTGTTTCCATCCTCAGGTATACAATTTAAAGAAAGGGAGCCCACACTCCTAGGTGATTCACGTTCGTGATTGGATTGGAAGATTTTACGGATTCAATTTGGCGCTAGTTCAATCGTCACGAGAAAAATGTACGATACTTTTTTATATACATCAATTAATCTAGGGTTAAGGTTCTTGTTATTAAAAATGGAAATTTTTTATTTATACCAAACTCTAATTTTGAATTTTCACGCTTCCGCTGTGCGATTTTCCCTACAATTAGTATCAAAGCCTGGTTGCACCCTTGATTAATTGATGTATGTGTACGTGAATCTTTTTCTTTTTATTGTAAATATTCATGTCTTAGAAAGAGATGACACTCTAGGTATTCACATATATATTTATGTTGAAATGTATGGATATATATATATATATATATATATATATATATATATATATATATATATATGTGTGTGTGTTTTATATGTAGTTTGTTATTGCTCAATTTTGGTCCTAGAATTTTAATGTATTTTTGTTTTGGGATTGTGACAAGAAGAGTGGCCTATCATCACCATAATTTACTTCTTGGTAGTTGCTAAGTTTTTTTTTTGTTGCTGTAATAATAATAAAAACTGCATTATATTGTAATAAAAAAAAACTGCAGTATTTTTTTATTTAAAATTCTTCTGTAATACATTCAAGTATCGAAGACTCGAAGGTTTGAATAATTAGGAGCAACCAGAATAAGTTTGGGACCGTACGAGCCGTAACAACAAACGTGCGTGCAAAGAGCACGCGGCCACGTTTGTTGTGGCATGGGCAGCGCATAGCAGCCCTATGAAAGCCATGAGCTGCACATGTCAGCCCTTTATGGGGTTGTGGCATGCACACGCCCATGGGAAGGTGCCAAGGGTGCGCATGCCCATGGGAAGGGGCCAAGGGTGCGTACGCCTGTGGGAAGCAACCGAGGGAGTCCAAACGACGAAGGTCGCGTGAAGAGCTGTTCGCCAAGAAATGAGTTTTTTTTTTGTATTCCAAGAAATATGTAATTTACTTGCTTTTCTAGGATGGACCAAAATTGTAGCTATTTATATTTTTATAAATATTACAATGTTTGTCATTGTTTGATAATATGTCATATAGAATAGGAGTGTCACTCATATATCTCTTTTGGAATGAACATGCATTGAATGGTTTACGTATCTAATTGGCATCTAGAAAACTTGGTAAATTATTCTATGGAATTCGACCACACGCCTTAAACAATTGAGTGGGAGAAGGTGTTTTGAAACACCTATGGCCTCCAAGTTTAATTGAGTTTTATGTTTCGTGTAATAACCTCCCAAGAGATATTCATGAATGGAATTTAGCAAGATACTTCCTTACAATGATAGACTAGACAATTAGCCTAAACGATATTTACTCCCAAAGGAGGGATATGCGTGAGGGATTATATAGGAGGTCGATAACTTGATAACACACTCAATGCAATTTTATTAATATCCTCCCAAGAGTTCTTGTTAATAAAATTGCAAGGTTGAAATTGAAAACGTTGGTTGCTATGTTAACAATTAGGTGAGACTTAGTCCAACTAGTAAATGGTGCAAACTCCCAAAGAAGGCGTGCCATTTATGGGTGTTTGATCACCGTTGAATTTTACGATTGAATTATTTTATTTATAATTCAAGATAAATATTCGAAAGTGCTTTGTCATGATTATTTACTTATATAATTTTTGTTATTGTTAAGAAATCATGACCCCATCCCTAATCAATATCCTAAAAGATAATACTTTAACTGGTGATAATTATGTCATATGGAAAAGGAAAATTAGGATTTCATTGCAATCCGAAAAGCATAAGTTCGTTCTCTGCACTCCTAAACCACCTACACCTACTAATGAATCTACTCAGGAGCAAATAGATGAGTATCAATGGTGGGAGTCTTCAGATGAGATGGCTAAATGTTATATTATGGCCACAATCTCCGACGTGTTGCAACAGCAACATGAAGGAATGGAGACTGCTGCCGATATAATGATGTGTCTAGATGAGATATTTGCTATGAGGTCTAGGAAAACTAAGAGAGAGGCAGTGACTGCTTTTATGAATCTTAGGATGAAACCTAGACAGGGTGTGAAAGATCACATGATGAAAGTCATTGCACATCTCAACATTGCTAAACTGAATGGTGCTGAGATAGATGGTGAGACCAAAATTGACATGATTGTCAACTCACTATCAGATTCCTTTGATCAATTCAAGTTGGACTACACCTTGAATAATAAGGAATACACCTTGCAAGGCCTGATGCAAGATGTTCAAAGCGCCGAGAAAATCCTTGTGGAAGGCCAGGGTCAAGAGAGTTATACCGTAGGTAAAGTTGCTACTGTTAAGACCCGTAAGAAGGTTAAGAAACAACAGAAGAAAAAGCAACTAGGACCTACCAAGAAGGAGACAAAGAAAGTAACCAAGATTAAAGGGAAGTGTTTCCTTTGTGGTGAAAAGGGACATTGGAAAAGAAATTGCCCAAAGTCTCAGGAAAAGAAGGATGAAGGTAGTATTAATTATCTTGAAACATGTTTTTGACGGATTCTATGGACTCTTGGATCATAGACTCTGAAGCCACTAATCATGTTTGTTTTTCCTTACAGGGGTTCAAGGAAAGGAGAAGGCTTAAAGAGAACGAATTCAACTTGCATTTAGGCAATGAAGCGTTGGTGTCTGCTAGTTCAGTGGGAGATATTAGAATTAGTTTAGATTCTTATAGGCATTTAGATTTAATAAACGTTTATTATGTACCTCAATTCAAGAGGAATTTAATTTCAATTTCTTGTATAAATAAATTTGGTTATCCGGTTACTTTTATTTTTAGTAAGAATGACAAAATTATTTACAAAGCTACATTGGAAAATGGTTTATTCTATTTGCATAGAAATATCTCTCATTTGTTAGACTCGAAATCAATGGAACCTATCATAAAAGAGCAAAATTATCAAAAGATGAAACCTACCTATGGCATTTGTGCCTAGGTCATATTAACCTTAATAGGATTAAATGGTTGGTTAGTGATGGACCTCTAAGTGACTTAAAGGTTGATGATCTACCAACTTATGAATCTTGTTTGGAAGGTAAAATGATCAAAAGGTTGTTTACTATCAAAGGCACAAGAGCCATCGAATGTTTAGGATTGATACACGCTGATGTATGTGGACATATGAGCATTCAAGCTAGAGATGGATATGAGTACTTCATCACTTTCACGGATGATCACTCAAGATTTGGCTATGTGTATCTCATGAGACATAAGTCGGATACTTTTGACATGTTCAAAGCATTTAAAGCTGAAGTAGAAAATTAGCTTGAGAAACGCATAAAAATCTTGAGGTCTGATCGTGGTGGAGAATATCTATCTGGTGAGTTTTTAGCAATATCTTATTGATAATGGAATAATTTCTCATTTTTCTGCACCAGATACACCTCAACAAAATAGGGTGACAGAAAGGGGAAATAGAACTCTTTTGGACATGGTTAGGTCTATGTTGAGTTATTCAACGCTTTCTGATTCTTTTTGGGATATGCTTTACAAACTGCTATGTACATTCTAATCAATGTACTATCTAAGTCAGTTCCCAAAACACCGCATGAGTTATGTACCGGGTGAAAGCCTATTTTACAACACTTAAGGATATTTGGATGTCATGTGCATGTGTTAAAAAGAAAGACATAAAAGATGGAGTCCCGTTCGGAAACATGCATATTTGTAGGGTATCCAAAAGGAACAAAAGGATATTATTTCTAGAGTCCTTTAGATCTTAAAGTATTTGTTTCGACAAATTCTAAATTTCTGGAAGAGGACTATATGAATAATTTTGTGCCTAAGAGTAGAATTGTCCTGAATGAGCTTTCATGAGATACAATTCCATAAGAGGTTTTAATACCAAGCCCAATTGTAAGTTCCGTACCAACACAAGATCAACAATCTACCATACCTCATCGTAATGGGAGGGTTAGTAGACAACCTGAGAGATACATTGGTTTAGGGGAATCTGTAGAGAATCTTTCGGACGATGATGATCACTAAACGTACAAGAAAGCAATGAAAGATGTTGATTCTCGCCATTGGCAAAAGGCAATGCAATCTGAAATTGAATCTATATTCAAAAACAAAGTCTGGTCTCTTGTAGACTTGCCTAAAGGGCTAAAAGTGGGTATATAAGAGGAAAATATGAATGGATGGAAATGTGGAAACCTTTAAAGCTAGATTGGTAGCTAAAGGTTATACACATATGGAAGATATCGATTATGAAGAAACCTTCTCTCATGTGGCTATGCTTAAATCCATTAGGATACTCTTATCCATTGCGGCATCTCTAGATCTAGAGATTTGACAAATGGACGTCAGGACAACTTTCCTTAATGGAAGTCTTGACGAAAGCATCTATATGATGCAACCAGAAGGATTCATTGAAAAAGGCCAAGAGGAAACGGTATGCAAGTTGCAAAGATCCATATATAAATTGAAGCAAGCAACCAGATCCTGGAACATAAGGTTCGATCAAGCCGTGAAAAGTTTTGGATTTATTCAAAACCTTGATGAACCATGTGTATACAAAAGGATTAAAAGTTGGTTTTCCTAGTTCTTTACGTTGATGATATACTACTCATCGGAAATGATGTAGGTGTATTTACATCAGTAAAAGAATGGTTAGCAAAACAATTTGATATGAAGGACTTAGGAGAAGCAAGTTATATTCTTGTTATCCAAGTCATAAGGGACAGAAAGAATAGAACGATTGCATTATCCCAAGCTTCATACATAGATAAAATCTTGTCTAGGTTCTCCATGCAAGATTCCAAGAAAGGTATGTTACCTTTCAGACATGGAATCAAACTTTCTAAGGAACAAGTTCCTAAGAATGAGCATGAAGAGCAATTCTTGAGTAGGGTTCCATATACATCGGCAGTTGGAAGTCTTATGTATGCAATGCTTTATACTAGATCAGATATTTGTTTTACTGTAGGCATAGTTAGTAGGTTTCAATCGAAGCCTGGTCCTGATCACTGGATGACAGTCAATCATATTTTTAAGTATCTTAGGAGAACGAGAGATTATATGCCTAGATACTCTGGAGGGGATTTAATTCCCGTTGGGTATACAGATTCTGATTTTCAGTCAGATTCTGACTCCAGAAGATCAACATCAGGATCTGTGTTTACTATTGGAGGAGGATCAGTCATATGGAGGAGTATCAAACAATCTTGTATTGTTGATTCCACCATGGAAATCGAGTATGTTGCCGCATGCGAGGCTGCTAAAGAGGCTGTTCGGCTCCGATAATTCTTGATTGACTTGGAAGTGGTTCTCGATACGAATAAGCAGATCACTATCTATTGTGATAATAGTGGAGCAGTGGCTAATTCGAGAGAACCAAGAAGTCATAAGAGAGGGAAACACATTGAGGGAAAGTATCACTTTCTGAGAGAAATTGTGAAAAGGGGTGCCGTGACGATTACCAAGATCGCGTCAGCAGATAATCTAGCGGATCCCTTTACAAAGGCTCTTCCACAAAAGAGTTTTAATGGGCATCTAGAGAATATGGGGATGAAAGATATGCCACATTTTCTATAGAGCAAGTGAGAGATTGTTGGGATTATGCTCGATAGCAAGAGTATAATAATGTATTTGACAATATTTTCATATTAATATATTAATAAAGTGATTTCTAGTTTAAAAAAATCTTATAGTATTTATAGTTTAATTATTATAATTGTCAAAAGTAAATAAGAATCGTTCTTACATCTAGATATGTATGAGGTAGACACAATTCTTTAGTTAGTCTTGAATAATATTCACAACTTAAGATAAAGGTTGGGCGCCATTATCTTGTTAAAATTGTAGATTCTTTTGCTAGCATTTGAGTGAGATCAAATGTGTTATGATGAGTCTAAAATCATCAAAGTGAGGTGTCTTTGGGCAAAAGAATCTAGTGCACCGGGTCCATTGAATTGGATCACAGTGAAATACTTTATCTAGAACCGTCAATGGATAAAAGTTTTCACTTAAAGACAATCAGAAAATCTATCTCAATTCTGAGATAAATGATGGACTTATGGTTGCAAGTGTTATCATCTGAGCTATCAATGAGTACGATTATATAGCATAGTTTATCCTCGATAGTTTGGTGGTATTCATTTGTTAATCGATAGAGGACTTCATTTATAGATATGGACATCGTGACTCTATTTATTAAATGAGAGTAGAATATCATCATATGGATGTTTTGAAGTATTTGATATTAAATCTTAATGTTAAGTTTTCAATAGTGTCTATTGAAACATGGCTTCTGGACAAGTCAAAATATCCAAGTTCAAAATGTGGTCATATGAGTAAATATGGTAACTTGGAGAGCTATAGGCAGTCTATGAGCTCTTGACGATTACTGTTATTCTTCACGAGGATACACTTTCTCCAATAAGGTTGTCTAGGGAATGAGTACTAAATATTAACTTATTCTATCTTTATTTAAGAGTGCAATTTTAATTCTTTAGTGGAATGAACTAAAATTAATAGATCGAACCTAAGTGAATCATTTGTTGATTGTGATTGGGTTGTGTCTATTGGAGCTTAAATTTAGATAGCCTGCCAAGATCTCCAATCCACACGAACTTGCATGGATCACTTGATATATTCTATCGGACCAATTTAGGGGTCCATCTAGAATTGTATTGAGGCATGTGGACTTGTTTCTTTTTGTAAGAATGGGTATAGTTCACTTGTGGACTTTTTATTAAGGTCCAATGGATTTAATAAAATAGAAAAAATAATATAAAGGCCAATATATGGTGTTAGGCGACAAAGCAATATACTTTAGCTCAATTATATTATTTTTATTTTATTAATTAATTATTAGAAATTAATTAATTTGATAATTAATTAAAAGTCAAAATCTTTTTCCTAGTAGGAGATGGTCTCCTAATATTATACTATTGTTGGTAGTATAATTAATATTAAAGACTATATTTGATAAGTAAATAAATAAAAGGAATTATTTATCTTGTCAAATTATGAAATCTTTAATATGGTTACAAATACACTATTTGAGTTGGATTAGGAGTCTTGGCGTAGGAAAGAATTCTTTTTGGAAAATGATTCTTAGTCACTAAGTAAATCCACCTAAGGATAGGATTCTTACCCACCAAGTAAATCATTCTTAGAAAAGGATTTGTGATCCTATATATATATATATATATATATATATATATATATATATATATATATATATATATATATCTTGAATTTCGGCAAACCATATAATTTTAAAGAGAGAATTTTTGGCTAGCCCTAGTATTTTTAAAGAGAAGATTTCGGCCAACCTAAGGAATTTTACTTGGAGAGAATTCGGCCACCATAAGAATTTTGGGAGACAAAATTATTTTTGGTCTAGACAAAATTCGATCAACTCTAAGAAATAGTGTGAGATTCGGCAAAGAAGAAAAGGAAGAAAGAACATTTATTTTTAGATAGTACACTAGTAGCCTTTACATTAAAAGGTTTTGTGTATAACATCGAATCAAGGTTCAGACGAGTTTCAATCAAATTGATTGATAATTCACAAGTGACCTAACGTTTTTTGTTTTTCTTCTAGGAGGATTATTGTGATTAACAAAGAAAGAGATTTTGTTTGTTTCCATCCTCAGGTATACAATTTAAAGAAAGGGAGCCCACACTCCTAGGTGATTCACGTTCGTGATTAGATTGGAAGATCTTGCGGATTCAATTTGGCGGTAGTTCAATCGTCACGAGAAAAAGGTACGATACTTTTTTATATACATCAATTAATCTAGGGTTAAGGTTCTTGTTATTAAAAAGGGAAATTTTTTATTTATACAAAACCCTAATTTTGAATTTTCACGCTTCCGCTGCGCTATTTTCCCTACAATTATGTGATACATTGAAGTATACGAATGCAATTAAAAAAAATCCTTTTAAAAATGTCTTTTTCTATGTTTGAAATAGCAAAAATGTCCCCATCATATTTTTGTTACAAAAGTGTCCTGCATTGAAGTTAACTTTGATGCAGGGTCCCCGCTTGTACTAAATTACCCTTCCCACATAAAATGGGGCATAATATCAAGAATACCCTTAAAGATTTATTTTTTTAGAAAGTACCCTTCCCTTCCCTTCTCTTCCCTCCCCTTACCTTATTTCCACGAGCCCCACTGAATTCTATCCTAGTCATCTCCCTCTCCGCTTTTTCTTCGTCCTTCCCTGTCTTTTTTTCTCCACATCTGTAATTCTCCTTACTTCGGGGCTTTAATATTGCTTATATTATAAAAAATTTCCTTGTCAACTCTTTGCAATAGAAAAGATTCCAAAAACCATATAGAAACCCTATGGGGGCGTTGTTTACAACTCTGTTCAATGGTTTAATGAATGGCATTACCCTTTATGAGGGCGTTGTTTACAACTCTATTCATGGGTTGAAACCCTTGTGTACGATTTAAAATAATTTTCATTGCTTGACATCCTTTTACAGGACTGAAAATCACTATATAGAGCTTTAAATTTAATTATCCATGGCTTTAAATTTAATTGTCCATGGCTTTAAAATTTCATGACCCAGAGTTCAAAATCAATTGGTTTACTTACCAATAGGCTACAAGTTTTGAATGGTTAGATTTAAAGGCAATTGTTTATATTTATAGGTTCTGAAACTAGTTCTAGAGATTTCAAAAATGTCATTTTCTTATTCTGTTTTTTATTTATTTATATTCATTTGCATATCCTTTTTACTTCAATAACATTTGTAGGGTCTACGAATAAGATAGATGGCTTCATAGTGCACAGTGATAGACATTGGATTGATAACCAAATTATGGATCCAACTACCTTTGCATGTGATGAATACAAGTATAGTAAGTTGTTGGAAACAATTTGTCAACGGATCGAGGTTAGCAGCGAAAGATTTCAAATAAAGCTAAGTTCAGACCTTATAACGACGAAAAGGAGTTGGACATTATCCATTATAAGCGACACTGATGTATCCTGTTTGCTTTCGCATATTCAATCCTCATGGACTGAAATTAAGGTTGAAGTCTTAGAAAGATGTGTACCACCAAAGGTAGCTGAAAATGTATTTCACACTCTAACAAAGTTAAAAAATACAACAATCCATTCATGTATACCGTCGGGTGTTAAACCCTCTAGTAAATCAGAATCCCCAATTGGTACTACATATTTCAAGTCAGTGAGTGGTAGCAACCAACCGTTTGGGCTAGTGTCTTCCTTCAAATTTACATCGGTCTAGAAAGATCAGAGGACTCCAGCATTGACTAAGAAGCATTTAGAGGATGAGGTAGATGATTCTGAATTTTCTGAAACCTCCGATACAGAGGATAAGGATGAAGAGTTTAGCACTGATAGGAAAACGTCGATAGACTGTAGAGAAGTTGAAACAGATGGAGCACCTAACATACCCTCTACGATGACATGATGAACAATACCAAAGTCAGAACTGTACTCAATTCAACCAGTTAGATCAAAACGATTGTTTGAAGACAATGGAAATGTATGTCCAATATACAAAGGACAGATGTTCAGGGGTAAGAAAACCTTGAAAGGTGCTCTAGGGATGAATGCATTAGCACAGAGGTTTAAGCACAAGGTTCGACGATCAAATCATACACGATTCATTGCAATATGTAAAAAGAGATATTGTCAATGGGTTTTTTAGGCAGGGAAGTCGATAAATGGGACCTACTGAAATGTTACATCTGTTGACTCTAAGCACACATGTGGTGATAATGGAAACTACAATGTTGATTTTCACCGTGTAAATGCCCAGGTAATAGAGCAACTGATTTCAGGAAAGTTTGTTGATCAAGGATGCCACATCCGTCCTAAAGATATAATGACTGATAAGAGGGATAAGCATGGCATAAATCTCATATTCAACAAACCTACAGATATAAGGACCACACTTTACATAATGTTTTTGGTGATCTGTGGAAGTCATTTAAGATGTTGCCTGCATACTTTCACATGTTGGAAAAATGTAATTTGGGGATGATAAACAAGATTGAAACCGATAGGAAAAACCGGTTCATATATGGATTCATGGCACTTGGAGCTTGTATAGAGATTCAATACAGTTATTAGATAGGTTATTGCCATTGATTTGACCCAATTAAAGTCAAAAACCAGGGGTGTCTTGTTAGTTACGGTGTGCAAGGATGTAGTGAGATGATATACCCATTGGCATTTGGGTTTACCAATTCCGATTGCTCAAAGTCATGGACATGGTTCTTGAAGCAACTTCGCGGGTGTTGGGGTTTATGCCCTAAAGATGTAATTTGTAAATGGATTTATGAAATAAATAAAAGGAAAAGTTCAATTCATTCTTGTTGTGTTGTTTATTATATAACTTGTGCATTTATTTAACATCCAAGATTGTCGGATGTAATCTCAAACTGTGTATATGAGTGTTATATACAGACGGATACAGTAAGATACGTACAATCTAAAGAGTCCATAGATAGCAAATAAAGCTGGGTACTTTATTTGTGGTTAATATATAGCTGCGGTCCATTCCATAGTGTACGATGATTCTATCCTGAATCATTCATATGAGATATAGGAATGAAGACACCTTATATGATGTGATCATATAGGACTGAGTCATGATCTATATGAATCTCTCACCAAGATCCGTTTACCGATGAGATTCATATATATCAACTAATGATGGCTATATATGGGTGATCTTAATCCTGGGTGTCTTATCGACTCCTTCAGGTGAAATCGTGGTCTTTGATATACCATGGGTGAGGTCAGATGCATTTCCTGATCAATATACTCCGTATGTTGGGATTGCGGTTTGGCTTGTGGCTGGGAAGGTTTGTACACAATAGTGGAATCCACTCCTTCTTGTGAGAAGTAGATGGTAGTTCACTAAAGGGTTGATTTGAGGCTTGGACAATATGAGCGCTCTCCTAATTTCGTAAGAAAATAGGATTTATTGTTCAATATAGAATCAACGGTACTTAAAGGATATATGTAATTAGAGGGGTATAACAGACATTATGACCCAGCTCTAATTATGAACTACTGTGGAGGATCACACCATGTGTAATAGCTATATCGACGGACACCGAGTTGTATCGGTCTGTGTAAAACCATCTACAGTTGAGAGAGTGCAGATTCGGGTTTTTAGTGGAATAACACCAGAGTTAATAATCAAGGAATATTAATTAAAGAGTTTAGTTAATGATTCTGAGGATTATTGGAGCTCAAAATACTGTGGGTCCATTAGATCCCCTTGCTAGCCCGATTGATTTAGGTAACAAGGGTCACGGTTAATTAATTGGATTGTCCAATTAACTGTGTTACAAAAGTGACACATATATATTCAGGAATTAATTGAATAATGAGATTATTTAATTAATAAATGTTAATAGTTAAATTAATTAAATAATTAGATTATTTAATTATATTTATAATTATTAATTATTAATTAACTATTAAATGGAGGGTGTTAGTTGATATATGGATTTAGGTGAAGATAAAATAATAGGATTATTTTATTTTACTAAATCATTTATCTAAGTATTTGAATTTAAGTTTAAATTTAAAATACTTATTATCACTTTTAATATATTAGATATATTTGAAAATAATAATTAAAAGATATATATATATATATATATATATCAATTAATAACACAAAAGATTGTATTGGATGTAAATTGGTGCGTACATGAAACAATAGTCAAAAGAAGAATTTACATAGGATGTAAATACTTAATACATATATGATATATATTTTTTGGCAGAGGCGTGATAATAAAAAAAAGAGAAAAATTGCAGAGGCAATATATATAGATTGGTGAGAAATGAAGCAGGCATTAGAAATATATATTGGTGAAAGATAAAGCGTGATCAGCAGCAACAAATATATAAATTTTGTGAGCAGCAGCGACATATATATATATTATTTGTGAAGTAGTGCGTGAATATATATATTTGTGAAGCAAGGCATGAAATATACGTATATATTGTTTCATATTTTGTGTGTTTTTGAAACACATAGAAGAAATAGTTTCTACAATTCTCTCCACATCCTCCATTCAAGTTCATGAGATCGTGACACGCCCACACGCAGTTACCAGTCTCGGGAGATAGAGAGAAAGATCGAGTGGTTCAGACAGGATCACATCGTAAAGTGATGGAGCTTTCAAACGTTGGTAAGATTGGTTCAGACAGGAGCATAACGTAAAGTGAAAGAGCCTCCAAACGTTGGTGTGTTTTTCTTCTCTTTATATTGATTTCAATTTCCTGTGTTTACATATTGTATGTATCAGTTCAGAAAAATAATTACGATCTCAAGTTCACTGGTCCCAGATACAGATTATGATCTGTATATAAAATTTTAAAACCCTAGTTCCACTGTGTGATCGGTGAACGGGGTTCCAACAGTGGGTTGATCTTGCCATCTAAACTTATGTTGATAATTTCGAATCGGCACACGGGTATCTCTAATGGCATGAATGTAGGGAAAAATCTGTTCAAAACATGGCGAAAGCGTAAAATTAGGGTTTGATATATTTAAAAAGTTTTCCTTTAATAAAAAGAACCTTAACCCTAGATTAATTGACGTGTATTAAAAATATTGTACCTTTTTCTCGTGACGATTGAACTAGCGTCAAATTAAATCCGCAAGATCTTCCAATCCAATCACAAACGTGAATCACCTAGGAGTGTGGGTTACCTTTCTTTAAATTGTATACTTGATGATGGAAATAAACAAAATATCTTTCTTTGTTAGTCATAATAATCCTCCAAGAAGAACAACAAAGAACGTTAGGTCACTTGTGAAGTGGAAATGGTGAGGATTGTCACCTTTTTTTCTTGTGTTGTGATGATGTCACCAGTTTAATAACTTATGTTTAAAAGGCACCTATTATGGTGAACTGTCCAAAATACCCTTAAAAGTTATCTTTGTACTTCAATCAGCTCTTACTTTGAAATTTTTGAAGATTTTATTCTTTTATCTTCTTCATAGAGGTCTGTTTAACAGACCTCAAATGGAGGTCAAACATCATAACATTATCAATACATCTTCATTGGATAATTAGTTTAGTGGGGCTACGCAGACGCATTCTGGGGTTGTATAAAAGCTCCGAGCTTTTGTATAAAAGCACAAAGATTTTATAAAAGCTCTGTGTATAAAAGCTCGAAGCTTTTATGAAAGCTCGGATCGAGCTTTTGTATAAAAGCTTCAAGCTTTTATTTAAAAGTTTCGAGCTTTTTGTATAAAATCTTTGAGCTTTTAAAAGCTCGATTCAAGCTTTTATAAAAGCTCCAATATTTTATACAAAAGTTCAAAGCTTCTGTATAAAAGCTCGATTACATATCAAAATCTTAAAAAATAAAAACTCGAATGCAAATAAATGCTCGATTTCATCTTCCTCAACAACTTTCAACAAATACAAAACCTCGAATGCAAGTAAAAACTCGATTTCACTTTTTGTCTCTTTTCTTTTTCTCTCTTTCTTCACAACGACAGTGATGGCATGGGTATTTTTGTCTCCATACTTTAAATGGTGCCTTTTAAACATGATTTATTAATGTGGTGATGTTTTCACAAAAGCCCCCTTAAAAGGTGCCAATAATTTTTCGAACCCACTTGTGAATTATCAATCAATTTGATTGAAACTCGTGTGAATCTAGATTCGATGTTATACACAAAACCTTTTAATGTAAAGGCTACTAGTGCACTATCGAATACAAAACGTTCTTTTTTCCTTTTCCTCTTTACGGAATTTTCACACACTAGTTTTTAGACTTGGATGAATTTATCTAGAGCATGAACCAAATTCTCTGCGCTCAAAATTCTATCTTGGCCAAATTTTACCCTTGTATAAACCCTAGCCTTGGCCGAATTTTCTTCTTGAATAAAACCTATCCTTGGCCGAATTTTTCTAGTAATATTACTGCCTTGGTCAAATTTAGTAGGTAATATATATAGGAGACCAAATCCTCTCCTAAGAAAGATTTACTTGGTGGGCAAGAATCCTTTCATTAGGAGGATTTACTTGGTGACCAAGAATCTTTTTCAAAGAAGAATTATTTTCTACACCAAGACTTCTAATCCAACTCAAATAGTGTATTAATTCAATAACCAATTTGTTAACGGGAAATTTACTCACGATGACAAATTCCCACTAACACCCTTGAGACCACTACCACAGAGATGGTGGCCGGGGTCGGTACCTTTGATACCTAACCTGCTTAGATAAAAATGAATGTTTGTATAGCAATAGTAAGTGGGGACTTTAGTATTGATTACTCATGGTATACATAATTCCCTCTCATACGCTCACTATCTCTCTACAACGTAGGAAGGTGGTGACTTCATGTTAATCGAATAGAGGATACGACGATGGTCGTGTTCTGATCACAGAATTTAGGCACGACGTGCTTCTCCTTTTCTCTCTTTTTAGGTATATTTATATACGACCGAATCAATTTGAATAAGTGTATCTCATCCCTTGATTCTCTAAACTTATTCCCCCCTTATCGGGCGAGATCCTCTATTTGAAAGTTGTTGACTCCGAGTAAATAGCGGAAGCGATGATATTGTTGACGAATATAAGTTTGCTTCCTTTTTGAAATCAAACTCTTGACTTGCATATAAATACTGGTTATAACGTAGATATATTCCTGTGCGTCCTTACGGCATGATTATTCATGAAGGTTGCTGAGCTAGCCATTTTTAGTTTCATGGAGCGAGGTAGATCTAAGCTTTGGTTCCATTTTTGGAAGCTTGGAATGGACACCCTAGAAGACATTCCTATAAGGTAACATGGATCTGATTCACTTAGAGGCCTTATTCCTCCTCATATCGTGGAGGGGACACCGGGCTCCTAGAGAGGTTGGTGGGCTTCTCGTTCAGGTTATGAATTAAGTTTGACCTTTAAAAGCCTTAACCCGGAGGGGGCTTGCTTTGCTTGTCGGGCTTCTTTCGAATATTTCTTGAGCTTGGCGACCCTCCTGGCTTTCCCGGGGTGGTTGAGGAGCCCGACCCTAGGAACCGAGGTTTCCAGGTAGGTGGCCTCGAGAAGCCCAGATTCCTGTGTTCGCGTGGGGGCTCGACCAGGTCGTGCTAGCTTCTTCCTTGATAGTTTTGACACCCAGTGATCCCTCTGTGCTTCTGCGGGGTAGTTTATGGTACATCCGGGGTTTCTTGAATGTCGACTTTGGGCTTCGATTTGGGCTGTGAGAGTGGAAAATTTCTCCTTGACCCCTAGATAAATTTTACTATTAACAGAAGTCCCCTCTGACTTGAACACATGAGGTAGAGTTGGGGTTAGAGTCAGATTCCCTGTTTAATTGTGAATTTTTTCCGTTATGAGATAATTACTGAGAATCTCGAATGAAATCTTCTCATTAATTGCCCAAATGATGTGTCGAACTTGAATTGATGTGTTCTTCGAGGAAAACCGGTTGTGTTACGGCTCTCTTCCTGGCTCGAGGTGATCTTTCCGAGGATATCATCGACGTCATTAAACCCCTAACCTCTATTTAAATTCAAACTCACTGCCCGTTTCTTCACACTTTCTCTCAATTTCTAATTTACAGATTTCTTCTCTCTTACTACCCTCTGTCGATTTCCCTTTCTTCCCAATCCCCAAAACCTGTTCTACCATGTTGAAGGCCATTCGTGACTTCATTGACTCCCCTTGTTGAAGGCACAGAGGTATCAAGTATCGCCCATGGAAAATGGGCTCGACGAGACCTAGGCGAGGATTACTCTCCTCCGTCCCCACAACGTCGTAGATCGAACTGGAATGTAGCCATCTCGATTGGGTTTTCTAACTAACTGGACAATCCTCTGAACTTGGTTGATGAGGACTCCGGTGAAGAGAATAGGGTTGGTGTTGCTGGAGTGGACCAGGTCCCAGTCGTCAGTCTTTCCCTGGAGAGACACCCTTCATATGACTTTAGGGTAATTCCAGATTCTTCCATTGGCCCAAAGTCGATCAGCCACTTGAGGACCAAATACTGCATCCCTCACACTGTCTCTCTCACAGTCCCCCATAGAAATTATGATGTCTTTAGCCCACCCAAAGGTGTACTCCCCATCCATGTTGCAGCCTTTGAGAGAGGGGTAAGGTTCTCTCTTCATCCCACCCTTCGGAGGGCTCTCAACTCTTTTCAGCTGGCTCCCCTCTAACTAACACCTGGCTTCTTGAGGCACCTGATTGGCTTCCTCTTGCTGTGGAGGGAGCAGTGCGAGCTAAGCAAGGTTACCCGGGAACCTGGGGCGGAAGAGCTGGCCTACCTTTTTCAGATCGGGAGCTTGTCTAGAGGTCCATAGGGATAATTCTATGTGAAAGCCAAAAACAAGCTTGACTTTATCATCCCTGACGCTTCGAGAAAAGACCCCGTTTGGAAGAAAGAGTGGATATTAACGAGGGGAGATTGGGGAAGCTCCGTATTCATTGGTGGGCATGAGTTCACGGATCCCACCTCCTTCTACGACAAACCCTCTTGGGACCGGGATTCCCTACCTGCCGAATCCGAGGTTGTGCTGAAAGCTATCCTTGTCAGGAATTACCTGAACCTGAGGTTTCCAACTGCTGATCTCTTCGATCCCCACAGGGTAAATAAGTATCTGCGGATATCCGATGCTACTCCTCGCAAGTAATTCTAAGTCACTATGCTTCGTTCTATTAGCTGGCTTGCTTTTCACATCTCTTCTCTTTTTTTTAATAGATTTTGTTGTTGCTCTAGCTTCTCGTGAAGCCCGACCAACTTTGACCCCTCCCCCTCCTTCGAGGTTATCCCTGAGAACCATCTTGACTACCTCGGTGAAAGGGGGCCAATCCTTATGGCTACTGCTTTGCCTGCTTTTGCTTCATCGCCTTCCCAGATGAGATCTAAGATGGCTATTCTCGCATCTCGGATAGCTAAGGCTCTAAATCTAGGAGAGCCCGTTTCCCAGGCCACTGATACGTCCACCTCTGCCCCTTCACCAGTGGCTCCCGATACAGCTGTTGCTTCTCCAATTACATTACCCACTCCTTCCGTTGATCCAGCTGTGTCCCCGGTAGTTCAGGCTCCACGGGATCCTGAGGCTGGTAATCCTGAGAATCCCCTTTCTCGCTCCCACCAATGGTCGGGCTCGAATGGCCAGGATGAGGTTTTGAAGCAGTTCGTTGCTTCTTGCCTAGGTGGCGGGCTCTCTAGGATGGCTTCCATGCCCGTGGATATTCTCGTTACTAAGTGGTCTGCCTTTCTGACCGAGGTAGCCATCGTCTTTATTTCCTGTGATTGTGAGCTTTGATTGCTTTCTAACCTTTGTTTCATGCTTTGCAGGCTTTCAAGTTCAACGTAGCAATTGGCCACCAGGTATCCTTTCTCCGAGATCGGGCAGCTAGAACTAAAACTGAGGTTGAACGGGTTATGGGATTGCTAGGGCGGGCTCAATCCTTGGTTCATGAGATGACTTCCAGCCAGAAGGGAATGGAGACATAACTGGCTGAGCTTCAGTGTGACCTCGAGAGACTGAAGTGGTCTTTTGACCAAGAAACTCTTCGGTCTAAGCGACGAGCCAGCCAGTGAGATTACTGGAAGGAAGAAGCGAAGGCGTTAGATGTTGAGAATCATGCTCTTCGAGCCCAAGTTGCCAAGCTTCAGGCTGGGTGGGTTCTTCCTTCAACGAGGGATACTTCTACGCCTCTGGCCAAGTCGCTGAGGCCCTCCCCACCCCCTTCGACCTGTCAATTATTGCTAACTGGGATAGGGAGGAGATATTGGCCAAGGTCATAGAGATGTCTCGCCCCTTAGGTGATGACCTGGATTCCTCTAATGTGGCCAAAGCCGGGAAGCAACCAGATGGGTCAGACCTTCCTCTTCCTCCTTATATCTTCCTAACATCAAGTCCCGGAGAATCCTTGAGGGGGGTTCTACCCATGGTACCGAAAAGAGATCTTGCAGAAGCCCGAGGTCCCTCTAAGGTGCCTTCAAGGGAGGAGTCGGCATCAGGGGAAATTATGCCAGAGTCAATGGCCAACCTTCTTGATACGGCCATACCTCCTGAGGTCATGGCGGTGGTCATTGAGGTAGTGGAGGAGGATCCTACTGAGCACTAGGCAATCGAGGGGCACCCTCAAGAAAAGGTGGTGGAGGCGGCTATTTGGGATGAGCGACCACCCGAAAGAGGAGCAGAGGGTGAGGTTCATCCGGAAGGAGGGGAAGCTGAAGGAGACCAAGAGGATACAAAAGCTTGAGTACGCCTTCTTGTAGCTTGCTCTGGATGCCCAGAAAGGGGGGGTGGGCACCCCATCTTAATCATGTTTGATCATCATCGTCACTCTTTTTTTTTGTTTTTAATGCTTTGTAGCCCGGAACCAAGGGCTGGGCACCCTATCTGATTGTTGTAGCCTTACCGGGGGATAGGCTCCCCAACTCATTAATGGAATTTCAACTTTAGGTCTAGTTCAAATTTTGATTTGCATGTACTTGTATCATTTTTTATTTCCATCTAGGTTCAACCTGATTTAGCTTTGGAAAAGTAACAGGATAGGAAATCTGCTTAAGTGTGAAATCAAATAGCTAGCTCGGGCTTTTCGACTTCGACAGAGACTTGTAGCTTAATGACTTCAGTGAATAGTCAGCTTGTTTGGTCGTAGACCAGTCCGTACTTGTCACAGTAAGCAACCTCATGTTCACGGAAAGTTTAGACACTAGTAATAACTGGGACATTAGAGCTAAAGCAAAAGAGCCTTCCATCCTCGAGCCCCTCTAGAGAGTTATAGCCCAAATAAGGTATCAAGTAGAGAACTGTCAATCCCTCTATTAGGCTTGGGATCGGGAAGACTACCATGCTCTTAAACTCGAGTCCTTTCTGGGGGTGATAGCCCGACCAAGGCATCAAGAGGGCTATTTAATTGTTTCCTGGCATCGAGATCTGGATGGAAACATGCTCTTATACTCGGACCCTTCTTGGGGGCGGTAGCCCGACCAAGGCATTAGGAGGGCTATCTAGCTATTTCCTGGTCTCGAGATCTGGATGACAACTATGCTCTTACACTCAAACCCTTCTTAGAGGTGGTAGCCCGACCAAGGCATCAGGAGGGCTATCTAGCTATTTCCTGGTCTCGAGATCTGGATGACAAATATGCTTTTCACTCAGACCCTCCTTGGCGGGGGGTAGTGCCTGGCCGAGGCATCAGGGATAGCAAGGGGGCTTCACCGAATAATCCCTGGTCTTGGGATGATAATGTCAAATTTTTCCATGTAGACCCAAATCAGTGTAGAACATAGCTGAAGATGGAGAAAAAACAGGCTTTATTGATAAAAAGAAAAGAGTACATTATTCTTGGAGATTAAGATCAAGGTGGAGGTAGCCTGCTCATGAGTCTCATGTTCAGGGGTAGAATTTTCTCAAATGATCTGCATTCCAGGTATGATCGATGAGTTGACCATTCATGTCTTCGAGTTTGTATGCCCCATAGCGGGCCACTACCTTCACCAAGTATGGTCCTTTCCAGTTTGGCCTCAGGACCCCACCTGACCTCTTCTTGGTATTCAGTGTCACTCTCCTGAGAATGAGGTCCCCCTCCTTAAAGCTTCGAGCTTTAATCTTCCGATTAATGTACCTAGCAATCCTGCTCTGGTAAACTGCTACCTTCTCAGCTACTCGATCTTGTTTTTCTTCTAAGAGATCCAAGCTAGCTCGGAGCTTGACCTTATTGCTCCTCAGTTTAAAATGTTGGACTCTAAAGGAGGTCAGTTTCTGCTCAATGAGAAGCACTGATTCAACCCCGAAGGCTAGTGAGTAGGGTGTTTCCCCGGTAAGTGTTCTCCTTGAAGTTCGGTAAGCCCAGAGGACCTCGGGAAGCTCCTCAGCCCATCTACCCTTTTTCTGTTGTAGTTTCTTTTTCAACAGCTTTTTTATAGTCTTATTGGTGGATTCCACCTGCCCATTAGTCTAGAGGTGGGCTACTGAAGCGAACCTAAGGTCGATTCCCAATCTCTTGTAAAATTTTTTGAATCAGCCATTATCAAATTGCTTACCGATGTCAGTTGTAATGGCAAAAGGGGTTCCGAACCTGCAAACCGCATTATTTTTTATGAATCTTGTTGTATTTTCTTTTGATATCTGAGAGAGTGGTCCAGCTTCAACCCATCTTGTGAAATGGTCGATTGCCACGATAGCATGCTTGGCTTGACCAAGAGCAGTTGGGAGCGGTCCGATCAAGTCGACTCCCCACATAGCAAAGGGGTATGGTGAGTTAAGGGATGATAATCGCTCTGGCGGTAGGTGACTCAAGTTTATGGTCTTCTAGCAAGATTGTACCAAGATCTTTGCATCTTGATGGATGGTTGGCCAATAGTACCATATGTGGAGTACCTGATATGCCAGAGCCTCCCCACCAGCATGGTTACCGTATTCCCTTGAGTGAACTTCTTTCAATGCCCATTTGGCATCTTCAGGGTGTAAACATCAGAGCAAAGGAAGGGATCTACCCCTCCTGTATAAGTACCCATCCACCAAGTGATACCGGACAGAGAAACTCTTGATTTTCTGATCTTGGTCTGGCTCCCTAGGAACGCTCCCTTCTATAGGTAATCCACTATCGGGTTCATCCAGCATGGTTACCGATCCAGGGTATGAATCTCCTTACTTGCCACTGTGCTAGATAGGGGGATCACTTGAAGAGAGACCCCCTAGGGTAAGGTCTGGCCATCATTTGCAACTATGTTCTGTTGTCGAGGTATCTGCTCAATCCTGAAACCTTTGAATTTGCTCCTTAGCTGTTGAACTAGTTATAAGTAGGCAATAATGTTATCCCCTTTCGCTTGATAATTCCCAGAAACTTGGTTGACTATGAGCAACGAGTCACTCCTAACATGTAGGTAATCGACCCCGAGCTCTACGGCTGCCCTTATTCCGGCTAAAAGGGCTTTGTACTCTGCCTCATTGTTAGTGGTTTTAAATTCAAATCTGAAGCAGTGACAACACTCGGTTTCTTCTGGATCTATTAGAACTATGCCCACTCCTCTCCTAGTTTGCCCGGAGGCTCCGTCAGTGTAGAAGATCCACGACTTGTAACCTTCCGGCCAATTGTCGGACTCTGGAATCTTCTCAGGGGCTAATTCTGTTGCTGCGAAGGTCGCTTAGCCTGGGGGCATTGAGAGCTCTGCTACAAAGTCTGCTAGAGCCTAGGATTTAATTGCGGTCCTAGGCTTATACCTCAAATCAAACTGGGTGAGTTCCAAGGCCCATAAAACCAGTCTTCCAGAAACATCTGGTCGTTGTAAAAATTGACGGAGGGGTTGATCCGTCACTACTGCTATAGAATGAGCTTGGAAGTAGGGTCGGAGCTTCCTCGCCGAGGTTACCAAGGTATAAGCGAGCTTCTCCAAAAGGGTATAGTTCTTCTCAGGCTTGGTTAAAGCGTGACTCACGTAATAGATAAGCCGTTGGACCCTATCTCCACATTCCTTGACTAAAGCCTCGCTTATAGCAGTTTTGGAAACGGCCAAGTTAATCTGTAGCTCTTCTATAAGGCATGGTTTAACCAGTAGTAGAGGGCTTGACAGGTATTTTTTTCAAGGCTTGAAAAGCTTGTTCACCCTCCTTGTCCCATTTCATGTTTCTTCCCTGCTTAATGGCTTTGAAGAATGGGAAACACTTGTCGATAGACCGAGAAATGAACCTGTTAAGCGCTGCTACCTGACCGGTCAAGATTTGAACCTGTTTAAGTGACGTGGGGGACTCCAGGTCCAGGATGGCCTTAATATTTGTTAGGTTAGCCTCTATGCCTCTCTCATGGACCATGAATCCTAGAAACTTCCCCGCGGTCACTCCAAATGCGCATTTGGAGGGGTTCAATCTCATTTGGTTCTCCCTTAAGATCATAAAGGTTCTGCGGAGTTCGCTCAGATGCCCTTCGGAGGTTGATGACTTGGTGATCATATCATCGATGTACACATCCATTGATCTTCCAATTTCGGGCTTGAACAACCGGTTGACCAACCATTGGTACGTAGCTCCTGTGTTTTTAAGCCCGAAAGGTATCACTTTGTAGCAATACAGACCCCGTCCGATGATGAAACTGGTCTTTTCCTGGTTGACGGGGTGCATCATAATTTGATTGTACCCTGAAAATGCATCTATGAAGCTCAAGAGCTTGTTTCCGGAGGTAGAGTCAACTAACTGATCAATTTTTGGTAAAGGGAAACAGTCTTTCGGGCATGCCCGGTTGAGGTCAGTATAATCGACCCACATGCGCCACTTCCCATTTACCTTTGTGACCATGACCACGTTGTTGATCCACTCAGGGTAACGTGCCTCTCTGATGAATCCCGCTTGGGTCAATTTGTCCACTTCTTCCTGGACCGCCGTATTTCTTTCAGCGTTGAAGTGCCATCTTTTTTGTTTGATTGGTTTAAAGGTCGGATCCACTGTTAGTCGGTGAGCTGCCAAAGTCATCGGAATCCCAGGCATTTCGACGTGACTCCAAGCAAAAATGTCAATGAACTCTGTGAGAAGCCCGATCAAACCCTCTTTCACTCCTGGCTCAAGGGTGGCTCCGATTTTGACGACCTTCGACGGATCGTCCATTCGAATAAGAATCTATTTTAGCTTATCCACTAGATGGCAACTGGCATATTCCTTTCTCTGCTCCTCCTCGTCGGGCACCACGGGGTCATCCTCGGGGTGATTTATGGGTCCTACATCTTCTAGGGTCAATATATGGGTTGCCCTATCTTGGATCGTTGTCACATATGCAAATTGCTTTGCTAGAGCTGTTGGGTTGACAGACACTGTGTAGCATCTCCTGGCTGCTTGCTGGTCACCCTGAACTTCCCCCACCTTGTCTCCTACTGGGAACTTCAAAACATAGTGGTAAATGGATAGGACCCCTTTCAAGGATGATAAAAATGGCCTTCCTAACATTGCATTGTGGGTCGACGGGGTATCCATCACCACGAAGTCTGTCATGATATTCTGCTGGAGAGGTGTGGCTCCAATGATCACTGGTAGGATTTTTGATCCCATGGGTATGATTGGGTCCCCTGTGAACCCATATAGCGGGGTAGTGCAACTATTAAAACACCACTGTTTCAAGTTCAGTTTTTCCAAGGTGTCTTTAAATAGGACGTCGACGCTGATGCCTGTGTCAACAAGCACACGGTGTACCATACAGTTGGCAATCTGTACCGTGATCACCATGGGATCATCATGAGGTTGCACGGTGTTGTAGACATCTGCTTCAGTGAAAATGATCTGTGACAACTGAGAGTGGTTGGTCGGGTTCTAGTCGACCTTGAAGATACCCCGCCCTTCGTCCAAACGAGGGACTTTTCTTACGTGGTTTTTCCTGGAATTAATGGAGGTCTCCTCCAGAGTAGGCCTTCCGCTGATGGTATATATTATCTGGATTTGTTGCAACAGATCCGCCTGCTCCCTTTTCTTTTCTCAGCATGCTCACGGATCTCAGCTTGTACTTCTAGTCCAATCTGAATGTTATCTCTGACTTGCTGTAAGAATTCTACCAAATATCCTCCCTTTATCAAAGCCTCGATCTGATTTCGCTAGTTATAGCACTCTGAAGTGTTGTATCCCACATCTTCGTGAAAGTCACAATACTTATAATGATTCCTCTTATCAACAGGGGCTTTCATAGGTGCGGGCTTCTGCAATAACCCTTTGTCCCGAATGGCGATATAGATTGTTTAACGAGATGCATTTAAGGGGGTGTAACGATCATACCCTCTTTCATCTCAAGATATTAGGGCTATTGTCCTGGAAAGAGGTGAAGCTCGTGGAGAAGTTCGTTTTGCATAATATTTTTCCAATCTGGATTGAGAAGTGGGGAAGCAATATGTCGTTCCTTCTTCTTTTGCTTAACGGCTCTCATATCTTCGTGTTCCATCTTAACCTTGAGTTGGTCGTCGACTTCAATTTGCTCCAGAGCCTGACTATAGGCTTCTTGGTAGGTCTCTGGAGGTCTCTTGGCAAGAGATCAGAAAAGCTTGCCTGCCCACAAGTTCCTTCAGAAGTTGGCAAGGGTTTCTTTCTCGGTGAAGACCCTCATCTGGATGACTTCCTTGTAGAAACGCTCACCATAAGCCCAGAGGGTTTCCCCTCTCTCCTGAATCATGTACTATAGATTGATTGGGACCTTCAATCGGGGCTTAACTCCCTGGAATTGTGAGCAGAAATTGGTCGATAGCTTCGTGAAGAAATCCACGCTTGCCAGCAGGTAGCTTTCTAAACCAGGTCTTAGCGTAATCCATGAGCGTAGATGGGAACATTCGACACATAGCGGCTCTAGTCATGTTCTGGACCTCCATCTATTGAATGAAGCTATCCAAGTGGCTCAAGGGATCCTCAGTTCTAGAGAATCTGTTAGTAGGCATTTTGGTGGGAGCTCCGCCTCCCGGATCCTTCTGATGAAGGGAGCATTTATCTCACTTAGAGGATCTTTCTTGTCCTCCTTGTACGTCCCTTTCTTCATTAGCTGGACCTCTTTCTGAAGCTCTGCCAACTGATCTCTCAAGCATTTGCCCTCGGGTTCCCTCGAGTTGATCTCAGTCTCCTTAATATCGGACCCTTTTGAAGAACTGGCGGTCTCTACCCAGTCCCTTCTTCCGAGGGGATCTACTTGGGGGCTTCCCTGAATCTGGCTTCCCTGACTCTGGCTTCCCTCCTTGAAGTCGTTGGGTGGAGAAACTCTCCCCGCTCTCGGGGAAGGATATCTGTTGCGCACTTGACTTACCTAGGTTAGTAGCGTGGCAGCGCTTCGGGAATGAGGGCCATGGGCCCTAACCTATCCTAGATCGAGGGTGGGAGTCCCGTTCTGTTATGAGCTGGCTCCTGAAAGGTAGGTCATAGGCGATCAAAGGCGGGTTGCCTAGCCTCAGGCCTGCTTAACTCCGCTTGATTGCAGAGGTTTGCTTGCTGGATAGTAATACCCTCAGCGAGCAGTTGAAGGTGGACGTTTTCCATGAAAGCCGCCGCTTGTTGGTCAAGCTCGACCTGGTTTCCCACAGAGGGATCCAAAGCCCGCACAATGGCTGGCTGGTCTGGGACCTGGCTATGGAGCCAGAATTTTCTTCATTTCTTCGGGACCTTTCGTGTTGATGATGCGGAAGGTTATCCCGAGCGCCTGGCTGTCCTTGGGAGGAGCGAATCCTCATGACTCCTTTAAAACAATAAACTTTGTGAATATAAAGATGGTGGTGTGGGAGTTTCCCACAGACTCCGCCAGAAAGTGTTAATGGGAAATTTACTCAAGATGATAAATTCCCACTAACACCCTCGAGACCACTACCACGGAGATGGTGGTTGGGGTCGGTACCTTTGATACCTAACTTTCTTAGATAAAAATGAATGTTTGTATAACAATAGTAAGTGGGGACTCTAGTATTGATCACTCGTGGTATACAGAATTCCCTCTCATACGCTCACTATCTCTCTACAACGTAGGAATGTGGTGACTTCGTGCTAATCGAATAGTGGATATGATGATGGCCGTGTTCTGATCACAGAATTTAGGCCTGACGTGCTTCTCCTTTTCTCTCCTTTTTCTACTCTATCCTCTATATCTCTTTTCTAGGTTTATTTATATACGATCGAATCAATTTGAATGGGTGTATCTCCCACCTTGATTCTCTGAACTTATTCCCCCCTTATCTGGCGGGATCCTCTATTTGAAATTCGTTGACTCCGACTAAATAGCGGAAGCGATGATATTGTTGACGAAGATAAGTTTGCTTCCTTTTTGGAATCAAACTCTTGACTTCCATGTAAATGCTGGTTATTACATAGATATATTCATGTGCGTACTTACGGCATGATTCTTCATGGAGGTTGCTGAGCTAGCCATTTGTAGTTTTCGTAGAGCGAAGTAGATCTATGCTTTGGTTCCATTTTCGGAAGCTTGGAATGAACACCCTAGAAGGCATTCCTATGAGGTAACATGGATCTAATTCACTTAGAGGCCTTCTTCCTCCTCGTATTGTGGAGGGGACAGCGGGCTCCTGGAGAGGTTAGTGGACTTCTCGTTCAGGCTATGAATTAAGTTTGACCTCTAAAATCCTTAACCCGGAGGAGGCTTGCTTTGCTTGTCGGGCTTCTTTCGAATATTTCTTGAGCTTGGCGACCTCTCTGGCTTTCACAGGGTGGTTGAGGATCCCGACCCTAGGAACCAAGGTTCCCAGGTAGGTGGCCTCGAGAAGCCCGGACTCCAGTGTTCATGTGGGGGCTCGACCTGGTCGTGCCTAGCTTCTTCCCTGATAGTTCTAAAGCTTGGCGATCCCTTCGTGCTTGTGCGCAGTAGTTTTATGGTACATCCGACGTTTTACGAATGTTAACTTTGGGCTTCGATTTGGGCTGAGAGAGTGGAAAATTTCTCTTTGACCCCTAGCCAAATTTTACTATTAACACAATTATTGAATTAAATTGTGACTAAATTAAAACTTCATAATTTGACCAATTGTTAACTAGAGTCTTACTAGAAATCAAATACTTCCTAATTTGACTAGATAAATAATTTATATTATATATCTACTTATCAAATATATATTTGATACTTATCATATTACCAAAAATAATATGACTCTAGGAGATCATCTCATACTAGGAAAAAGATTTTACTTTTTAATTAAATACTTAATTATTTCCATTTATTTAAATAATAAAATAAAAAACAATATATTAAGCTATTATATATAGCCTTAGCCGTCCAAGCCAATATATATGGGAAAATAATTGCTTTTCCTATTTTATTAAATCCATTGGACTTAAATAAAAAGTCCACATGTGAACTAAACCCATTCTTACTAAAAGGAACAAGTTCACATGCTTAAAACAATTCTAGATTGACCCATAAATTGGTCCGGTAGAATATATCAAGTGATCCATGCAAGTTCGTAGGGATTGGAGATCTTGGCGGGCTATCTAAATTTAAGCTCCAATAGACATAACCTAATCACAATCAACAAATGATTTACTTATGTCCGATCTATTAATTTCAGTTCATTCCATTAAAGAACTAAAATTGAAATCTTAAATAAAGATAGAATAAGTTAATATTTCTCATTCTTACCCTAGACAATCTTAATGGAGATAGTGTATCCTCGTGAAGAATATCAGTAATCGTCAAGAGCTCATAGACCACCTATAGCTCTCTAAGTTACTATATTTACTCACATGACTACATTTTGAACTTGGATATTTTGACTTGTCCAGAAGCCATATTTCAATGGACACTATTGAAAACTTAACGTTAAGATTTAATATCCAATACTTCAAAACATCCAAATGATGATATTCTACTCTCATTTAATAAATAGAGCCACGATGTCCATCTCTATAAATGAAGTCCTTTATCGATTAATAAATGAATACCACCAAACTATCGATGATAGACTATGCTATATAATCGTACTCATTGATGGCTCAAATGATAACACTTGCAACTATAAGTCCATCATTTATCTTAGGATTGAGATAGACTATCTGATTATCTTCAATTGAAAACTTTTATCTATTGACGGTTCTGGATAAAGTCTCTCACTGTGATCATATTCAATGCACCTACTGCACTAGATTCCTTTACCCAAAGACACCACACTTTGATGATTTTAGACCCATCATAACACATTTGATCCCACTCAAATGCTAGCAAAAAAATCTACAACTTTAACAAGATAAAGGCGCCCAAACTTTATCTTAAGTTGTGAATATTATTCATGACTAACTAAAGAATTATGTCTACCTCATACATATCGAGATGTACGAACAATTCTTATTTTATCATAGTCTTTTGACCTTATGATTATTTACTTTTGACAATTATAATAATTAAACTATAAATGTTGTAGAATTTTTTAAACTAGAAATCAGTTTTATTAATATGAAAAGATTGTCAAATATATTATTACACTCTTGCTATCGAGCATAATTCTAATAATGAAAGCAATATTCCGCAATACAGCACATGGGGTTTGTGCATACCACTTAGCCAATAATCTGAAACAACATTGTAGGAAGCGAGGTGACGTGATTAATCTTTACTATCGTGCTACATATGTGTATCGAGTTAATGAATTCAACCGTTTAATAGCTTAAATGAAATTCATCCATTCTAAAGTTCATGATGAGCTCGTAGAGGTTGGAATACAAAATTTTTCCTGTGTAGATTGCCCTAGAAAGATGTACCATATGATGACAACCAACATTACAGTCTATGAATTCTTGTCTACTTGCAATCCGGAATTTGCCAATCATATCTATTGCCGAATTTATCAGAGATTTATTACAACGTTGGTTCCATGACCGTCAATGTAATGCAAGAGAAACACCCATATTTTTGACTGAGGATGCAAACCAACACATCAAAAACAGGTTATTATCATCACAACGGTGTTAGATTCACCCAATTGAATTCAATAGGTTCAAGGTAGAAGACCAATGGAATGAGGCAAGTGTTGACTTGGAACAATGTTCATGTTCATGCCATGAATGAGACCTAGATGAGCTGCCTTGTATCCATGCCATGGTTGTTGCAATGTATGGTTACATAATATTTATTTACATTTTATAACAGCCTTACAGCCTTGCAGTCATATTCTTCAATTTACATTTTATACAGACTTGCAACGTACCTATGCTTACATAATCTTTGTGTCTTTTGTATCATACTGAAAGGTATGCTCATCAATGCACTAAGTTCCAAATTTTTCACAACATAATGGCTGAAAAAAACGTATGCCATAGCTGTGAACCTTGTTTTGAATCCTGAAGAGTGGGACATTGATGATGATGTTCATAACCGCGTTGTATTGCCATGAAAAAAATGATTGATAGGAAGACCAAAGAAAAATCAAACACCTTCTGTTGGGGAGAAACAAAAGAAACAAATGTGTGAGCATTGTGGACAAAAGGGACATAATAAAAAAAAAGTTGCACAAATCCATCACGCTGCATAGGGAAACCAGTAAAAATACCACTTTGTTATAGCGTGTGCTAGAAAGAAGAACATAACAAACTTAAGTGCCCAAATATGGATAACACACCCGACCCCAGTTTGGCACCCACCTCAGCTTGGATGACACTGACACAGACGATGAAAATGTTGATTGTTAGGTATGGGTGAGACTCATCATTTCCTTATCAATTTATTTTTTAAACAATTTCTTTCAGGGCTTGTAGTTGCTTATGGTTTTGTTGTTGCATGCACATACACCTTCACTATAGGTTCACATGAAGCGGAAGGAAGTTGTTGTAGGTGATGTGATGATTGTAAGCTATGTATGTGTGGCGTATGTAGATTGTCAATGGTTTGGGAAGTTGTTACAACTCTTTTTAAGTTCAGAAGCAGATGCCACCCAATACGTGTTGTTGTGAGGGATGGTGGTTTAGTATTTGTTGTTAGGTGCAGAGGATGTTGTTGTTGTGTTGGTGTAGAAGATGTATAATACTGTTTTTAAGTTGTTGTGGTGATGGTCTTGTATGAAGTAATTGGGTATTATTGAATATTTGTTGTCGTCGTTGTGGTCTTTTTATTGAATAATGGTCTAGTGGTTAGTATGAACATTTAAACAATCATTACCTCTATTGCATGCATTGTTTCTAATTTTATGGAATAATAGTTGAAGACATAATATTGATTTTTAAAGCCCTGTATATTATTGAGCCTACAAGTCATGCAAGACAGGGCTTGAGTTTACTAATTATTTCAATAAGCCCTGGTCTATGTATGTAAAGTCCAGAAAGAATATTTATTTGTGAAGCCTTGTATATTATTCAGCCCAGAAGTCATGCAAGGCATGGCTCAAATTTACTAACTGTTTTCATAAGCCCTGACCTATGTATGTAAAACCCAAAAAGAATATCTATTTGTTAAGCCCTGTATATTATTCAGCCCACAAGTCAAGCAACAATACTGGGTGTGGGCTATTTAATTGATGAATTTTAATTAACAGTATTAATTTTAATATTTATGTATTAAATGAAATAGCCATAATAGTATAAGTAGAGATGTAGGGGAGGTAGTAGGGAGTCTTTGCATTAATGGTGTCTTAATTTTATGAACAATGCATGCATCTATTGAGGGAATGGTGAGGTGATGAAAATGCATCCAGAATCCCCCCTTTCAATGAAACAAGTCTTTTACAATAACCATTGTGACTTTTCATCATTTCAATGAAACCAGACTTTTACAATTACCATTGTGACTTTTCATTTCAAGTTGTAACGCCTCTTCATACAATATCATTCTGTTGTTCACTTCTATTGTTTATTTATTGTTTTTTATCATACAATGGCAGTACATAACAACAACAAAAGGAAAACTGTTGCCAGACAACCAGATGAAGCAGACATGTTGGAATCTATCTTCCAATGCTTGAGGCAACGGATTGTAAATGCAGAGAGCACCATCCGTGAAGAGTGTGCAAATGCTAGACATCTGACTATTGATAATGAAGTGTTTATGAGAAAAGTTGATAACTTGGAAGCAGAAATAATCAATTTACATGTTCAAATGGAGGCAAGAGACAAAGAACTCAACGAACTGTACACTCTTGTGGAAAAATTAGAGAAGTTGTTGGACTTAAATATTCCACCGTCTTCCTAGAGTGATGGTGGGAGATTTTGTTCACATTTTGATGTTTTGTGTTTTCTTTTTAAAGATTTTGTCCACATATTTATTCTCTTGATTATGATATTTTACCGGTTCGTTAAGAATTACAAATTTCATTTGTGATTGCGTAAACATCATCTGCATGTTCTGTTGCAATAGAGATCTACTAAAAAAACATCATCTGCATGTTCTGTTGCAATAGAGATCTACTAAAAACATAAAGAACCTCCCCCCCCCCCCCCCCCCAAACAACTCCTTTCACATAAATTTATCAATTGTTACTCCAGTAACGAAAACAATAAGGTATATAACTAACATAGGAAGGTTTTTCGTTTCTACGGGTTCAGTGTGAATACTTATCTTCTCTGGTACTAGATGTATTAATTGACTAATTTTCACGAGTAATGGCGCAACTTTGATTGCTTCATCCACCGTATTAAATTTCCGGTAAGAAGCACCTGTAAATCCATCAACTTGTTCCTAAAATTCAGGCCAAGAGTTGAATACACCAGTTTTCCTGCCTTTGAAAATAGCATACACTGATTTCTTCACCATTTTATACAACACACTAAGTAAATGTAAAAAACACAAGTAACTATCAAACTAAATCCAATAGATAGAAGACATTAAACTATCATATTTTAAGATCACCAAATAAAATAAACCAGTTATGTTTACTATGGCATATAAGTCTTTTGAAAGAAGTCAAAAATACGCGTTTGTTACGATGATTTAGGGTTTTTGAATATTTGAATGCCCATTGAAATCATTTTCGAACTACAATCACAAACGAAATTAAAAATAACAAACCAAACAAAATGATGGAACCTTATCTGTAACAAGAACCATATATCGTGAAAAGGACCAGTGATGTGGACGTGGCCGCTGGTCTGGAGGATTGGAAGAAAAGAAACTTTGTAAAGACGACCTTCTGTTTAACCTAATAATCTGGTGGATTTGTGGGATCCAGCTGTGGTCCACTCTACAACGTTAATGGGATTCCATTGTGTCCCACAATGGAGGAAACATACTTCGTTTTCAAGCCCAGAATCATTTCAGATGAGGCCCGGTAATCGGATTTGAAGCCCATAAACACTTTACTTGGCTTAGATTTATTCTTTTTCCTTTTAATTTTATTTTTTTGGAGGATTTTAAAATTTTCCAAAACTTTTGGGCATTTGTTAAGCAAGATTTGGCAACAAACTGCAACTTCGATACTACAAAAAATGAAATCGCGTATGGGAAGCCTTAGTCATACAATATGTAGTAATCTACATTAGTAGTACAAATGTCATCAACTACTATACTACTTTCGAATTGATATTAACCAAATGTAATGGAGTTGATCAATGGATATTTTTTTTAAATCATCGATGGTCCTGAGAAACTCTAATAAGTTGCCCACTTATGTTCCTTCCACTTTGGACCGTCTCGATTGGAAAGAAAATGAAGGGACCCACATCATCAAATGCACAAACACAGACATTCAAGCCTTGAAAACATTTATGAAGCCCAAAAATATGAAAATGAGTGTCGACCTTCATCTGGGTTAAACAGCTAGATTAGAAGGCAACATGAAGCCCAGATTAAGCCTACAATTCCATCACAAAAATTGTCAGCCACTTTCATTCTTTGGTGGAGTTGTGGGATCCAGCTGTGGTTCACTCTATAGTTAGAAGTAAAATACAAGTAGATATAGATACCCGTATGAAAAAAACCTAGTAGATATAACTATATAAATATAGATACCTAGAAGTAAAATACACACCGTTGTACTGAACTTGCTTTTAACTTTTTAAACCCTTGTATTGAAATCCCAATTCTTAAATCTTGGTAAACCTGTTCCAATCTGTGTCCCTACGCGACCTTCCAAACGGGTAACAGTTCAACGGCCTAAACCTAAACAATTAAAAAACATAAAATTAAAGAAGAAATCCAATAAGGTTTATTTACACATGGATTCATTTTGAAACTATTACCTGAAATGCTAGTTGAAATCCATAAATGTTGAATGTGAAATAGTTCGAATCATTCTTTTGCCGATTGTCTTCCTCTGTCTCATAATTCTCATTATCTGTCTCTTTTTCTCTATCTTCTCCATCTTCTACTTTATTTTTTTATTCTTCTTCTTCTTTTTCTTCTCATCTTCCTTCTCTTCCATTCTTCTTCTTCTTCTTCTTCTTATTCACTTCCTTATTCTCTTCCTCTTCCTTATCTTCCTTCTTCTTCGTCCGTTTATTCTCTTCCTATTTCTTCTTATTCTTATTCTTATTCTTATTCTTATTCTTTTCCTCATTCTCTTCCTTTTTATCTTCATTATCTTCTTTCTTCTAGCCATCACCTCTTAACCTATACAAGTGTTTACCGGCTACATTCTTCAGCCAAAACAATGTGACATTGAATATGTACAAGCCCCAAAAAAAACTTTCAAACTCATTTTCTTCCTCTACTAAAGACAACAGCCAGCCAGGTATGGATGTCCGTGCTTCATTAATCCAGAAGAATCGGGACACCATTAATACGTATCCCATCTCCAGTACGTCATCACCCTCTACAGTCGTGAGCCCTTTAAAAGTTGCATTCAACAGTTCAATCATCGGGTTCTTATCTTCGAAATATCATGCCAAAATAGAATCATCAAGTACTATTTTCTTTACTCGAAAGCCTTCCGGCAGTGTGCCTATGTTGAGGCCATTGCATAAGCATAATTCCTGTCTCCCAAACAGAGTCTGGTTCTGCCCCAAACCAAACCAGATTTCATCCTCATTTTCTGATTTTGGAAGAACAATCTATCTTTTCAAAAGATTGTAAATGAACATCCCAAGAACCTTAAAGGGTTGTACCATTTTCAAGTACTGACCAAAGGGGCCTTGCCTAAACCTATCGATCACGCCACAACGTATCAAGACCGACTTCAATTCTCGAATAAAATATTTCTTGTTTTGAGAGTTGATTCTCGCTTGTATCTAGTTTTTGTGGTCCGAATACCGCTATAGTTTTTTATTACGATCGACAGGCATCTGGTTTAAACCAAAACAAAAATTAATTAATAGCAAACCTATAAAATTGTTTTTAAGCCTTGTATAATAATATCAAGACCTGGAAAAAGATTTCAAACACTGTACATCTGTAAAAAGCATGGTAAAGCGACATCAGTAATATCAAGGGCCTGAAAAAGGATTTCAACCACTCTACAACAATAAAAGCATTGTAAATGGACAACATTAATATCAAGCCCTAGAAATGGATTTCAAGCCCTGTAAAGCAATATAAAGCACTGTAAAGGGATTTCAAGCCCTGTACAAAAATCTCAAGCCCTAGAAATGATTTTCACGCCTCGATGGATTTCAAGCCCTGGATTTGAACTTTCAAACCCTAATACTAAATATCAAGGACTGCACAACAATAAAAAGAATTGTAAAGAGACAACATTAATATCAAACACTGAAGGGATTTCAAGCAATGTAAAGGGACATCATTAATATAAAGCCTTGAAATTGATTTCAAGCCCTAGAAATGGATTTCAAGCTCTGTAAAGCAATATAAATCACTGTAAAGGAATTTGAAGCACTATAAGAAAATATCAAGTTGTGTCAAGGGATCTCAAACACCTTATAACTGGGATTTAATGCTTTGGAAATGGATTTTATGCCCTGAATTCGACTTTCAAGCAATGATGCATTGTTTATCATTTCTAACATAACAATGCAATATGAAACATAAAAATCAACCTCCTACATAAGGATTTCAACGACTAAATAGGAACAAAAGCCCTGATGCATTGTTTCTCATTTCTAGTCACAATTAAAAATTGACACAACTAATTGTTTAGCTTTTCATTGATGCATTCATATGCATCATTTTATCATTTCTAGTCCCAATTAATCATATAACATCTCCATTTTCTTTTTAACCACATTATATTCTATATTCTACGACAAAAGTGTCTTTTATTCCTTAAGCTATAGTCTACCAATACTTGCTTACAGTCTAATTTTATATGACTAGATAAACAAAACATGTGGTTGCTCCAACAATCCCTTCCTCTCAAGGCTAACTAACATAGGAAAAAAAACAAAACCAATTATACAACATGAATTCACACAAATGAGCACAAATTTCAAACTTCAAATTTAAAAAGAAAAAACAAAACAAAACATAACCAGTTGTTCACAGGCATGAACTACAAGATAACAACTCATGTTAACATTCACTCACGACTAAGCCTATTTTCACAATTTACTGAAAAGTAAAATTCCACATAACAACAATAAACCACTGGTAACCCACAATCCTTTTACTGATTACAGGTACTTCACAATCCATAAAAAATTGGCACTTCAAAAAAGTAAAATCCATAAAAATTGGTACTTCACAATCTCCTTAATACAAATCAAACACATATCCATTTCTCAAACAAAATACATAACACTTAATAAACAACAACCCATAAGTAAAAAATGAAATCATCATCCACGCACAATCACACACAGACGAAACAAACATATCAGAGGTTAAAATGCCAAAGGAATGAAGAAGACAAGGAGAAAACGAATGAATACCTTTACTTGTGACAAAGGCGTCATCTCTGGCTTAACAAAAGGCTTCATAACTTGAACGAGGAATGAAGAAGACAAGGAGAAAACGTGAGGGCTGGGTCTTGGTCTCGGTCTTCGAATGTTCTTCTCATTCTTCTTCTTCAAGACCGTTCTTATACTCTCCGTTTCTCTCTTCTCAAAGCTGGTGTTCTGATTCTTCTTTTTCTTAAAGGCCACAAGACCGATCTTCTAATCTCCGATTCTCTCTTCTCAAAGCTGGTATGGGGTTCTTCTGTTACTTGAAGACCAGAGTTAGAGTTTTCTCTTTTCTCAAATTCGGTTCAGATTTTGAATTTGAGTTTGTGACAAAATGGCACCGTTTACCGTTTAGGGCAAATTCATCATCTTCCTTAATCCGGTTTTAGGATTTAGGGCAATTTGGTAATCTTCCCTTGAAAGGGTTTAATATTTAAAATCTCACTTTAAAGGGTATTACGGGAATTTTTTGTCCCATAGGGGACACAAATGCAAGAAAAATAAGATGGGGACATTTTTGCTCTTCCAAACATAGAAAGAGACATTTACTTCCATTTCCACAAAAAAAAGGGGCTAATGCAACTACAATAATTCAAAGCAAGTATTCCCCTACATATTGGACTAATATGATGTCCAAATCCTATCTATGGACTATGAATAACGTTATTCCAAATAAGATTGTATCAAGACAGGAGGTCCATGAGAGGATGTAACTTTAGGTTTCCAGTGTTTCTTGATAATAGATGAAATCATTGTTGTCATTAGTTGATGGATATTTTTGTAGTATCTAGTAGCTAATGCATCTTATTATCTGAAGAGAAATCTTTAATCACTAAAGGGCCATTCGATAATGTTTTTATTTTCCGCTTTCTGTTTTATATATTTTTCTTTGAAAACATGAAATTGATTCTTATGTTTTTAGAAGTTGAAAAATGCTAAAAATACATCTGGTAGGAATAACTGAAAACAGTAATCTAAACAAAAAAAGTTTAATAGTGTAATGTGTATTTAGTGAAAAAATATATTTAAAAGTAAAAATAGAATTTTTTTTAATTAAATTATTTATATTATTATAAAAAATAGTAATTAAAGATTGAATTATGTTTTATAATATTTTTCCTTAAAATAAATAAATAAATTATTAATTATAAAATTATAAAAATTTAAATTAGTTAAAAGTTTACAAATTATAGCAATTTAAATTAATTAAAAGTTATCAACACTAAACAAATGTGTCATTAAAAAAATGAATAAACAAATGTATAATTTTTTGAGAGTTAATCATTAAATTGAGTATGTGAAGGTATATATATATAAAAAATGTTCAAGTCAGTGCACACTGATATATCTTTGTAAGTGCACACTGATAAAACTTTGTAAGTGTGTTGGAAGTGAACCATTAAATTTACCTACTTTGACTCAAAATCAAAGTTTCTCCATAATTAGTAATTCATATGTAAACGTACTGATGTAAGTTATATCAGTGTACATTAATCAGAACGTGACTCTCTATATATATATATATATATATAAAGATTTTGATATTATTGTGTTAGTGACCGGTAAAAAATATTGAATAAAAAGATAATGATCGAATATGTGGACCTCATTAGAAAAACGGGAATAAAAAAACTGAAAACACCAATTTAGAGTGTTCCCAAATAGCCAATGTTTTCCACATTAAACGAGTACATCATTCTCCATGTTTTTGAATTTTTTTTGTTAAAAAACATGTACCGAACAAGTTGTCGTCTTTTTCTGATTTGAAAAACGAAAAATGGTTGTCTAAGGTGCTGTTTGGAACCATTTTTAAAAATAGATTTCTGTTTTAAAAAATAAAAACAATTTTAATGTTGCTTGCTTACACGTTTTACAAAATTATTTTTAAAAATAAAAAATAACTTTTTGAAATATATAACTAAAAGATAAGGTTCCGTCCTGCAGCTATTTTTCATTCCGTTTTCGTTTGTATTTTTAAAAAACAATTTCGAAAACGCGTCCGTTAACCGTTTTTTATTTTATTTTTAAGAAAAAAAAAACCAATGTTAAAAGTGAAAATTTTTAAAAATACAAAATACTTGTTTTTTGTTTTTGTTTTTCACCTTTTTTTTAATATTTTTTAAACTATTAATTGTACTATTATATATTTGATATGGTTAGGAAAAGACGGGACAAGATTTTCAAATGACTAAAGTGCCTCTTATAAATATATATATTCCATAATAATTTATTTCCAAAAATTGTATTTTGTTTAATTTAAAATTACAATACAATAATTATATTGGTTAATTATTACAACTACTTTACTCATTTTAAAAACAACAACCAAATACTTTTATATCGTATTCCGTCTTAAAAAACTACTTTTAAAAAACAATACAAAACACGTTATATTTTTAAAAATATGATTTCCATTTTAAAATATAATTTTCAAAAACTTCATTTTAAAATTGATATTAAACGCTCCCTAAATCTCTGTAATATTAATACAGTTCTTATGTCTCTTGCTTTCCCGTCGATTGTTTGATTGTTATTCATGCCATTTATATTCTCAATTGTATTTACAATTACTTAACGTTCATTATTTATGAAAATAACATAGATTCCACCTTGTGTCTTACGTCAATCATTTATGGGTGTGATCCAATTCAAACACAAACAAGTTTAGCGAGACACATCTTATGAATTAAGGTCGATCTTAAATGTTTTTCTATTTTCATCCTTTGGGATACAAAGATACAATGCTTCCAATTGTTTTTAGAGGAAAATGTGACCTTTTTTCTTTCACTTTTTACATTTATCTTTTTGTATTTTTTCAAAATGAACCACGTGCCAATCTCCTATTAATATGGTTAATACCTTGGGTACTGTCCAGGCATCGTCCTTGTTTTTATGTGTTTCATGCACCCCACAGTGACTTCTTTCTTCCTATTTTTGGTTCTACAATTTTATATTTTTATTTCCTTCTTTTATTAGTAACTCTATTTTTATAATTCTTAATTTTGTTTTATGCATTTGATTCTATTAAAAGTTTCATGTAATAACGTTGTTTTGGTTTCTTCAAATTTTTTCTATCAACTTAACGTGAGATAATTCATGATGTTGATGGACAAATTCCATGGCAGTATTTTTCTGTTAAATAATTTAATATCTTCTGACCTTTGTTGCATTCTTTAATTTTGATATAGTTGTTTTTTTCTTCACTTTTCTTATTTCAAGTGATATTTGTCAATATTTAAATATTAATTTTAAAATGGTTGTATGCATGTTATACTTATTGTTTTAAACTAACCGTAACGGTGGTGAGCAAACCATCCATTATCAAACAATGAATAGTTGTTGTAAAAATGTCTCACTGCTATAGAAACAAACTCCTTTCCAGTTACATCATTAGGTTGAATACTTGTAAATTCAACCGTTCATCTAAATCTGATAATTTTGGGTCTGCTTCGAGAGTAGTTGTATTACCTGAAGTATACACGGATGAGGTTGAAATAGTATACATAAATGAGGTTGAGGGAGTATGATCGATGAAAAGTGAAAGATCAATTGCAGTTTCTTGGTCATTGGTGTTGTACGAAGAAGCACAATAAGAGGAATGAAATGTTGTGTTTGTGTAATTCCAATCGGAGGCCCCTTTTGATTCAAATCAAAATTTGATTTAATTTGGAGGTTCTATCAAAGTATGATCCGACATTCATCTTTGTGTGTTAATAGCAGCTCAATCATGGTGTTAATTTTTTTTTTCCTTTTTAAATGCAACATGCAAACGTTACACAAAGTAATTATGGACTCGTTTGAGATAACTTTTACTTTTGACTTTTGACAGTAGAAAAAAAGAAGTAAAAATCCGAACTTTTCCATTACCATTTGGATAATGTATTTAAAAGAGCTTTTGTTTGCAAAAGAGCTTTAGTGACCGTTTGGATGAAATATTTTAACTTCTCTTGGTTAGAATATACCCACAATGCCCTCATCATAATAACACTTAATTTTTTAAAAATAAACTCAATAATTGGAAACTTTATAACACTAAAATGATAAATTTATTTTTTAAAAATAAAAATGATAGATATAAAATAAAAATAAAATGTTGACAAGTCAACTAACAACAAAACAAATGTTAAACCAAGATTTTATTGGTTGAAAATTCCTTTTCGGTGACTCTGAATCACATCACCTCTTGATTCAACAACAATGAATCCAACATTTTCTCTGCATTCTCCACGCTCAAAATATCACCATTATTATTCACATCTAGAGTGCCGAAGAAGACGACATATTTTCTTTGCTAACAGCGGTCGTCAAACCAAACCAACCCACCGTAAATCTTCAATCACACATCATATTCAGAGCTCCCATTGAATGACCAGTACTTTTTTCTTTTCATTTTCTTCCATCATTTTGTAATCTCTGTCACCGTCTCTCTCATCATTTTCAATTCTACACATCTCCCTCTCAAATCTTAATGAACCAATCACCACCAAATCCTCTCACTACTTCTCTACTTCATAAATTCCTTGTTTTATCATGTAATTTTGTTAAATCTATTACTGGGTTTGATTGATTTTTTTGTATTTGTTTGAATTTCTGGAAAAAAAATTATATTAATGAGTTTTTTCCTTCACAACAAAACCAGACCCAGATCCAACAAACAACATATATCTTCAATCAAAACAATATCTCAACTTCACAAAATCAGATTCATAATAATATTTATAAAAAAAAGTCGAAAATCGTTGGAGAAAAAAGAAGAAGAAGAAACACAAGAAGAACAAGAATGACGATGAGCTTTTCCCTATTGAAGCCAAGAAGTTCGGCTACGAGCCCAAATCCAGCTTCAAATAGATCTCCCTCGCCGCCATGATTCAGTCCCAATCGCGAATCAACCCACCCCAGTCACGATTCACGCCAGCTCCGAATCAATCTCGTTGCCGCAATGCAAATCGATCGCTAAGGGTCAGTGGATGATAGATGTTTAGTTTCTAGGTTTAATTTCGTTGAATGAGCGAGAGGGATGAGAGATAGGTACAATTGGAAATATTAATTTTGTTATTTATACCAATAAGGGTAAAATTGGTAATATAAAAGATTCATTTAACTGTTTCTTTGCTTCGCTTGTTTTGCATAAGCTCTTTAAAGAGAAGCACCTTCTTGTAGAAAAGCTTTCAAAGCCAAGAAGCTCTTCTCATGTTTTACCCAAACAGTTGTAAAAGTTGCTTTTGAGTCTCAAAAGAGCTTCCAATCCTTCTAAAAGCTTTCCCAAGCAAGGCCAATATACCTCTGCGGGAGAGATGACGGTTGTCCTTAAAATAGCCTTGAATGAGTTGAGTTTTTAAGTCATGAGCAGCAACAAAATGATGTCGATGAACAACATAAAGGAAGCAGACATGGATTTTAATTCGAAAGATTTTAGATGGTGGGTAGGTTGCACTTCCTTGATTGTTGTTATCTGAGTGAGTAGGTAGCGAGAGTTAAATGTGCAAATGATTTTTTTTTTTTATTCAATTCTTTTGATATTTTTATAAAACTATTACAACACTAAACTGATTATAGCTTTTTTTTAAAAAAATATATTAGTTTTGAGTAGTGAAATGTTAAACAATAAAAGTGCGAAATTAAATTTCATTCAATTATATTCCTTACAATGTGTTACATAATTAACTGTCTACTTCAATTAAAAAACAATAGCACTTGTATTACATGTTTAATTCATTTAAATAGGAAAAAATGATGTATATTCAGAATAATGAATATCAATTTCCATTTCAGATTGTTTATCAATTATTGAATAAATATTAATATAATTATTGTTTCAAACAATAATAAGAAGAAATGAACTCCAATTTGATGAATAATTAGACTATATTTGAAGTGAAAACACTTTAGAAATTAATAATCTAAACAATGTATACTTAGTGATGTAATATTGAATAAACTTTAGAGCGATATAGTGATTAAGTTAATCAAAGGTTATATCTAACGGCGAGCAACGTTTTCTATAGGAGGTTTGTGTAATTAAAGGAAAAGTTTAATATATGTGGAATTTCACCTAAATTAGAGGTGTTTGTGAAATTAATCATTTTTAAAAATATACTTAAAATTTTAAAAAATAACTATATATATTCACCCTTTTTAAAACTAACTAAAATTGTTTACCTCGAAACAAATCTTGTATTTAATCCTTTCAATTTCTTATGACTACTTTTAATTATGTTGACAAATTCTAGCAATTGGGTTTTTATTTTTATTATTTTATGTTTTCTTAAATTAAATAATATACTTTATATAGTTAATAATTTTTTATTGAAGGGCAATAATGTACTTTCTCCTCTTCTTTATTGATAATCAACGAATTGGAAGGTATGCTTGTGTGATTATGACATTCTCACTGGTTGTAGTGTAATTATATATATATATATATATATAATTAGGGTTTTAGTGAAGTTTTCCCTTTTTTTTTTTAAATATAATCTTATTTGTAAAAAATAAAAAGAATTTAGCTATTATATAAGACTATATGGTAGCAATGAGAGTTAGTTACTTTCTTTTCGTCTTTGATTTCCCATATATATATATATATATATATATATATATATATATATATATATATATATTGTAAACATTTAGATTGAAATCTAATCACTAAAATCTAACTTATATCTTATAGAACCTTTATAGTAGCTAAACCCTACAAAATGTGAAAATCTGTTACCTTTTTTTTAAAAAAAAACTTTTTCCCTGAAAACAGTTTCCATAAACTCAAGACTTTAAAAAACACACAAAAACTAGTCACTTTTTTTTTTTTCAATAAGAGAAAGTAAAGTCAACCCCCTTAAAATTTACTTTTATCATTAACTTACGGCGACCTCCTCTATCGTTAGTCAAGGTTAAACTTGACAATTTGTGTTCGCCGGTCAGGTTGGATCAAACCCGATACAATCTGTTTAATTTTTTTATCCAACCCGACATGATCCATTTATTAAACGAGTTGAGCCTATCAAACCCAACATGACCTATTTATTAATTGTGTAACTCGACATGACCTGTTTAACCCGTTTATAAATAGTAATTCATAATTTCATAAAAATAAACGCTAGAAAATTACTTTTAGTTCATCGCCAATTACTATACTTCTTTTGTTTCTTTATAAGCATCATGAGATTCATGACCTTCAAAATTTGATGTTAAAGGTTTCAATATTTTCTTATATATTATGAGTAAATTTATAAGTATATTCCCCAATTAATTTTAGATTTCAATTTTACGCTTAATAATCATGTCAACCCTCCATCCAACCAATTAACGAAACCCGGTACGACCTGTTTACTAAATGTGTCAACCCATCTACCAACTCGAACCCGTTTAGGTAAATCCAAATCTATTTATTTTCTCCGGCTTTGTGTCGGGTTCACGGATCGTAACCCAAATTGTCAGGTCTAGTTAAAGTTGGCCAAACACAATTGTTGATAAAATCTTAATGTCAAAAATATTAAAATCTCCTTGAAAACTCTATACTAAAATAAAAATAAAAATAAATAAATGGACCTGTACCCTCAATCTTTGATAAAAAAAATTAGAAAAAAAAACCTTATATATTTTTTATCAATCTAAAAGATGGATGATGTAGATCAATTACTAAAAAAAAAAAGTAAGTTATAAAAAGAGATCATCCATCTTTGAATCTTCACTTTTTAAAAAAAAAACTATTTAATTTGTTTGTTTTTAATGAATGGACAATGGAGATCTTTTTTTATTTTTATTTTTTTCTAAATGTTTTTATTGAGTTTTTAATAAAATATTTTTTTAATTGTCAAAAAATGAAAATACCACTATACGTTAATGTCACGTTTGGTTACCAAGGTAGAATGATAATTGGAATGATAATTGAAATGATAATGAGAATGAGAATGAGAATGGAAAGGAAAAAAAAAAACAAGGGGTCGTTTGGTTGGAACTTTAGAATTAGGGGTCGTTTGTTTTTTTCACTTAAAACTTAATGGGTCTGAATCATAATTATTAAGTTGATTTGTTTGTTTTTCTAAGTGTTCAAGCAACTTAAAAATCCTAAAAAATAACTTAAAATAAAAAGTAAAAAATCATGACTCTTCACTTAATTGTAAATCACTGAATTACATTAAATGCAATCCAAAATCTTTTCTTCCGATACTATCCCCTATATATAACATGTTTCCAATTTCATTATAAATATTTAATTTTAATATATTACTTATTTTAAATAGCTTTAAAAATAAAAAAGAACCTAATAACTTCTCATATTGATGTTTTATATCAATACTTTATTTTGATATTAGAGTGATGTATATATATAAGAGTGTTTTGTGTGAGTTTTTACTGCTACCCCTTTCATTTTTTGAAAGGAAAAACAAAACATTTTCTTTTCTTATTAAAAATAAAGTTTATTTGTAATCGAAGAAGAAGATCATGATCATATGTGTTCATATATAATTATTGTTTTTGGATAGTTTTTATTTTACATTATATGTATAATTGTTTAACATAGGTATAAATGTAAAATCACTCATTTTTAGACAATTTTACTTTTAAAAAATAAATGCGTTCACAATACATTCAGATGTGAGAAAAAAAAACAAACATGTCATTCAGGTTCATATTTCAGTCTCTATTCAGTCTTCAGAAAACTTTAGGACTATTCAATTTTCAGACAAAAAAACAAACGATCCCTTAGTCTTTGAATCAATATTATTTTGTTTGATTAACAACTGAAATGAATGAAGTTAACTGTATTTTGACCAATATACCCCTAATTACAAAATATTTATAATAACATGATATATTATGGATAACAATAATAAAATAAAAAATATAATACATAACATATTATATATATACTATAATCATATAATATATATTATAAAATTACATAATATAAATATTATTAAATATGTTAATATATATATATATAATATTATATATTAGAAATAATAATATAATATAATAAATAATATAAAATATAATATATATATATATATATATAATTATAATATTATTATATGTATATATATTATATAATATATTATATATAATATTATATATAGTAAGGGGTTAGAGCTCCACTACCATCTCACAGAAAGAACCAGAAACCGGTTTTTCCCCACTGGCGGCCATCCTTCGGCCTTAACAGGGTACTTTCCCGGCCAGATACTAATAGAGATGGATGGAGATCAACAAGCCAAACTAGTCAGTACGGGGTTTGTTAAACCTGAGTTCATCCTAGCCAGCAACATTCTGGTTCAGGATGTGTCCAGGGTGTCCAGCCAATATACCAAACCAGTACACCGGATCTGTTCTGATATGCAGGATCCTCATGAGAGGCAAGCATAGAGCATACTAGGACCTTGAAGAACCATAGTCACAGACACATAACTATCTGAAGATCAGGAGGAGGAAACTGTTTAGAAAGCCATAAAACACAACATACAATCTTTATTGATATTTTTTCATCCGTTTTACATAGAGGCTGGCCTTCCTTTTTATAGAGAAAGGAGACCTTACACGATCGATCAAGCTATTTTACAAGAGATAAGGATGAGGCTGGCAAAAGCTATCTTACAAAGGATAAGGGTGGCCGACAAAGGATAAGGGTGGTCGACAAAAAGCAGGAAACATAATAATGCAAAAGAAAACAAGACAGCTGGAGAGCGTTACAATAACAGAGCAGGTGGAACAGTTACGGGCTGCTCAGGTTGCAAGTGGAGTGGTACTCATCATCTGAGTTGAGGGCCCCACAGATCGAACAGGGCCACGTGTCAGCCTGGTCTTGGGAGTCTTGGAGGAACGAATCAGGGAGAGGGTGTAGGCTCCTTGTGGGGTCTCTTGGGACGTCAGGGAGGATAAAGATGACATCTGTGTAGTCATTATTGACGTCACAAAGGAAGTTGAGGAGGGGTATCTGGATGTTGGTCCGGTACAGCCTTTCGTAGTCGTATGAAGTATCCCATTCGTAGCATATGTTGGAGGTTCAAAGGAGTTGTGTATGTGGGTTATAGTTGTAGGGCCTGCTGAAGATCCAAATGCAGCATACTTTGGAGGCCTGGTCAGGGTCCATCTTCCAGAGATGGTATTGGCCCATGAGCTTGGTGAGCTCGGTATGCCAGGCATGCAGGGGCTTGAACCACTGTAGAAAAGTCCGGAGGTTAACAGAGGTAGGGCCTTGGATAAAACCGTACAGTGCTTGGAGAGGGAAAACCATGGCGTGGCGATGGAGAACAGATAAACACCATAGGAACCATAACATTTGGTCGGAATAGTAGTAGAATGGAGGTGATATAAAAGGGTCAAGAAAAGGTTTCTTGAGGTTGGTTATCTGGTGGTGACAGCCCTGACTGTTGATCTGGGAAAGATATTGCGGAAGGTACAGGTTGGCAAATACTTGGATTTGCTGGATGGTGGGGGTTTGACCTGGAGAAAGAGTGTCTATGAACTCTAGAGGGAAGCTAGGTGGTATCTGGGGAGTTTGATGAGCTGTGGAAGAGAAAGCTCGGGGAGACACCATGTAGATCAAGGGGATAGGGCCGGTACGAGAGAGGAGGTTGACAGGTTGGGGTCGTGAGAGCATATCTGGGATAATGTTGTGATGTCCCTTTATATGTTTGACCGAAAAGTCGTATATGGCAAACCAGTCTTTAAGTCTCAGGAGCTGGGGATTTGGTGGGAGCTTATTGCGGAACTCAAGAACTTTAGGGAAGGATGAGTTGTCCATTTCAACGGTGAACTTGGTGGTTCTGAGGTGGAAGTCAAACTTGGAAACTCCATTTTTTACAGCAAGGATCTCTTTGTAAATGGTGTGATAATGCTTCTGGGATTCTTTGAACTGTCCACTGGCATGGCCAAAGTAGTGACGTTTTCCCTGGTTTTCTTCAATGAGGATGGCACCTCAGAAGTGGTCACTGGCATCTGTTTGTAGGATGAGGTGGCCAGATGAGGGAATGCGTAAGGGTGGAGGTTCCTGTGCAGCACGCTTGAGGTGGGAGATTGCTTCAGTGTGGAGGGCATTCCATTGTGGGGGATCTTTCTCTAGAAGCTTGGATAAGCAGGTGGTAAAACGACCGGCTTGTGGGATGAAATCCCTGACATACTTGATAATACCAAGAAATTGTTGGAGCTGCTTCAGTGAGAGGTTGGAATCTGGGAAGTTCAGGAGTTGGCTTGCAAGATGAGGTCCAGGGGCATAAGTCCCATCCTTGATTTGCATGCCAAGAAACTCGATTTCTGTGACACCTATCGAGCTCTTTTTGTCAGATAGCATGATCCCATACCCATCAAGGATCTGGTGAAATCTTGTCAGGAGATCATTGTGTGACTGTTTGTCTGATGAGAATAGCAGGATGTCATCAATGTACAGTAAGGCCGAACTGAGCAGTGGTTGAAAGATCTTGGTGACAGCCTTTTGGAACAGGGAAGGGGCTGTTTTAAGCCCAAAAGGAAGTACGGTCCATTGGTAATGGGCATTAGGAAGGCAGAAGGCCGTTTTGGGCCTATCATGTGGTTGTATTCCAATTTGCCATAAGGCCCCCGTTAGGTCAAATTTAGAGAAAACTGTGGCTCCAGGTATCTGGGAGAACAAGGTATTAGCTCTGGGGACTGGGAATTTGTCATCTTGGAGGAAAAGATTGAGAGGTTTGTAATCAATAACGAGCCTTTTCTTTCCTCTGACTTGTTCGGACCTTTTTTCAACGTAGAAGGCCTGGCAGGCCCAAGGGGATGAAGTGGGCTCTATAAGGCCTTGGCTGAGGAGTGACTTACACTCTTCTGTGGCTAGGGATAGGTCAGAAGGGGACATCCCTGTGTGAGTAGCCTTTGTGGGGTTGGCATCCTTGTTGAGTTTAAAAGGAAGTTCTATGAAGAAGTCAGGGTTTTTCCACAATGGATGTGGGTGCTTGAAGTCTGTATGGCTGGTGGTGCAAAAGAGTAGGAGTTTCTCTTGTATCTTTTGGAAGTCTGAATTGATGACCGAAATAGGGAAGATTTTTGGGATATCAGTGAAGGGTTTAAACTCTCTTTTGAACCGAATACCCTGAGGCAAAATCCTGATGGATTTGGATTGGCTGTAAATATCCCAGCCGATGAGGATATCTTTATCTGGAAGAGGCGTGCCAATGACGTGTGTCCAGAGAGTGAAGGAAGGGAAAAACTGCAGCCCAATCTTGTGTTTGGAGACTAGGTGAGTGTTGAAAATTTGTTCGTCGGCTGCTAGGAACTGGTTGTTTTCTTGTTTCCAAGCTTCTGCTGGGAGGACACTGGGGTTCATCATGGAGGAGTGGGCTCCTGTGTCAAAATAGGCAATGACAGGGATTGGTTTAGAATACTTTGTAGGTAGGATTTGGATTTTGATTTGTGGGCCAGAATTCTCTTTATTGGTGGCTTGGTAGGCTTCTGACGGGTAGTCATGGTCTGGGAGGCTTGACTGTTCTGAGGAACTAGAGTCATCTGAGTCTAGCACCATGAAAGAGGTTAGCTGGTTGACATCTTCTTGTTCTGAAAAGTAAGATTCAATGTCAGCATCTGAGGGAATTTCTTCTGCAACCTGTCTCAGTTGTCGGATGAGTTTGGCCGACTTCGTTCTCTTGTTGAGACACTGTTTGGCATAGTGTCCTTCTTTTCCGCAGGCAAAACACTTGTTGGACTTGTTCCAAGATCTTCTTGCCTTCTTCCTGTAGGGTCTGTTTGCCTTGCAGTTGCAATGCTCATTGGAGCTGCATTTGAGATGGTAATTCGGAGGGAATTTACAGTGTCTGTTGTACCTCTTCCCTTCTTTAAGCATTTTTGAGAAGACCCGTTGAGTAGCACAGAGTTTTTCTAGGGCCGTATGAGTGAACATGTGGATTTCTCCTAAGGTGATCTCTCTGAGGCTTTTTCCTGAGAACTCAATCAGCCTTTGAAGTTCTCCTTGGAGCTCTGAGGGAAGTGAATTCAGATACACTTGTCTTAGAGTCTCATCATTGACACCACCGAGTGCATGATATCTGAAAGACATGCGTCTGTAGTGATAGTCAATATCTTCTTTGTTCAAAGAGCACACTGTCATTTCGAAGAATTCCTGCCTGGTCTGTTTATAGAACTGGGAAACGTCTCCGAGGAATTCTCTAAAGATTATCCCTGTTGCTATTGAAACAGATCCGCATCTGACCAGCTGTAACTGTCTGTATTCTCCAAGAGCTTGGTACCAATCTCTGAGAGATCCGGTGAACCTAGAGACAAATTCTCTCAGAATGGATTCTGTGTTGTCACCTCCTTTTGCAATCTGGAGGTCGAGCCAAGCGCTCATTTCTGACATTCTTTTTCTCCATTGTCTAGGAGCGACTTCGTCAAAGTTGAACCAGGGACCGTTGGTAGGTTTTGGGAGAGGAGTGTGTGTTTGTGCTCTATCCCTTTGGTCGGGTGGTTCGTCAGCCACTGGGGGTGCTTCAGTGGTTTCTGCTGAGGACTCCGATGATGTATCCATGGTCTGTGTGGATGGTTGTGGATCGACCCTTGTGGCTAGGTAAATTCGTGTGGGATCATCTGGGTCTGAATAGTTCGAAGAGTCTGGTGTCTGGTTAGAGTGATAAGTTTCCCATGATGAGGTGGAGGAAGGTTCTGTCGTTTCTGTCTCTGTTGAGGAGGTATTTGAAGAGTAAGGTTGGCGGGAAGATGTGTAGAAGGCATGTTTCTGGTGGTTCGGTGGTGAGTGTTTGTGAGAAGAATGTGTCTTCTTTTTCTATGAGGTTGAAAAAACAGACAGAGGCTCTGATACCATAAGTCTTACCAGATGGATCCCACAAACAGCCCTCCCAGGCTGAACAGGTCCTCAACTGGCACACTCGCAATGCAACAGTTCAGAATAGGGTACTTCACTCTATCGACCAGAAGATTGATAAGGTCTCTCACCACGTCTCTCAACAGGACAACCAGTTACAACATCTTGATTCCACGCTGCGGAACATGTATACAGACCTGCAATCAAGAGTTTCTAGGTTGGATGTTGACTTGCATCAGTATATCAGCCAGGGATACTTTAGCCCTGATTTCGACAACAAAGAAAGGGAAATCAGACGTCTCAAGGACCAATTAGACCAAATAACAAGGGACCACTTTGTCAGTACACCCTACCTTCCAAGCCCTCATCCTTACTCGCCGTCCTTGATATTTCCAACCCAGTCACCGCCACCTCCTTTAAGACATCCTGACCATTCTCAGTTTTTTAGATCAACCGGAGACCTCTTCCGGAAATACCCACCTTTATCCACCGAAAAACCATCAACAAGTAAAGACAGAAAAACCTCACATAAAAAGAAGACACATTCTTCCCACAAACACTCACCACCGAACCACCAGAAACATGCCTTCTACACATCTTCCCGCCAACCTTACTCTTCAAATACCTCCTCAACAGAGACAGAAACGACAGAACCTTCCTCCACCTCATCATGGGAAACTTATCACTCTGACCAGACACCAGACTCTTCGAACTATTCAGACCCAGATGATCCCACACGAATTTACCTAGCCACAAGGGCCGATCCACAACCATCCACACAGACCATGGATACATCATCGGAGTCCTCAGCAGAAACCACTGAAGCACCCCCAGTGGCTGACGAACCACCCGACCAAAGGGATAGAGCACAAACACACACTCCTCTCCCAAAACCTACCAACGGTCCCTGGTTCAACTTTGACGAAGTCGCTCCTAGACAATGGAGAAAAAGAATGTCAGAAATGAGCGCTTGGCTCGACCTCCAGATTGCAAAAGGAGGTGACAACACAGAATCCATTCTGAGAGAATTTGTCTCTAGGTTCACCGGATCTCTCAGAGATTGGTACCAAGCTCTTGGAGAATACAGACAGTTACAGCTGGTCAGATGCGGATCTGTTTCAATAGCAACAGGGATAATCTTTAGAGAATTCCTCGGAGACGTTTCCCAGTTCTATAAACAGACCAGGCAGGAATTCTTCGAAATGACAGTGTGCTCTTTGAACAAAGAAGATATTGACTATCACTACAGACGCATGTCTTTCAGATATCATGCACTCGGTGGTGTCAATGATGAGACTCTAAGACAAGTGTATCTGAATTCACTTCCCTCAGAGCTCCAAGGAGAACTTCAAAGGCTGATTGAGTTCTCAGGAAAAAGCCTCAGAGAGATCACCTTAGGAGAAATCCACATGTTCACTCATACGGCCCTAGAAAAACTCTGTGCTACTCAACGGGTCTTCTCAAAAATGCTTAAAGAAGGGAAGAGGTACAACAGACACTGGAAATTCCCTCCGAATTACCATCTCAAATGCAGCTCCAATGAGCATTGCAACTGCAAGGCAAACAGACCCTACAGGAAGAAGGCAAGAAGATCTTGGAACAAGTCCAACAAGTGTTTTGCATGCGGAAAAGAAGGACACTATGCCAAACAGTGTCCCAACAAGAGAACGAAGTCGGCCAAACTCATCCGACAACTGAGACAGGTTGCAGAAGAAATTCCCTCAGATGCTGACATTGAATCTTACTTTTCAGAACAAGAAGATGTCAACCAGCTAACCTCTTTCATGGTGCTAGACTCAGATGACTCTAGTTCCTCAGAACAGTCAAGCCTCCCAGACCATGACTACCCGTCAGAAGCCTACCAAGCCACCAATAAAGAGAATTCTGGCCCACAAATCAAAATCCAAATCCTACCTACAAAGTATTCTAAACCAATCCCTGTCATTGCCTATTTTGACACAGGAGCCCACTCCTCCATGATGAACCCCAGTGTCCTCCCAGCAGAAGCTTGGAAACAAGAAAACAACCAGTTCCTAGCAGCCGACGGACAAATTTTCAACACCCACCTAGTCTCCAAACACAAGATTGGGCTGCAGTTTTTCCCTTCCTTCACTCTCTGGACACACGTCATTGGCACGCCTCTTCCAGATAAAGATATCCTCATCGGTTGGGATATTTACAGCCAATCCAAATCCATCAGGATTTTGCCTCAGGGTATTCGGTTCAAAAGAGAGTTTAAACCCTTCACTGATATCCCGAAAATCTTCCCTCTTTCGGTCATCAATCCAGACTTCCAAAAGATACAAGAGAAACTCCAACTCTTTTGCACCACCAGCCATACAGACTTCAAGCACCCACATCCATTGTGGAAAAACCCTGACTTCTTCATAGAACTTCCTTTTAAACTCAACGAGGATGCCAACCCCACAAAGGCTACTCACACAGGGATGTCCCCTTCTGACCTATCCCTAGCCACAGAAGAGTGTAAGTCACTCCTCAGCCAAGGCCTTATAGAGCCCACTTCATCCCCTTGGGCCTGCCAGGCCTTTTACGTTGAAAAAAGGTCCGAACCAGTCAGAGGAAAGAAAAGGCTCGTTATTGATTACAAACCTCTCAATCTTTTCCTCCAAGATGACAAATTCTCAGTCCCCAGAGCTAATACCTTGTTCTCCCAGATACCTGGAGCCACAGTTTTTTCTAAATTTGACCTAACGGGGGCCTTCTGGCAAATTGGAATACAACCACATGATAGGCCCAAAACGGCCTTCTGCCTTCCTAATGCCCATTACCAATGGACCGTACTTCCTTTTGGGCTTAAAACAGCCCCTTCCCTGTTCCAAAAGGCTGTCACCAGGATCTTTCAACCACTGCTCAGTTCGGCCTTACTGTACATTGATGACATCCTGCTATTCTCATCAGACAAACAGTCACACAATGATCTCCTGACAAGATTTCACCAGATCCTTGATGAGCATGGGATCATGCTATCTGACAAAAAGAGCTCGATAGGTGTCACAGAAATCGAGTTTCTTGGCATGCAAATCAAGGATGGGACTTATGCCCCTGGACCTCACCTTGCAAGCCAACTCCTGAACTTCCCAGATTCCAACCTCTCACTGAAGCAGCTCCAATAATTTCTTGGTAATATCAACTATGTCAGGGATTTCATCCCACAAGCCGGTCGTTTTACCGCCTGCTTATCCAAGCTTCTCAAGAAAGATCCCCCACAATGGAATGCCCTCCACACTGAAGCAATCTCCCACCTCAAGCTTGTTGCACAGGAACCTCCACCCTTACGCATTCCCTCATCTGGACACCTCATCCTACAAACAGATGCCAGCGACCACTTCTGGGGTGCCATCCTCATTGAAGATAACCAGGGAAAACGTCACTACTGTGGCCATGCCAGTGGACAGTTCAAAGAATCCCAGAAGCATTATCACACCATTTACAAAGAGATCCTTGCTGTAAAAAATAGAGTTTCCAAGTTTGATTTCCACCTCAGAACCACCAAGTTCACCGTTGAAATGGACAACTCATCCTTCCCTAAAGTTCTTGAGTTCCGCAATAAGCTCCCACCAAATCCCCAGCTCCTGAGACTTAAAGACTGGTTTGCCATATACGACTTTTCGGTCAAACATATAAAGGGACATCACAACATTATCCCAGATATGCTCTCACGACCCCAACCTGTCAACCTCCTCTCTCATACCGGCCTTATCCCCTTGATCTACATGGTGTCTCCCCGAGCTACCTCTTCCACAGCTCCTCAAACTCCCCAGATACCACCTACCTTCCTTCCAGAGTTCATAGACACTCTTTCTCCAGGTCAAACCCACACCATCCAGCAAATCCAAGCATTTGCCAACCTGTACCTTCCGCAATATCTTTCCCAGATCAACAGTCAGGGCTGTCACCACCAGATAACCAACCTCAAGAAACCTTTTCTTGACCCTTTTATATCACCTCCATTCTACTACTATTCCGACCAAATGTTATGGTTCCTATGGTGTTTATCTGTTCTCCATCGCCACGCCATGGTTTTCCCTCTCCAAGCACTGTACGGTTTTGTCCAAAGCCCTACCTCTGTTAACCTCCGGACTTTTCTACAGTGGTTCAAGCCCCTGCATGCCTGGCAGACCGAGCTCACCAAGCTCATGGGCCAATACCATCTCTGGAAGATGGACCCTAACCAGGCCTCCAAAGTATGCTGCATTTGGATCTTCAGCAGGCCCTACAGCTATAACCCACATACACAACTACTTTGGACCTCCAACATCTGCTACGAATGGGATACTTCTTACGACTACGAAAGGCTGTACCGGACCAACATCCAGATACCCCTCCTCAACTTCCTTTGTGACGTCAATAATGACTACAAAAATGTCATCTTTATCCTCCATAACGTCCCAAGAGACCCCACAAGGAGCCTACACCCTCTCCCTGATTCGTTCCTCCAAGACTCCCAAGACCAGGCTGACAAGTGGCCCTGTTCGATCTGTGGGGCCCTCAACTCAGATGATGAGTACCACTCCACTTGCAACCTGAGCAGCCCGTAACTGTTCCACCTGCTCTATTATTGTAACGCTCTCCAGCTGTCTTGTTTTCTTTTGCATTATTATGTTTCCTGCTTTTTGCCGGCCACCCTTATCCTTTGTCGGCCACCCTTATCCTTTGTAAGATAGCTTTTGCCAGCCTCATCCTTATCTCTTGTAAAATAGCTTGATCGATCGTGTAAGGTCTCCTTTCTCTATAAAAAGGAAGGCCAGCCTCTATGTAAAACGGACGAAAAAATATCAATAAAGATTGTATGTTGTGTTTTATGGCTTTCTAAACAGTTTCCTCCTCCTGATCTTCAGATAGCTATGTGTCTGTGACTATGGTTCTTCAAGGTCCTAGTATGCTCTATGCTTGCCTCTCATGAGGATCCTGCATATCAGAACAGATCCGGTGTACTGGTTTGGTATATTGGCTGGACACCCTGGACACATCCTGAACCAGAATGTTGCTGGCTAGGATGAACTCAGGTTTAACAAACCCCGTACTGACTAGTTTGGCTTGTTGATCTCCATCCATCTCTATTAGTATCTGACCGGGAAAGTACCCTGTTAAGGCCGAAGGATGGCCGCCAGTGGGGAAAAACCGGTTTCTGGTTCTTTCTGTGAGATGGTAGTGGAGCTCTAACCCCTTATATATATACATATTATGTAATAACATTATATATACATTTTATGTAATAATATTATATATACATACACACACACACACACACATATATATATATATATATATATATATATATATATATATATATATGTTATTAGTAAAATCTGAAAGAGTGATGTGTCAGCATGGTTACCCAAATTTACGGTAGTCAGAGATGCCGTGTCACCAAAAGTCAATTAGACTAAACCAACATGAGTTGACCAAAGATAACCTCACAATACCTGTTTGGAGTTACCTAAATGGTAGGGTAGAAATTACTTAACCAAGGTGATTAGATTGACCATGTAAAGATGACCCAGTTGGGATTATTAAGATGGTCGGGTCAAGGCCTTCGGTCGAGATTGAATCACTAGTCAGGGAGAATAAGGTTTGGTCGGATATGGTTGACCGTCGGTTGAACGACACGTGGACAACGTTGAATTCAATATAATCACGACTCAAATACACAAAGAATGAGTCTTACTCAAACAAGGTGTCTCAAAGCACACTCTGATAAGGAAACAAATTTCTTTAAAGATATTAGAGTCCAGATTAAGCAAGAGATCTAATGCGTTCATAACAGAAAAGAATAATAAAACGACTCCAACAAGTCAGAGTTTCATTAAACCTCAACTACTTTCTTTACTTGTACACCAAGAATTAGGGTTCTATACGGGTATAAATAAACCCTAAAATTACCATTGAAAGGGTTAACACAAAATAAGTATACAAGAGTGCAAGAGAGATTGAGTGTGTAATAAAACATTCATAGTGAAGTTCTTTTCTCCTCATCTTCGACAATCGTGGTTTTTTCCCTTCTTGGGTTTTTCACGTAAAACTATGTGTTTTGCATGCTTGATTTCTCTTCTTACTTTATAGTTTGATTGTGGATTTGTGTTAACTTGTTAGATGCTTCATTAATTCTATGTAATCCAAAAATTACCGTCAATAATTGGCGCTAGAAGGAGAGGGAAACAATAACTCTTACCAAAAACTTGTGAAATAGTGAAATGACAAACAGTATAGACAAAAGTCAATCCGCGTATGACGCTGACACCTTACGTGGTGTCAACAACCCTGGCTTAGCAAACACCAGTGTTGCCGGAGGAGACTTACCCTCCAGGACCTCGACTTCCACCAGACAAGTTGTGATAACTTCTACAGACACCCTCCCCGGTATTTCCCTAGATGCATTTCGACAAGTCAAAGAATTTCTACAGATAGTCATTGAAGATGCTATTAGACAAGGAATCAACATAACGGCTACCGCTAACTTGACCTCATAATATCAACTATCTACGTTTGTGGTAGCCTAGGACCCCAAAATGCATTCTGAGATAGTGGCAACGAACCCAAACGTGCCCTAGAAATCTGTTAGAGATAAGGCGGATTATCGTGAAAGGAGGGAACACTCACAAAAAAGAGATGATCGCTAAGATGACCAGGGCTACAAGGAGCACGGAGGCCGAGAAAACCAGGAAACAAGAGGACACAGAGTCCAGTTTGAAAGAGGGAGTAGAAAAATACCACGGAGGGAGAACAAGGTACGATTGGAAAGATAGGTATGGCAGTCGTAGGAGGTGATCCCGATCAGTTTCAACTGATGAGGAAGCTCCACCCATAAGGCATAGGGAGATGATCCCTACGATTAAGTACAACCACTGCAATGCCCAAGTCACAGGACAAGTCTCAAGGGACCCTTATGGCCTCACCATTCACCTCTAAGAACATGGAGAACCAGATGGTAGACATGAAGTTCTATAAGGATGACAACAATGCGAGTTCGGGGAGGGGTGGCTTTTCCTACACCCTGGCCCATTTATTTTTTAAAAACCCATTCCTTCATAAAACACCACGATAGATGGAGCGGGGCGGGGTATGTTTTTCCCATCCCTACCCAATTTAACCCATTTAACAAAATTATTTATTAAAATCTTGTCAAAAAATAATATTTATTAAAAATTCTAAAGTAATTCTAAAAAACATATTGAAAATCTTCGCATAAACATAAATCTCAAAACTAAAAAAATAAATTCATTTAAAACATAAACATTGAACTAAATAATAATAAAAATAAGTATTATATTTTAAGCAGGTTGAGGATTATAAAACCCATCCCCACCCCACAAATACCCATTACAGGTTTTACTATCCATCCCTATCCCCTCCTCATTCCCACCAAATTGAAACCCATTCCCACGCCAAAAGTGTGGGTCTCGGTAGGGCCCGTCCCCACGGGTTATTTTGTCATCCTTAAAGTTCTATTTAAAAGGACAGAGGCAATAGAACAAAGGCAGGGCCGTGAAAATTTACTGTTAGGTTGCTCAGGAAGTCCGTTCTCTAACTCAATCAGGCAATCCTGATTCTCAAAAAAGTTCAGAATGCCACATGTGGAGCAGTTTAAGGCTAACACCGACCCATACGAACATGTTAGAAAATACCAAAGTGCGATGGCTCAGTATGATTATGACAACGCACTCATGTGCAGGATATTCCCTCAAACATTAGGAGATCATGGGTCCAAATGGTTCGGTGGCCTTACTGGTGGGTCAATCACGAATTTTGAACATTTAATACAAGCCTTCACTAGGCAATTCTAGGGAAACATTCAAAGGAGAAGGTCAATATCAGACCTTTCAACCCTGAAGCAAAAGAAGGATGAGAAATTGAAAGACTACTTGATTATATTCTCCGAAGAAGTGGGCAGAGGTAGAAGACCTCAACGATGACACGGTGGTTTCAGCCTTTGTTAATAGTGTACTGTAAGGAAAAAAACGGGTTCAAAACGCAACAGAAGCGTGAGAAAAAAAAAATAGGGTTTGCGTATAAATATTTTTTTTCCCTTTTATGCAATGAGAACCTTAACCCTAGATTAATTGACGTATATAAAAGTATCGTACCTTTTTCTCGTGACGATTGAACTAGTGGTGGAAAAACGGGCAGGCCCGACCCGTTACCGGCCGGATCGGGCCGACTTGATTGACCAAAGGGCAAGCCTGGCCTGCTCCGGCGACCGGTTTTGAGGGGGGCCGGGCCGGGCTCTAACGGGCCCTTAACAGGCTGGCCCAACGGGCTTCAATTTAAATATATATATATATATATATATATATATATATATATATATTTATATTAACGTTTTATTTACACAATATTTTTTTTTACATTGTAATAATTTTGTGTAATTATTAATATAACTATTTAATATGAAATAGTTGAAAGAGTGAGTGTGAGATGTTGGAGATTGTAGAGAATAGAGAGAATAAGAGAGTAGGGAAGTAGAGAAAATGTAAAGATTGAGGTGAAGGTGATGAGGGTATTTATAGGAAAATGTTAGATTAGGGTATAATTGGAAAAAAATGTAAAAGATTTAAAATAATGTAATTTTTAAAAGTTTTGGATATTTTTGTAAGCCCCCAACGGTCAATAACGGCTTCTGAATAATTATAAAAGCTACCCCTCAATTCAAAATTCAAAATTATTATTTTTTTAAAAAAAAATCAAAATTTGAAATCCTGACAGGCCTTAACGGGCCAGCCCATTAAGGCCCGTCAAGATTTTTTTTCAAATTTCCAAAAAGTCCATCGGCCTAACGGGCCTTGTTGGGTATGCCGCGGGCCCATATCTTGGGCCCACTCCTGCCCAGCCCACCAGCTTAACAGGCTTGGGCCTAGCCCGTTAAGCTGGCGGGCCGGGCAGCCCGCAAGGGCCCAACCCATTTTTCCACCTTTAGATTGAACAAGCGCCGAATTGATTCCGCAAGATCTTCCAATCCAATCACGAACGTGAATCACCTAGGAGTGTGGGCTCCCTTTCTTTAAATTGTATACCTGAGGATGGAGACAAAACAAAATCTTTTCTTTGTTAGTTACAAATATCCTCCAACGGAAAAAATCCAATAACGTCCGGTCGCTTGTGAATTATCAATCAACTTGATTGAAACTCGCGTGAACCTTGATTTAATGTTGTACACAAAACCCTTTTGATGTAAAGGATACTAGTGTACTATTGAAAACAAAAGCGTTCCTCTTTTTCTCTTCTTGGCCGAATTCACACACTATTGTTTATAGATGATCGAATTTTATTTAGAGTAAAATCAGATTTTTCTCCCTCAAAATTCCTATGATGGCCGAATTCTTCTCTTAGAATAATAGAGCTGGCCAAAATTCTCCTCTCAATTGCCTTAGGGCTGGCGGAATTTCTTACACACACACACACACACATATATATATAGGATTATAAATCCTCTCCTAAGAAGGATTTACTTGGTTGGCAAGAATCTTTTTCTTAGGTGGATTTATTGGGTAGTTAAGAATCCTTATCTAAAAGGAAATCTATCCTCTCCTATATACACATGGGCTGGCCGAATTTCTCTTTGATATAGATTAGGAGAGTTTATTCTTTCCTAAGAAGGATTTATTTGATGGACAAGAATCCTATCCTTAGGTAGATTTACTTGGAGGTTAAGAATCCTTTTCAAAGAAGAATTCTACCATTAAGTAGTTTTACTTGGTAACCAAGAATCCTTTTCCAAAAGGAATTCTTTCCTACTCCAAGACTCCAAATCCAACTCAAAAGTGTATTTGTAACCATATTAAAGACTTCCTAATTTGTTTAGATAAATAATTACTTTTATTTATCTACTTATCAAATATAGTCTTTAACATTAACTATTCTACCAACAATAGTATAGCTTTAGGAGACCATCTCCTACTAGGAAAAAGATTTTGACTTTTAATTAATTAATTTCCATTTAATTAAATAATAAAATAAAAATAATATATTTAAGCTATTCTTAATAGCCTTGCCGCCCATACCATATATATAGGCTATATATTATTTTTCATATTTTATTAAATCCATTGGACCTTAATAAAAAGTCCACATGTGAACTAGACCTATTCTTACAAAAAGAAACAAGTTCTCATGCCTTAATACAATTCTAGATGGACCCCTAAATTGGTCTGGTAGAATATATCAAGTGATCCATGTAAGTTCGTGTGGATTAGGGATCTTGGCGGGCTATCTAAATTTAAGCTCCAATAGACACAACCCAATCACAATCAATAAATGATTCACTTATGTCCGATCTATTTAATTTTAGTTCATTCCACTAAAGAACTAAAATTGAACTTTTAAATAAAGATAGAATAAGTTGATGTTACTCACTTATACCCTAGACAACCTTATTGGAGAAAATGTATCCTCGTGAAGAATACCAGTAATCGCTAAGAGCTCATAGACCGCCTATAGCTCTCCAAGTTACCATATTTACTCATATGACCACATTTTGAACTTGGATATTTTGACTTGTCCAGAAGCCATGTTTCAATAGACACTATTGAAAACTTTACGTTAAGATTTAGTATCCAATACCTCTAAACATCCATATGATGGTATTCTACTCTCATTTAATAAATGGAGCCACGATGTCCATATCTATAAATGAAGTCCTCTATCGATTAACAAATGAATACCACCAAACTATCGATGATAGACTATGCTATATAATCGTACTCATTGATAGCTCAAATGGTAACACTTGCAACCATAAGTCCATCATTTATCTCAGGATTTAGATAGACTCTCCGATTGTCTTCAAATGAAAATTTTTATCCATTGACGGTTCTAGATAAAGTATTTCATTTTGATCCTATTCAATGCACCCAGTGCACTAGATTCTTTTACCCAAAGACACCACACTTTGATGATTTTAGACTCATCATAACACATTTGATCCCACTCAAATGCTAGCAAAAGAATCTACAACTTTGACAAGATAAAGACGCCTAACCTTTTATCTTAAGTTGTGAATATTATTCAAGACTAACTAAAGAATTGTGTCTACCTCATACATATCTAGATGTATGAATATTTCTTCTTTTCTCATAGTCTTTTGACCTTATGATTATTTACTTTTGAAAATTATAATAATTAAACTATAAATGCTATAAGATTTGTTAAACTAGAAATCACTTTATTCATGTGAAAAGATTGTTAATTACAATATTACACTCTTGCTATCGAGCATAATCCTAACATGTACAACACAACCAATTGTCACTAATCTTAAGGCAAAAAGGGGCTACCACTTACGTGCACTTAGTGGATGATGTAGGGGGATACACAATGGCGAAAGAGGAGCAGATAGCCCATGGTAAGGAATTCATACATGGCATCCGACCAGAACAAGCCCAAAAACCTAAAGATAGTGGTTCGAAGGGAAACCCTAATTGGAACCAAAAGAACAACTTGGGGAAAGGCAAAAAAGGTCACAAGGATGATGACCAGAAAGGTAATAGGTCCTTCAAAAGGTAGTATACCAACTACACTCCATTGGCCCAAAAGCAAGAGAAAATCCTAACTGTGATAGAGGACAAGAACTTATACACGAAGCCCTATACGCAATCCAATTTCACGAGAAGAGACACCTTAAAGTACTGTTTATTCCATTGAGAAAATGATCACGAGACCTCCAAGTGCTATCAGCTGAAGGACTACATCGAGAAGCTGATTAGAGAGGGACATTAGAAAGATGTGGTCCTGAGAGGTGGAGACGACCGACAGAAGAACCTCTTGGAGAACGACTAAGAGAGGAAAAATAGTCCCAGAGGAAATTCAGAAGGGGGTGCAATCAACACAATCTTCGGAGGACCCAACATGGGAAGAAGCAGCTGAGAGAGGATGACTGAAGTTCGCGAGGCAATAGAAGGACAAAGAAACCTAGAAGTAAATCTAGTTGGTCCCAACCAAAAGGAACTTAAGTAAGGTTGAGACTTGATAGTGTTTTCTAAAGCCGAAGCACACGGGCTCGAAGTTATGCTGAACGATGCGATTATGGTATCAGTCAGCATCGGTCATTGGGAAGTAAGAAGAGTACTAATCGACAACGGAAGCTCCACGGATATCTTGAGTGTGGAAGTATTCGATCAGCTGAGGTTACATAGAAGCTATTTGCAGCCTTGACAATCTCTTTCAGGGTTTAGTGGAGCGGAAGTAAGATCCCTAGGAACAGTCAAGCTGCTAGTTGAGATCGAGACTTACCCCTACTAGAAAAGTGTGCTCCTCGATTTTATAGTGGATGATGTTTAAAATTGACCTACAATGCATTATTGGGAAGACCTTTCCTAATCAAATCAAAAGCTGACATGACCATCTACGCCCTGACGGTCAAATTCGCGATAGAGGTGTGAGTGAGTGTTATGAAGAGCTCCTAAGAATTTGGTAGTATATAGAGAAAAGATAGAACTAGACGTGATGCAAATAGATCTGCTCGAAGGTAGGGACTATCATAAGGTTGATGAAAAATAAGTTCAAGAAGAGACACCGACCCAGTTCAACCTGGATCCAAGGAGAAGAGCAAACCATTAAGATGACTAGACGGTCAAGTTAGAGGTTCAGTTGGTGGAGTAGATCCGAAATGAATTGACCAATTTACTGAAAGAGTATAAAGATGTGTTCGTATGGAAACATGAGGACATGCCAGGGATATATACCAAGATAATCTCCCACTATTTTATGGTTGACCCTGAGCGAAGACCGGTGATTTAATCCCGAGAGGAGTAAAATGATCAAAGAAGAGGTTGAAAAACTCTTGGTAGCAGGGTTAATCAGATAAGTGTGGTACCCAAAATGGGTCACCAATGTCATCCTTGTAAAAAAATAAGAACGAGCACTAGAGGATGTGTGTAGACTCTACAAATTTAAACAAGACATGCCCGAGGGATAACTTCCCTTTACCCCGAATATATCAATTGGTTGATGCGACTGCGGGACAATAACTGCTTAGTTTCATGGATGCCTACTCCGGCTACAATCAAATCCGTATGTTTGGACCAGACGAAGAAAAGACCGCCTTCATGATCGATCAAGGGCTCTATTGTTACAAGGTAATACCTTTCGGCTTCAAGAATGTCGGGGTGATTTACCAAAGGCTAATAAACATGATGTTTGCCCGACAGATAGACAGAAACAAGGAGATATAGACGATATGCTAGCAAAGAGCATCACTTCTGAAAGGCATACGACAAATCTAAAGGAGACATTCGAAGTATTGAGAAAATATGGGATGAAGCTCAACCTGAAGAAATGTGTTTTTATAGTGCTTTCGAGGAAGTTCCTAACTTTCCAAATCCATTAAAGGGGAATCTAGGTAAACCCTGAAAAGATAAAGGAACTGAAGGACATGAGGTGCCCTGTTACCTTAAAGGATGTTTAGAAACTGACCGACTGCTTGGCTTCACTAAATAGATTCATCAGCAAGTCAACGGATAGATGCTTACCATTCTTCAAAGTTATAAGAAATGGCAAAAAAGTGGAATGGAATGAAGAATGCAAGACAGCCTTCTAGAAGATCAAAGGGTACTTAGGTGAGGCACCAATCTTGTCAAAACCTCTAGACGGAGAGATGCTATGCTTAAACCTATCAGTCACTGCGGTAGCCATATGGTTAGTATTAGTCAGGGTAGACGAGGAAGTGCAAAAGCTTGTGTATTATACCAGTAAGGCTCTACTGCCAGCAGAGACAAGGTACTCAACAGCCAAACATATGACATTGGCTCTGGTGATTGCAACAGGAAAACTGAGGTCTTACTTCACGGCGCACAAGATCGAAGTATGCACAAACTGCCCGCTTAAGCAAATTCTATCCAAGCTAGAAGTGTTAGAAAGACTAACTTATTGGTAGATTGAATTGAGTGAATTTGATATCAACTACTCACCAAGGGCTTCGATCAATGGTCAATCAGTGGTAGATTTCATCACTGAGTGCACTAAACGAAGCAGTGAGGTGATCAAGATGCTCGTCGAAAAAGAAAAACAGGTTTTCTACTGGAAGTTACACGTCAATCAGCCGTCAAATACATACGGTAGCGAGGCAGACATAGTGGTGTCCATCCTAGAGTGTTCAGATGGAATGTGCCTTGTGATTTGACTTCAAGGCTACCAACAACATGGCTGAGTATGATGCGTTATCGGTAGGCTTTAGGGTGGGCACAGTCCTAGGAGTAGACGAGCTGAAAATATTCAATGATTCGAAAGTGGTGGTCAACCAGAACCTGAATGAATATCAAGCCAAAGATAGTAACATGGTGGTCTATCTAGAAATAGCTAAGGCCCTACTCGGGAGACTAAAAAATTACATAATCACTTAGATCCCGAAAGAAAAGAATGAGAAGGCCGATGCCTTATCAAGATTGGCGTCGATAACCACAGGTATCTGATCCAAAACAATCTCGGTTGCCCACCATAAGAAACCAAGCATCAAAGACGAAGAAAAACTGATAATCGAAGCAATTGACAAATGACAGATCACCTGGATGACCCCGATCAGAGAGTACCTGGAAAATGATGTATTCCCTGAGGATACAGTTGAAGCAAAACGTATAAGACATAGAGCTGTCCGATATTCAATAGTACGGGGAGAACTTTATAGAAGAGGATTTTCAAAGACCCTACAAATGTGCGTAGGTCCGGTAGAAGGTAACAAGATTCTGGCAAGCATACACAAAGAGGTATGCAAAAACCATACTGGGGGTAAGAGTTTGGCTCATAAAACCCTTAGACAAGGTTTCTGTTGGCCAACCCCTGTTCTAGGGTGCACAATCAGCGACAGAGAAGTGCAATACTTGTTAAAGGATTGCGAATGACATCAAACATCCACCTGGATTTGTAAAGATTCTGACCTCACCATGGCCATTCACAATGTGGGGAATAGATCTGATTGGTTCAATGTCTACCGTAACTAAAAAGAGTGCAAAACATGCCAGAATAACAGTAGATTATTTCATAAAATGGGCAGAAGTAGAGACACTGGTACATATAACCGAGGCTAACACAACCAGCTTCGTGAAGAAGAATATCATCTACTGATTCAGGATTCTGGACACAATCATTACTGATAACGGGACCCAGTTCGATAGCGATAACTTCAGAGAGATGTGCCAGAAGTACCGTGTCAAGAATTATTATACCCCACAATCCCATCCTCAAACAAATGGGCAAACAGAAGCCGTGAACAAGATCATCAAGAACACTCTAAAATCCAAGCTCGAAGCAAAAATTGGGAACTGGGCAAACAAGATGCATGAGGTGCTTTGGGCTTACCGAACGACTGAAAAAACCTTCACATGAGAATCTCCTTACTTTTTAACGTTCAGGACAGAGGCAATTATCCCGGATGAAATAGTCCACACTTCTCCAAGAGTCCATCTGTACCAACTTGATGCAAATGTGGAAATGCTAAAGCAAAATCTAGGTGAGCTATAAGAGAAAAGGGACTGAGCAAAAGTAAGAAATGTGGCCTATCAGCAAAGGGTGGTTATATACTTCAATTCACACATCCGGATAAGGAAATTCTAGCTCAGAGACTTGGTCATCAAGAAAATATCCCCAAACACAAAGGTAAAAGCAGTTAGATCCTTAGTAGATAATTGAGAGGGGCCCTATCAGGTGGTCAGGCTAGTTGGACATGGAGCATATCGCCTAACCCGACCAGAAGGGGGAGAGTTGCCCCAACCATACAATGTACAATATCTGAAGACATTTTACCCGTGAGAGGGTTTTTCTTTCTAATCATTTTATTATTTTATAGTTAGGCACTAGAATTAGTATGAGTTCTAATTTTACGATTCTAATCAGTTGTTATTCCTTTTAGCATTTTGATTGAAATTACCAATAAAAACCCCTCGAAGGGAGAATTCCAAAAAGATCATGGAAAATGTTCTGAATTTTGTCTTCATTTACAAAGACAATCTCATAGCACTGGAGATTGTGAATTCCAAATGGGTGCTCGGACATCTAGTAATGGGGCCGAAAGCGAAAGTCGCAAAGACAACGCATACTCACTGAAACTAATTGGGTGTATACAATCACTGTTAGAGTGCCTTCAGGTTGCAGACACCTAATGGGATGTGAAAGAGTTGAATGGGGAACGAAATACTGATACTTGAATGCCGTCCAATAACGTACTGAGATAAGATAAGTTAAGCTAATGAGATATAGAACGTCCCTGTTGCAGCAAATCTTGAGTAACAGACTACCGGAGACAACCTAGTGATTTAGTTGCCAGATAAAAGACAAGAGTCTATAAATTATATACCTTGCAAATGGTCTACAAAAAAACACTATTAGGCCAGAATTCGAAGTTCATCTTGAGCAACTCAAACAACCAAGTTAAAAAATTGTTCGTATAGCCAACCTAAAGATGATCGGTTAATAAGTTGATTAACGAGATTTAAGATGCTCAATTAATAAGGTAGTTGGTCATACCAAATGAGATTAGATAATAATATGACTGATCGAGCAAAAACAATCAGCAGATAAAATAATCGATCAGGTCTAACCAACCAAGTTGTAAGGGATGAATCGGTCGGTCACTATTATTAAATTATCAAATCAATCACTCACACAAGCATATATCTAGTTTAAGCTAATAAGTGACCCATGCCATATACTAATTATCTAACTGTCCTGTTAAGTATGGTTGGATAAGTCACTCAACTTAGTGCGGCAATAAAATCAAACATAAGCAAATAAAGATCTGTATTACTGGGAATAAAAAAAATACATATATAGAAAACATCGGTGCAACAAATTTAGGCCCTACATGTGCTCGAGGGACCATCTGGCCTAGAATTGCTATAGGGGTTGCCTTCATCTCCAGAACCCTTGCTCAAGTCCCTAAAATCCGGTATCATCTAGTCATCAGCCATGAAGAAAGAGTAGTCAACATCAGGTAAGGGCCTAATATCAGGTCTTTTCCCAAAAACGCCACTCGCCACATCTGAGTGGAAGGTCACTAAGGAGGATTTGAATGGGAGTTCAAGATGCATGATGTGAGGTTCCTTCCCGATCGATCTATAATAGGCCCTTCATCGTGCTCGTTGGTTTCTTATGGCATCTAGAAATTCAGATTTATGTTTCTGGATTGCTCGATCCCATTTTCGGTGAGCCTTCCTTAAAGAACGCTCCTGAGTGCCAAAGAACATTCGCACAGTAAAGAGTAGGGTTGGCAATTTGGGTTCAAGGGTCGAGTTGACCTCAACTCGACACGACCCGTTTAATTAAATGGGTTAACCTTTTGAAACCCCACACGACCCGTTTAATTAAACGGGTTGACCCGTAACACGTTTAATAATCTAATCGAGTCATGATGGTTCGGGTTTGACCCTTGTGATCTGTGTAACCCGAACCCGTTTGCCTAACATTTTTTAGAAAAATCATATTAAATTTGTAATTTTCCAACCTGCCACAAATACATCCAACCTAATAGAGTAATAGTTTTTAATAATCCAATCCAATCCAATCTAATACCATCAAATAATGCAACAAATATATAATTAAATACAGTCATCCCGAAAGGCAAATACAGTCATCCATAGTCCAAACAAAATTAAAAACAAATGAATCCATAAATAATCCATACAGTCATCCATAGTCACAAATTGTTCCAGATTGTTGTCTAAAGAAAATGATGGATATGTATTTAATAGCCTTGAATTGAACTTTGCCCGTGCGATGTTTGAGTACTGGGAGGAGTACTGTCATTCCCCATTTCCCACAAATCTTTAGTAATTTCTTCACATTTCAAAATTTCACTCTCTACAATAACGGTCAGATGTTATAAAATTAAATACAAATATCAATTATTAAAAATGAAATCAACAATACAATTATCAAAGTCATAATAAAATCATTACCACCATTTCCAAGTATCCAATCACGACTGCAAACTATGTCTTCTGCTACATTCGGAAGAAGTGAACTCCAGAATTGATCAAGAACCCGACCACCCATGATAATGCTGATTCAGATGCCACTGTAGATATTGGAACGTTTAAAACATCACGAGCCATGGCAGCAAGTTCAGGATAACGAGGTTCATTGCCCTTCCAAAAGTCTAAAATGTTTAAATCAATTGATCTTTCAAGTCTTCTCTCCTCCAAATATAAATCCAACTGTGTCCTTTGAATGTTAACAATATCACCATTGATATTATTATTAAAGTCCTACAAATGTGTAATTAAAACATTAAAGAAAAAAAGTCATAACTATAAACAAATAATGATTAAATAAACAAAGTATTTATTTAGTACTCACCAGTAAAACAAGATCAAGGTCATCTACTCTTTGTCGTCCGCTAGAAGTACTAGGATGAGATGGTGGAGATAGCCTAGCGGTAGATCGTCCAGTCGAGCTAGTCACATACTTATTAAACAAAGCAAACAATTTTTCCTTAACTTCTTCCAATTGCTTTGATTCAGCACCATACAATCTCTCATAAACAAACATCACAAACTCCATTTTGTAACGAGGATCCAAAATAATAGCTATAGCTAAAATAATGGAAAAATCAGACCAGTACTTATGGAACTTGTTATACATTTGATTTGACATCGCTTTGAAGAATGGATCATCACTTGGCAAGTTTTGTACAAAGTCAAATAAGTGATAAACATCTTAGGCATGTACAAATTTTAAGTGGGATATTTTGTTTCAGAAAAAAGATTAGTAGTGTCATAAAAATGACGCAAAAACTTGCAAAGTTTCTCAACTTTTTCCCACTCACTTTCAGAAGGACAATGCTTGTAATTACTATCAGCCAACTCTAATGCAGTGCAAGCAAGTCGATAATAAATAACACTATCAAGCATAAGGTAAGTGGAATTCCATCTAGTATGAACATCTTGCCTTAAACCTCTTTTAGAATCTAAATGAACTCGCTTGATACACTCTATAAACTTTTGTTTTGTAGTTTGCAAAGCTCTTGCATATTTCACACCCTCGCGAACCTTATGGACAACATCATCTATTTCCTTTAATCCATCTTGAACAATCAAATTAATGATATGAACACAACAACGAATATATAGGAATTCTCCATCACATAAAAGTGCTTTTTTTATGTTCAAATTATGCACTAATGAATTATTGGATGAAGCATTGTCCAAAGTAATCGAAAAAATTATGTTTACCATTTTCCACTCACACAACAATTTCTTAATTTTATCCGATAAAGAAACCCTGTCATGTGGAGGTCGCATAAAGCAAAAGCTCAACACCTTTACCCAATTTTTATCAATAAAATGTGTCGTGAGACACATGTAACCATCAGTGGCTATGGAAGTCCATAAATCAGATGTTAGACATATTTTACCAGGAATTTCTTCTCTCAATGTCTTGACTTTAGTTTTTTCAATACCATACAAGCTTAACACATCTACTTTTACGGTATTCCTAGACACCATATGGAACTCATCTGTGCAATATCCAATTATTCTTCTAACACCCAACCACTCAACAAACGAAAAAGGCAATTCATGCAAAACAATAGTTTCAGCTACTATTGTTCTAAATTCATTTTGACTTTTCGGATTGGAAACTATCATGTTTGCAGATTTATTATTTTTTAATAACATTTGACGATGGTCATGCATTATTATCTTAGGACATTGAAACTCTGTATGACGTCTCACGTTACCTATACCATGAGTGCCTTCACAAATGCACTGCTTTCCACAATATTTGCACTTACATTGTTCTTTTCCCTGTGTATTTTTTCCTACAATCACAAAAGAAGACCACGCAATGAAAGTGCGCTTTCTTTTTTGACCTTGACCACTCTCAATCGAGATATTATACCTGTTATTTGCCTCCATTGGCTCCATAGTGTCATTGCCTTCCTCTTCCTCTGTCAAACTTGGAATAACGTTATTGTTTGAACTTGAATCCATAGATTTTACAACAAAACAACATGTAAATTCAAGGACACAACTCACAAGTATATACACCATACTCACAGAGTACAAAAACAAAAAGAATTAACATATAAAGTGTCAAGTGAAAAAAAAAAACAAATGAACTCTAAATGGACCCTTTGGAAATTGGTAATATGAAATGAATCTGAGGATGTCATCAATCATTAAGATAAGAAACAATGAAATTAGGCATTGAAAATGTTAGGGAGGTAGGTTTCCATACCCAATTTATTAATTTCTTATTATTAAGCCCTAATCATGATTGCCTGTTGCCTTATCTTATCAAACCAGTAACCACTATATCAACTGTATATTATTATTTCCAAGAAGAAACAATTATATATATTGTATTTTTTACTCTTTTAAATATGATTATAGGATTGAATGATTTCCACAACACCTCGAAAACAACATTAACAATTTGAAACATGTTTCTAGTATAGATTTGGATTGTTTTAAAATTCGATGAAAATTTATTTTGTTAATGGCCACTAAATTATCAAAACATAAAGAATTCTTATTATATCTAATATTTTTCACAACACCTTTCACCGGCATGCCAGATTTGAAGTTAGTTTTTAATGCGTTATATATAATATGTTTATTATTGACTAGTAATTTTGATTTGGTTATACAAAAGTAATAGAATACAACAACAAAATTGAGATGACATAACTTTTTGATTAGAATTAAATCATTAATTGAAAGTCAGATTGATAATAGTCATAATGCAAGAGATTCAATGACAAACATTTAAAAAAAATTATAAATTATGTTGACGTCGATTTGTGGTAAATATGGAAAAAGTCAACAAGAATTGGATTTTAGCTGTGATTTCAAAGAGAGAGAGATGGAGCAAGTAATTGGACGCAAGTTTTATGTGGTAAAACTTCGATGACCAGAAAAACGTCTACGGGTGGCTGAATAATCAACCAAGCCAAAATCCATTATAGAAAAGAATTACAACTCTCGATCTCTCTTTTTCTCTCTGTATTTTTCTATATTTCTTGTATATATCTTTTGTGACGAGATTATGGGTCTATTTATATGTCCATAGACCCCTAATCCTCTTTGTACAAGTAATAAAAGATCTTTTTATTTAACTATGATTGGTTACTTATTTGAAGTATTCTGTCTTCTTTCCTATTTCGGAGATTTGTATTGAGATCGAACGGGACTCTAGTGATTCAGTCCAGTTAGGACTTATTTCCTTATAAGAGCTTAGTCTTTTTAAAGAAATAAAATTGTTGCCTGATTTAGAACCTTTTCTGTTTGGTATTCAGTTCTTCTTTGAATTCCTCTTTGATATGGATATCTTCGCGTATTTTAATGACTTGACTCGTGAGCTACGTACTGGGCTTTTTGTTCGGTTTTCTTTATGTTTGTCCCGTGTAGAAAACGATATAAGTTGGTCCCGAGTGACGTCAGTTGATCTCGAGTAAAACGTGTCATTAGCTAACCCCGAGCATCGTTAATTGACCCCGAGTAATATATGACGTAAGTTGACCCCGAGTAGGTTTTGTTCAATACTTGTTTACTCAGACTTCTCATTCTTTGGTGTTGTCTTGTAGGATATTTTCTGAATGCCTATTTGGATGTCCACCTGGCCATTTTATCCTCTTTGGAGTTCTGACGGCCAAAGACAGTTCTTCTCTTAACACGTTTCCTCTACCGCTTCGTTTCTCGATGCCATTTATGAGAAATGACCTATGCGTCTCCCAGTGTGCCGCCTACGTCATCAAATCTCATTGATTATTCCCGCCTTAAGAACCTAGGGTTTCATGTTGTTATCCCTTTAAATTTTCCACTGAGGTGTTGCGTTGGTTCATTCTCAGAAACTCAAACCAGAAATTTTTCCAGTCCAGATTCCTTTACGCAGAAAATCTCTACTCCGTTGAAGGTTTTGCATCAGATTTTTTCATTCAAGGTTAGTTTTAATGGATCCGATTTCCCATCTTTGACTCTGTACTATAGCTCTTGAAGGGCTCGATCATGGGGATTTTCAATTAGTTTCCTACGTTCGAAGATTATTGGGGGAAATCCCCCTGATGAACCTCCATTTTTAGAAATCAACGTTTCTGGGCTTCACCCTGAAGTCCGTTTTAGTTTTATATCCAGTTCTGATTCTGATTAATCTAGTTCTGAATCTGTCATTTCTAATTACAGAGTACCACTTCGATCAAGGATGGGAAAGCAACAAAGCAAAAGCGAAGTCCATAAGCACAACTCGGGCAGCGTTCGAATCAGGAAGCAGACTATTAATGAGTAGGACGTTGAAGATGAGTTCAGAAAATCTCATCTTTCTTTCTATGTTGATCGCCCGAGTGGGTTTGACGCCGAACCGAACGTGGTTGGGGTAGAAGAGATGGGAAAGTATCGTGCCCAATTCGATTTGGATAATTCAGTTATTCTAGTTCCCGCTGGTGATAGAGCTGCGTGGAACCCTCCCCTGGGCATGGTGGCAATCTATGGGTCCATGCTTTGCTACGGCGTTACTCTTCCCCTGCAGTCGTTTATTACCTAGTTTCTAACTTAAGCAGGGATCGCTACAGCTCAACTAGCCCCGAACAGCTACAAGATCTTGATGTGCATGTGGCACATGTGGAGCCGAATGAACCTGTCGTCGCCTTCCCCGAGTGAAATCAGGCACATCTATACACTGAGGTAGTCTTGTAAGATAGGGACTTATTTCCTCTAGTCAAATCCACCAGATTGCTGGGTCCCCGAGGGAACAATGGTGAATCGGGGAGTTGATACCTTTGATGACCCCAAAAAGATGGGTTTTGTATGGGGATTCCTTTCATCCAACAAGTTCTGGAAGAACAGTTGGTATTTCACCGGAGGGAATCTCGGTCTTGAAGTCACTCTCTCGGCTGGGAGAACTCAAAGAGCATTGAAAGTTTCTTGCTTTTTCTGTTCCCTCGAGGTATGGAACAAGAAAAAGCTTGAATTCAGCGATACTGAACTGACTAGACTTGCTCGGGCAACAGTTCACACTCTGGAGAAGAGGAGCATGACTTATCTTTTTAATGAGAAAAAGATGATAGAGCTCGACTTCTTTAGCCAGATTTCGGGCTACCGCATGCGATGTAAGTGATCTTTGTAACCCTTTATATATATATATATATATATATATACTGACGTGATTCCCCTTTTTCTTCTAAGTGTATGACTCGGACATCGTCTGCTACATTTAAGCTCGTCAAGTGAAGTCGATTCTTCAAGCGAGTTGAAAAGATGTTTCTCGTCAGAGCGAAGAGGGCGTTGCCCCACATGAGTCAGATGAGGAACCTGATGTGGCTAAGGAGCAGGTCCCCGAATATGTCCTTGAGGAAGTCGTTCGGCCGACCGCAGGGGAGTCTAGTGGTCCGAGTGCCCAACGGATCATACTTAGGAGTTGCCTGATGACGGGGAGAGGCAAAGTGAAGGTCCTGTCGAACGGTCAGACACCGGTGATGGAGGTAAAACCTTTGAGGATCAAGTACATACAGATCCCGAATTTTTTGAATCCTTCCAGGATGATGTTCAGGAAGATCCTGTAATTGATCTCAGCTTCCACCGTTATCGGGCTGAGAAACAAAAGGCATTCGACTCTCCTACTCGCCCTCTCAAGGTTCTTCAAGTAGTTTCATTTGTTGGACCAAGTGATGAAGATGTCAAGGCTATGATCCCGCCGAGTGTTCATGTCGAAGCATCGACAGGTGTGGACACTTCTGACCCGAATAGGGGTTCCTCTCCCCCCCGAGGTTGAAGATCTAAGGGCTGAACCCTCGGGAGGTTCTTCCTATCCTTCTCCCCAGGATATGCTCAGAGGGATGTCATATGGCCGGGCTTTTATCGGGGATGATCATTGGAGTCATCTCAGGGACGCGCCTCTGACGAGTTATCTTCAGAATGTCTTCAACAGTGCATCTCATGTAGGTTTTATTCCTAACTTTTGCCTTGCCTGTTTGCTTGCTAGATTTTTAATTTCTCTTTTTTGTAGATGGTGGCCGAGTTCGCTGAGCTGGTTCAGACGCAGCAACATCAAGCTGATCGAATAAGGCATTTGGAAGCTCAGCTGAAAGAGAGTGAGGATAGCCGTGCTCAGATCGAATCGTCTTATCAGAAAGAAGTTAGCAGTGCCCAAGCGTTTGCCGACCAATGTATGGCGAAGCAAGTGGAGGCCGAGGAGAAAGCTTCTTTGGCAGAGGAAAAGCCAGTGTCACTTCAAAACTTGTTATCCTCTGCCCAAGAATCAATGCTTAAAGCTGAATAGGAAGCGGAGCAATCCATGTTGGCGTATGAAAAGAAAATTAAAGACTTTGAGCGCCAAGCATTAACAGTTGAGTCCCTATCCAAAGATTCTAGGCTGGAACTCGAAGTCTAAAGGGTAGACCATTTCAAAAGATCCCTTGCCTACGATGCCCTTCTCCTTCGGGAATTTCAGTGTGGGCTAGTTTCAGCTGGTGAGTTTTTTAAAATTAAGAATCGGGCAACTGAAAAAGCCCGAACAAACTGGGAGCTGTCGATCAAGAATCACCTGGATCGGTTCTTAGAATCTCTTCGGACTCAGATGAAGAGCCCCATCCCATGCATTTGGAGGTTCCCTCCGAGCATTTACTCTCGACCTTTTACGCTAGTATGGAATTGATCGTGGAAGGTGTGATGTCTGATGTCGGGCCGATCCCGAGAGAAGATTATAGCCAATGGATGGATGACTCGGTCGATACGATTGCTTGGCCTTCCAATAAAAGTCTGCTCCGTGAGTACGAAATGGTGTCTGACCCAAGCATTGGTAAAAGTTTAAAATCCTCCTGATTTATTTTGTAATTCATTTGTAGAGATTCTTTGTAACAATTCTTTGTAACAATTCTTTGTAACAATTCTTTGTAATGAAATTCCGAGTTAACTGTAATTCTGAAAACCGAGTGGTCTGATCTAATTCATTGCTCTAGGAATTTCACCAAGTCTTCTTTAACTTCATTCTATTGTTGCCGAGTATCTTATTAAACTGACTATTAAAATTTATGCCAAGTATCTTATTATACTGGTTATTTCTGATGTTCGGGTAACTTCACCAAGTATCTTATTAAACCTGTTTTGTTACCCAGATAATTTTTAGCGCCAAGTATCTTTTTAAACAGACTATTTCTGATGTTCAGGTAACTTCACCAAGTATCTTATTCAACTTGTTTTGTTACCCGAATAATTTTAACACCAAGTATCTTATTAAACTAGCTATTTCTGATGTTTGGGTAACTTCACAAAGTATCTTATTAAACTTGTTTCATTACCCGAATAATTTTTAATGCCAAGTATCTTATTAAACTGGCTAATATTATTAACCAAGTCATCTTAAAACAGGCAAGCAGATTTATACTTGTGTTTCATACTCGGTTGCTACCCGAACATTACATCAAGGCTCACCATGATCATATGTTCGAGTCCTTACACATCACTGAGGACGTCTCCCCAGTTTTTCTGTACAAGGGTTTGCCGAATCGTTAAGCTTTTCGAACCGCTTAACACAGCTACGTATTTTACTGGAATTTTTTCCGATAGCGTCCCGAGCCTTTCTCCAGAATCTGGTGCATCAGGTTTGCCTTTTTACTAAGGTTAATTGACCTTGCTTGGTTGGCATGCTCTTTCGAGCTTCTCCGCCCATTCGGGAATCAATGGTCCCGAGTATTCTATTTGCATGTTCTTATTATCATGCTTGTCTTTCATATGTTCTTATTATCATATGCTTTATTTTTCCGAAATCCCGAGTTTGCTTTTTATTTATAATTACAAAATCAACAAAGATTTAAGTTCTAAAGCTAATATTTGCCCTAACTAAAATTGTCCTGACTAGAAAAGAAAAACAGAAAACAATTTGAGGATAGAAGATTTTAAGATATTGGACGTTGCATGGTCGGGGTAAAACCCCTCCATTGGGTCGTGCAATCCAATATGCTCCATGGCCAGCTATTCCTTCGATTTTGTACGGGCCTTCCCACTTATCAGCCAAGGAACCTGCAGCTTTATTTTTTGTATTCAATGACACCTTCCCCAGTACCAGGTCTTCTAGTTGTAATTTACTGACCCGAACATGAGAGTTGTAGTGGCGAGATACTCTTTGCTGAAATGTCATTTTCGTATTCGGGACTTCACCCTTTTCTCTTCTAGCTCATCTAGACTTTGTAATAGCATATCAACATTCTGTTCTTCATCATATAGCCTGACCCGGGGTGATGCATATGACGTTTCTATGGGGATAACATCTTCTGTTCCAAACGCTAAAGTGAATGGAGTCTCTCCTGTTGAAGTTCTTGTTGTCGTCCGATATGCCCATAATACTTCGGGTATCTTTTCAACCCAGCTTCCTTTCTTAGCATCTAGCTTTGCTTTGATTGTGTGCTTGGTGATTTTGTTCTCTGCTTCAACCTGCTCATTTGTTTGAGGGTGGGCAGGTGTGGCATAGTAATTGGCAGTCCGGTACTCTTTGTACAGCTGTCTGAATTTCAGGTTATCGAACTGGGTGCCGTTGTCAGTGATTATAGTGTTTGGGACTCCAAACCTATAAAGTATATTCTTTTTCATAAAATTTATGGTATTTGCTTCTGTGATATGCACCAATGCTTCAGCTTCTGCCCACTTCGTGAAATAGTCAACGGCTACTATGACATGTTTTGTTCCACCCCCTTGTCTCAACTGGCATTGGGCCGATTAAATCTAAATCCCACATGGCAAATGGCCATGGGGATGTGAGGTTTCTGAGCTGTTCATGGGGTTGTCGGATATCATTAGCAATCCTTTGGCAAGTATTATAACTCTCCGAACATCATTGTGCATTTGAGAATAAAGTTGGCCAATAATAACCTTGCCTGAGTACCTCGTGTGCTAAAATTTTACCCCCAGTATGGTTTCCGCAAACTCTCCCATGGATTTCCTGTAATATCTTACGTGTATCTTCCTCTGACACACATCTTTGAAGTGTTCGGGAAAACCCCCTTTTGTATAGTTCTCCTCCGACCAGTGTGTACCTTACTTATCGATACCTGATACATTTTGCTTGTAGAGGATCTTCCGGGAGCACGCCTTCTTCCAGAAACCTTCTCAGTTGGGTCATCTAACCGTCTGACGGTGTTCGAATTTCTAAAATTTCATAGTTTTTTGGCTCAACTGTGCTCGGTTTGAGGAGATGTGCGACCAGGATAGTTTTTGGTCTGATTGTGGTTATTGTTGATGCTAGTTTGGACAAAGCGTCTGCCTTTTCATTCTCCTCCCTTAAGATCTGGGCGATCCTATATTCTTTGAATTTCTAGATGAGCTGTCTTGCAATGTCACGATAGGCCATCATGCCTTCATCCCTAGCTTGATATTCGTCCAGGACTTGGTTGACAACTACCTGTGAATACTAAATATCTTGACTTCATCGGCCTCGAGAGCTATGCAGACTCTGAGTCCAGCTAATAACGCCTCGTACTTGGCTTGATTATTGGTTGCTTTGAAGTTAAACCTTATGGCGCATTCGACATCATCTTCTTCTGGAGTGCATACTACGATTCTTGTCCCGCTGCCGTGAGTGTTTGAAGAGCCGTCAACATACAATTTCCATGGGAAATTTTTTTCCCAACATCTTTTTTGCTTCCAGGTTTGGCTCTGTGAACTTTGCTATAAAATCTGCCACTGTTATCCCTTTGAGGGCTGTCCTAGGGACGTAGTGGATATCGAATTCACTTAGCTCGATTGCCCATTTGGTTAGTCTTCCTAATATCTCTGGCTTCTGTAAAATTTGTTTCAATAGGCTGTCAGTGAGAACCAGGATTGTATGAGCCTGAAAGTATGGCCTTAGCTTCCGTACCGCTGAAACCAATGCTAGGGCCATCTTTTCTGCCTGTGAATACCTGGTCTCGGCTGGTAAAAGTGCCTTGCTGGTATAATACACTGGCTTATGTACTCTATCTTTTGTTCTGACTAGGACTGAGCTTGCTGCTAGTTCTGTAATTGATAAGTATAAATAGAGTATCTCTCCCATTTATGGTTTCGAAAGGATGAGAGCCTGCCCCAGGTACTCTTTGATTTTTAAGAAAGCTTGCTCGCACTCTTCATTCCATTCGAGTTCTTTTCCTTTTTTGACTACTCTGAAAAAGGGTGTGCATCTGTCCGTGGCCTTTGAGATGAATCTTCCCGAGGAAGCTAAACATCCTGTTAAGTGTTGTACTTCTTTTAATGTCCTTGGTGAGGTCATTCTTTGCAGGGCTTGGATCTTTTCAGATTGACTTCGATTCCTCTTTGGTGAACTTGAAAACCCAGGAACCTTTCTGATAGAACTCCGAATAAACATTTGTTCGGATTCAGCTTCATTTGGTATCTCCTCAAAACATCAAATGTCTCTCGCAGGTGTGAGGTATGCTTGTCTGCCGAGATGCTCTCAGTCAGCATGCCATCAATATACACTTCCATGTTCCTTCCTATTTGATGTGTGAAGATTCTGTTGACCAGCCTTTGATATGTTGTCCTTGCATTTTTTAACCCGAAGGGCATTACTGTGTAACAGTATAAGCCCTGATCAGTTGTGAATGCTGTTTTTTCTTCATCATACTTGTTCATCCGGATTTGGTTATATCCCGAATATGCGTCCATGAAACTGAGCAATTATCCTTGGAAGTGGAAAACTGTCTTTTGGGCATGCCTTGTTCAAATATGTGAAATCTACGCACATTCTCCATTGTCCATTTTTCTTTTGGATGAGGACTACATTAGCTACCCATTGAGGGTAGTTGATCTCTCTAATCGACCCTACGACGAATAGTTTTTCTACTTCCTGTTTGATTGCCTGACTTCTCTCGAGATTGAATGACCTTCTTTTTTGTATCACTAGTTTTGCATTCGGGTCTACCGCGAGATGATGAGATATTATTCGGGCGTCTATCCCAACCATGTCTTCATGACTCCATACGAACACATCCTCGTATTCTTCAAGCAGATCAGTGACGTTTTGTTTGACTTTTCCTTCCAGGTTGGCCCCAATCTTGATCTTCTTATCTGGTTCATCTTCTTTCAAGATAATTTCTTCGACCGGTTCATTTTTGGATTCATTTGACTCTTCCCTTCGATCAAATTCGAATGACAGTGACTCTTTGTTCTGACTCGACTGCATTATAGTGCATACTTGTTCACCATCATTTTTGTCTTTGTATACTAACAGGTTAGCTCTTCGGGCCGTCTCTTGGGATCGCTTGACTACACCGACCCCATGTTCGGTCGGGAACTTGATCACCAATGTATAAGTGGTTGTTAAGGCCTTAGTTTTATTTAAGAATGGCCGACCCAACAACGCATTATACGACCAATTGTCTAAGTCTACCACCACGAAGTCGAGCAATACAGTTCTCTAACAAGGTGCCACTCTAATCTTTATGGGTAGCTTTACTGTCCTGAGTGACCTGACCTCAATTACTCTGAATCCTCTGAGTGGAGTATGGAAAGGCTGTAGATCTTTTCAGTCTAACCTGAGTTGATCGTAGACGGCTACATTGAGAATGTCTGTCAAACTTCCATTATCTATCAAGATTCTCTTGACTTCCCGGTGACCAATCCGGACATTTATGACCAGGGGCGTCATTTGGTCGAACATCGACCCCATGTAAGTCTGCTTCTGTGAATATTATTGGGTCACATCCTTCCATTACCCTTTTTCGGGTCTGGCTCGACCGAGTTCACGTCAAAGTTATGTCTTGCTTCTACTGTTTCTCAAATTTCCTGCGTTCGTTCTCAGTTACTTCTCCCAGTGGATGGTTCTCCAAAGATCGTTTGTATTACTTCATTGGCCTCTGGACTGGCCCTTTTATTTTGACCAGAGCTGTGATCGGCCCTGATCTCTTTCATTGTTTCCGACTTCTCATCCCTTTTCAAGATTACATCCTGAAGATGTCCCTCCCGAATGAGGGTTTCTATGTAATCTCTAAGCTGGTAACATTTGCAAGTCTCATGACCGGTTTCCTTGTGGAATCTGCAGTATTTGGTTGTATCTCACCGAGCAAACTGAGACTGTCGATAGGGCTCTTTTACCAGATTTTTCTCTTCCAGTATGACCAGAATTTGCTCTTGCTTTTTTTGAAGTGGGGTGTAGTTGGCGTATCTACCTCGAAATTTCTCTGTGGTCTGTTCGGCATTACACCCGTTTCCCCTGTCCTTGCTTTTTTCTTTGTTGTTTCCTTTCTGTTTTCCCTTTTGGTTCTGTACCTTGGACTCAATGTCCTTTTTGAGTTTTCCTCCATGCATATAGCATCCTCCCGTGGCTAATTCTTCTTCTTCAGTTAGTGCATATCCTCCTGCCATGTCCATCATATCTGAATATCTGGTTAGACGGGCTTTTCTTAAGTCTAAAATAGCCGTCCATTCTGTAGATTGTTGATGAATGCAACAATTATCGCTTCGTCGCTTGCACTGCCGATTCCTGATACCGCTTGATCGAACCTCCCCAGGTATTTCTTCAACGACTCATCTTTTCCTTATTTTATCTGAGAAAGGTAAGCCACTGATTTTTTCCTGTGAACGTTGCTCATAAATTGCCTTAAGAAACTCCTGCTTAGTTCACTGAATCTTCCGATGCTCACTGGGGGTAACCTCCCAAACCATCTTGTGCCCGTGTCTCCTAGAGTTTGTGGAAAGTTGAGGCATAGTAAGGGATCGCTATGGGCATAATGGGCCATAGCACTTTTATAGCGTCTGACGTGTTCTTTAGGGTCGGTATCCTTCTTGAACTGCTCCACATGCGGCATCCTGAACCTTTCTGAGAATGAAGTCTTCAAGATTTCCCTAGTGAATGGACTGTCAGAATCTTCATCAGATAAATCGTTGTACCCATAACGTCTGACCAGTGCGTCCATTTAACGCCGATTGTTTTTGACTTCTCGAGTTAGGCTCTAAATTACGACATCTCTGTCTCCCACCAAACTTCCATGATGGTTAAACCGCTGGGTGATTGTCATTCCTCTCTCTGGCTCTTCACTTTGATGTCGAGTTTCACGGGTTGATTCTTACAAGCGTATGGTTCTGTGATGATGCTTCCGATGGTGTCGATAGCTATCTTCTGATGACGACCGATCCCTGTGCCGGTCATGTTTGTTGTGTCTGGCACTGGCTGTCTGATCATGATGCTGCTTCTGGCGTGGTCGTTCCTCTTCGGGTGTTTCATTTCCAGCCTGATTAATTGGAGCAGAGTTCCTTCCGGCTTTTGGTGCATTTAGTTCTTGCCCTACTATAACCGAACGAAGCCTTACAGGTGAGAGGATAGGAGGTTGTGTTTCTTCTGCAGCCAGTAGATCAACTCTTTCATTTGCTGTGTCTGCCACCAACTATTGCAGCGCCTCTCGGAAGCGTTGTGTCAGGTCTTCACTGGTCGGAGGAACTTGTTGGATCCCCGCCAGGGACGTTGGTTGGTTGGTTGGTTCTCCGTGGTTGTAGTGAGATCCCGTGAGCTACTGCCAACATGGAAGTTATCTGGAGATTTTTGGACATCCCCAGAACTGCTTCTGCTTCCTGCCATTACCATTAATTAAATCGAAGGTTTAACCCCTTCCTCTAGCGCCAATTGTTGACGTCGATTTGTGGTAAATATGGAAAAAGTCAACAATAATTGGATTTTAGCTGTGATTTCAAAGAGAGAGAGATAGAGCAAGTAATCGGACACAAGTTTTATGTGGTAAAACTCCGATGACCGGAGAAACGTCCACGGGTGGCTGAATAATCAACCAAGCCAAAATCCACTATAGAAAAGAATTACAACTCTCGATCTCTCTTTTTCTCTCTTTATTTTTCTATATTTCTTGTATATATCTTTTGTGACGAGATTATGGGTCTATTTATATGTTCATAGACCCCTAATTCTCTTTGTACAAGTAATAAAAGATCTTTGTATTTAACTATGATTGGTTACTTGTTTGAAGTAGTTTGTCTTCTTTCTTATTTCGGAGATTTGCATTGAGATCGAACGGGACTCTAGTGATTCAGTCCAGTTAGGACTTATTTCCTTATAAGAGCTTAGTCTTTTTAAAGAAATAAAATTGTTACCTGATTTAGAACCTTTTCTGTTTGGTATTTTGTTCTTCTTTGAATTCCTCTTTGATATGGATATCTTCGCGTATTTTAATGACTCGGCTCGTGAGCTACGTGCTGGGCTTTTTGCTCGGTTTTCTTCATGTTTGTCCTTAGTAGAAAACGATATTAGATGTCCCCGAGTGACATCAGTTGATCCAGAGTAGAACGTGTCATTAGCTAACTCCGATCATCGTTAATTGACCCCGAGTAGTATATGACGTCAGTTGACCCTGAGTAAGTTTTGTTCAATACTTGTTTACTCGGGCTTCTCATTCTTTGGTGATGTCTTGTAGGATATTTTTTGAATGCCTATTTGGATGTCGACCTGGCAATTTTATCCTCTTTGTCAATGATGTGTACGTCTGATAAAATTTACTTACGACAAATTATAAATTGGTTTGAGTAGTTGGTCAATATAATAGATTGATCATGCATATGTCTTTAATCATCACATCATAAAAAAGAGAGGTGACCACAAATTTCAAAGTCATGGTATCCAACTAGTCCTTGTTTAGTCTATGACAGAAGAATTGGATTTCACCTAACAGGTACACACAATCAATTTCCAAACAATTTTTGTTGCATGGGGAACACAGATCAGAAAAATTTTAGGCACACAGAGGACGAGACACTAAACAAACTTTTTAGGTACACCCACGGTAGAAAAATTATGACCATTATAAAGCTTTTAGGTTGATAATCAGTAATGATGAATTGTTCAAAAAAAAAAGAACTATGAATACAAAACAAGTTTCAAAATCATCATAAGAAAAGTATAAAAGTCAAATAAGTAAAGAATAAACTCATTATGATAACTGATAAGGCTGCGAATCTACGATGATTGAGGAAGAGACGAATGGACCTGAGTGAAAGGAAGAAAAAATATAAAGAGTGTAAGGATTGAAACTAAGAGAGTGAGAGGCACTGATTTTGGTGAAGTTAGGGTTAAGATTTTAGAGTGTTAGTGATTGCTGCTGAAACGGTGAAACCTAAAGAATGGTTACCAAAAGAATGGTTATATAGTATGTAAAAATTTATTTGTAACCCCTGTAATAATGATAATTATAAATATATCTATATGACTAAACGGGTTAAACGGGTTAAACAGGTCACCTAGGAACCCGTTTAACCAAACCCAACACGACCCATATAATAAACGGGTTACACGGGTCTACCCGATTATGACCTGAACCCCCTTTTTATTGACCTCTGGTTCATGTCGAGTTAACGGGTTATGGGTCAATTTTACCGGCTTTAGTAACGAGCCATCACTCCAACTCCATTAGCATGACAGCCTCAAAAGTATGAGACCTCTTACAATAGATCAATGTCTTAAAGCTCAAGAGCTAATCTGGCCTCTTGTGAGAGTGCTTTCATGTTGACATGTTATTGTCTTAAGTCCTCAGCCAGCCTCTCATAATGAAGCCTAGCCTCATCAGACTCATGTTGTGACTCAAGCATGGAATGTTGAGCAAAAATGAGAGTATCCTTGGTGATTTTGGCCATTTTTTTGGTGGCCTCCTACTCAGCCAAAATGGCTCTTCATTCAAATTCGGCACACCGCAGCCCAACCTTGACCACCCTCACCTCTAACTCATCATTTTTCGTGGTAAGCTCCCCTGACATTTTTACTGGCTGCGGAAGCTTTGCTCTGTGCACTGGCCAACGACCTCTTCAAAGCGATACCGGTCACCTCATGTTTTATTAGCCTCTCGTCATAAGATTACTTGAGCTTTGATTCGCTGGTCGAAGTAGATTTAAGAGCCTCGTTCTTCTCAGCGAGCTCTTTTTTCAGTAGGGAGATTTCCGTAGCCTGTCTATCCTGAGTGATCTGGGTCCGAGTCAACTCTTCCATAACCTACAAGAAAAGAAGGGGTTTGAACAGAGATAAGCCTTGGTAAAAGGTGAAGATACAGAAAGCTTATATATACACCATGTTGAATATCATACGAATCCGCTCGGAGCTGCTGGTGATTCCGACCTCCTTCCAACACCCTTATTTGATATACCCATCATCAGTGGACATGGAACGCATCATGACAAAGGGGTCAACTGATGGACCGCTTGAGCTTGAAGGGGGAAGAGGCTCAAACGACACTCTGTTTGGTAAAGATTGAATGATTGTCTCTTCATGCCTTGGAAGACAAGATACAGTCGGGAGCACGGTCGTAGAGGTCGAGCTCCTCACTGCAGTTGTACTAAGAATTCCCCCGACCTCCTCAGATTGAAAACCTATTGAAAGATCTGCTCCTCTTTGGGCACCAACTACCCAAGTATGACCACCTTCGTCAATAGGGGAAATTTTAAGAGTTGTCTCCAAGGGCATAAGGGCGGATTGCTATCCGTGAGTGATCTCAACCAAGCTCATCCCGTGTCACTTACTATGGGGGTCACTTTAGCATATGGCAAAACTCTAGATGGCCAACCTAATCGCACAGACACCTTATCAACAAGATCTAGAAAATGGTTGGATACATTATCCTCGACACCGGGATCAACAATGTTGGTCTTACCCTCATTAGAATTAGATCAAGTAAACACTATCTGACTTTTGACTGCAAACTACATAGGGCTTTACCAGCATGCTACGTAGGGGGATCATTTAGAGGTAGACTTTTAGAGAGATTAGATGGGGCATGAAATGAAGCAGATTGGTCAACTGGTGGGGGAATCTCTGTCTGTTGAATATTAACCTACTCGTCAGTCCTAGCTAAAACCTGATAGCCCGCTCTGGTTTGTTTAGATGAGAGAGAAATGGATATCACAGATGTACGATCGACCCTCTTCTTTGATCTCTACTCCCTTAAGATTAGATCTGTCAGCGACTTTTGATGGTCGTCCTCCTCTTCAGGGTCTGCACACCTGACCTCTACGTGATAAGCCTCCGGACCCACTGTTGGCTGAGCCTATTTCCATTTACGAGCAGCCTTAGGGGTGGAAGTCTCTTCTACTATCTTAGTTACCTTTACGGCATCTGTTTCCTTGGGTAATCTTCTCTTACCATCCCTCGGGGGAAGGGAGGGAGGGAATCGTGCGTACTCCCTTGAACATGTCCAACTGGGATTAAAGAGGAATCATGATCAATCTCATAAGTGTGTTCCATCAGATCATGCTCTTGGGGAGAAATTCCCATAGCCATTTGGTCAACGGCTTCTCACCTGCTAAGCCTGTCCAAATTCTTAGCCTTCTCGACCTAATCACTAGTAACGATGTATATCTCTTACATTGGAAAATTAATCAAATAAATATCATAAGGATGAATATGACAGATATAAGCTAAGTAAAGGAAGACTCGGGACTTACAACGTTTGCGTCGATTGGAAATAGCGGGAAACAGTCCTAATTTGATTAGATTCTTCTCCATAAATAAAGCACAGGGATTTTTAGTTTCCCAAGTTGTTTCAGCCACCGTAAATATCAAGTCAGTGTGACCCCAAGTCAGCTCTGTATGAGTTTCATTCCATAACTCAAGATTGTAAAACTGCCTTATGACACTATTTGTGGCTAAGTTTTTCGAGGATCAGCTACGATCGTCTCCCCCCAGTAACACCTAACAAAGAACCAATTGTTCTTCCAATACTTGTTCGATAATGAGAAACCCTAGTTGAAGCCTTTGTGCTCTCTACTAGTCATAAAAGAATGAGGGTTTCTCAGTGAACTCACGAGGGATTCAATGGTTAAGGGAATTGGATTTAAGGTGGAAAGTGCCTTCAACATTCGATCAGCCAAAGGTGTAGAAGTTGCGAATCTCTTGAGGGGTCGAAGGTGTTAGGATTATGCTCGATAGCAAGAGTGTAATATTGTAATTAACAATCTTTTCATATGAATAAATTGATTTCTAGTTTAACAAATCTTATAGCATTTATAGTTTAATTATTATAATTGTAAAAAGTAAACAATCATAAGGTCAAAAGACTATGAGAAAAGAAGAACTGTTCATACATCTAGATATGTATGAGGTAGACACAATTCTTTAGTTAGTCTTGAATAATATTCACAACTTAAGATAGAATGTTGGGCGCCTTTATCTTGTTAAAGTTGTAGATTCTTTTGTTAGCATTTGAGTGGGATCAAATGTGTTATGATGAGTATAAAATCATCAAAGTGTGGTTTCTTTGGGCAAAAGAATCTAGTGCACTGGGTGCATTAAATAGGATCAAAATGAAATACTTTATCTAGAACCGTCAATGGATAAAAGTTTTCATTTGAAGACAATCGGAGAGTCTATCTTAATCCTGAGATAAATGATGGACTTATGGTTGCAAGTGTTATCATTTGAGCTATCAATGAGTACGATTATATATACGATTATATAGCATAGTCTATCCTCGATAGTTTGGTGGTATTCATTTGTTAATCGATAGAGGACTTCATTTATAGATATGGACAACATGGCTCAATTTATTGAATGAGAGTAGAATACCATCATATGGATGTTTTGAGGTATTGGATATTAAATCTTAACGTTAAGTTTTCTATAGTGTCTATTGAAACATGGCTTCTGGATAAGTCAAAATATCCAAGTTCAAAATGTGGTCATATGAGTAAATATGGTAACTTGGAGAGCTATAGGCGGTCTATGAGCTCTTGGCGATTACTGGTTTTCTTCAAGAGGATACACTTTCTCCAACAAGGTTGTCTAGGGTTTGAATGAGTAACATCAACTTATTCTATCTTTATTTAAGATTTCAATTATAGTTCTTTAGTGGAATGAACTAAAATTAAATAGATCGGACCTAAGTGAATCATGTGTTGATTGTGATTGGGTTGTGCCTATTGTAGCTTAAATTTAGATAGCCCGCCAAGATCCCCAATCCACACGAACTTGCATGGATCACTTGATATATTCTACTGGACCAATTTAGGGGTCTATCTAGAATTGTAATAAGGCATGTGAACTTGTTTCATTTTGTAAGAATAGGTCTAGTTCACATGTGGACTTTTTATTAAGGTCCAATGGATTTAATAAAATAAGAAAAATGATAAATGGCATTTATACTAAGTATGGGTGGCAATGGCTATGGTTTATAGCTTAAATATATTCTTCTTATTTTATTATTATTTAATTAAATGGAAATTAATTAATTTGTTGATTAATTAATTATTTAATAAAAAATCAAAATCTTTTCCTTTTAGGAGATGGTCTCCTAAAACTATAATATTGTTGGTAGTATAGTTAATGTTAAAGACTATATTTGATAAGTAGATAAATAAAATGAGTTATTTATCTAATCAAATTAGGAAGTCTTTAATATGGTTACATACACTATTGAGTTGGATTAGGAGTCTTGGTGTAGGAAAGAATTCTTTTTGGAAAAGGATTCTTTTTGGAAAAGAATTCTTTTTGGAAAAGAATTCTTTTTGGAAAAGAATTCTTTTTGGAAAAGAATTATTGGTCACCAAATAAAACTACTTAGTGGTAGAATTCTTATTTGAAAAGGATTCATAACCACCAAGTTAATCTATAAGGATAGGATTCTTGTCTATCAAGTAATCCTTCTTAGAAAAGATTGAACTCTCCTAACCTATATAAAAGATCAAAAATTCGGCCAACACAATATATAGTTAAAGGAGTAGTTAGTTTTCTTTTTAGATAAGGATTCTAACAACCAAATAAATCCACCTAAGGAAAGGATTTTTGCTAACAAAGTGAATCCTTCTTAGTAAAGGATTTATGAACCTATATATATATGTGTGTGTGTGTGTGTGTGTGTCTGTGTGTGTGTGTATGTGTGTGTGTGTGTGTGTGTGTGTGTGTGTGTGTGTGTGTGTGAATAATTTCGATCATGACTAAGGCAATTAGAGGTGATTTCGGCCAAGCTTTATTTTTCTATGAGAAAGTTTCGGCCATCATAGGAATTTTGAGGGAGAAAAATCTGATTTTACTCTAGACAAAATTCGATCATCTCTATTTAATAGTGTGTGAATTCGGCCAAGTAGAGAAAAAAAGGGAACGTTTTTGTTTTCGATAGTACACTAGTATCCTTTACATCAAAAGGGTTTTATGTACAACATCGAATCAAGGTTCACGCGAGTTTCAATCAAATTGATTGATAATTCACAAGTGACCGGACGTTCTTGGATTTTTCTCTTGAAGGATATTTCTAACTAACAAAGAAAAGATTTTTGCTTTGTCTCCATCATCCGGAATACAATTTAAAGAAAGAGAGCCCATACGCCTAGGTGATTCACGTTCGTGATTGGATTGGAAGATCTTGCGGAATCAATTCGTCGCTTGTTCAATCGTCACGCGAAAAAGGTACTATACTTTTATATACATCAATTAATCTAGGGTTAAGGTTCTCGTTGCATAAAAGGGGAATTTTAAATTATACGCAAACTCTAATTTTCGTTTTTCTCACGCTTCCGCTGCGTTTCTAAACCGTTTTTTTCCCTACAATTGGTATCAGAGCCTGGTTGTACCCTTGATTAATTGATGTATGTGTTCGTGAACCTTATTCTTTTATTGTATATATGCATGTTTTAGAAAGAGATGACACTCTAGGTATTCACATATATATTTACATTAGAATGTATGGATATATATATATATATATATATATATATATATATATTTTATATGTGGATTGTTATTGCTCAATTTTGGTCCTAGAATTTCAATTTAATTTTGTTTTGGGATTGTAACAAGAAGGGTGGTATATTATCGCCATAATTTTCTTCTTGGTAGTTGCTAAGTTTTTTTTTATTTTGTTGTTGTAATAATAATAATAATAATAAACTATAGTATTTTGTTATGTAAATTCTTCTGTAATACATTCAAGTTTCGAAGACTCGAAGGTTTGAAGAATTAGGAGTAATCGAAACAAGTTTGGGACCATGCGAGCCGTAACAACGAACGTGCGTGCGAAGAGTGCGCATCCTCGTTTGTTGTGGCATGGGCTGCGCACGGCAGCCCTCGTTGTAGCCATGGGCTGCGCATGGCAGCCCTTTATGGGATTGTGACATGCACACGCCCATAGGTAAGGGCAAGGGGTGCGCACGCCCACAGGAGGTAGCCGAGGGAGTCCGAACGACGAAGGTCGCGTGAAGACTTGTTCGCCAAGAAAGAAGTTCTTGTATTCCAAGATATATGTAATTTACTTGTTTTTCTAGGATGGACCAAAATTGTAGCTGTTTATATTTTTGTAAATATTGCAATGTTTGTCATTGTTTGATAACATGTCATATAGAATAGGAGTGCCACTCATATATCTCTTTTGATATGAACATGCATTGAATGGTTTAAGTATCTAAATTGGCATCTAAATAACTTGGTAAATCATTCTTTGGAATTCGATCACACGCCTTAAACAATTGAGTGGGAGAAGGTGTTTTGGAACACCTACGGCCTCCAAGTTTAGTTGAGCTTTATATTTCGTGAATAACCTCCCAAGAGGTATTCATGAATGGAATTTAGCAAGAAACTTCCTTACAAGGATAGACTAGACAATTAGCAAAACGATATCTACTCCCAAAGGAGGGATATTCGTGAGGGACTATATTGAAGGTCGATAACTTGGTAACACACTCAATGTGAATTTATTAATATCCTCCCAAGAGTTCTTGTTAATAAAATCACAAGGCTAAAATTGAAAACGTTGGTTGTTATGTTAACAATTAGGTGGGACCTAGTCCAACTAGTAAATATTGTGAACTCCCAAAGGAGGCGTGACATTTATGGGTGTTGGATCACCGTTGAATTTTTACGATTGAATTATTTTATTTAATTCAAGATAAATATTCATAAGTGCTTAAATCATGATTATTTACTCATATATAATTTTTGTTATTGTTCAGAAATCATGACCCCATCCCTAATCAACATCCTTAAAGACAATACTTTAACTGGTGATAATTATGTCACATGGAAAAGGAATATTGGTTGTTGTTGCAAGCTGAAAAGTATAAGTTCATTCTGTATATTCCTTAACCACCAAAATAATGAATCTACTCAGGAGCAAAGAGATGAGTATTAGTAGTGGAAGTTTTTAGAAGAGATGGCTAAATGTACGTTACATTATGGCCATCATCTCTAACGTGTTGTAACAGCAACATGAAGGAATTGAGACTGCTGCCGATATTATGATGTCTCTAGACAAGGATTCATATGGTTGGTAAAGTTGCTACTGTTAAAGACCCGTTAGAAGGTCAAGAGATAACAGAAGAAAACGCAACTTGAGCCTTCTTAGAAGGAGACCAAGAAAGTAACCAAGATCAAAGGAAAGTGTTTCTTTTGTGGTGAAAAGGGTCAACGGAATAGACTGGATAAGAATGAATTCAACTTGCATTTAGGTAATGGAGCGTTGGTGTCTACTAGTGTAGTGGGAGATATTAGAATCAATTTTGATTCTTATAGGCATTTAGTATTAATAAACGTTTATTATGTACCAATATTCAAGAGGAATTTAATTTCAGTCTCTTGTCTAAATAAATTTGGATATTCGGTTACTTTTAATAAAGGTTTTATTATTAGTAAGAATAACAAATTTGTTTGTAAAGGTACATTGGAAAACGTTTTATTTTATTTGCATGGAAATATCTCTCACTTGTTAGACACGGAATCAACGGAACCTAATCATAAAAGAGTAAAAATATCAAAAGATGAAACCTACATGTGGCATTTGCGCCTAGGTCATATTAACCTTAATAGGATTAAAAGATTGATATGTGACGGACCTCTAAGTGACTTAAAGGTTGATGATCTACCAACTTGTGAATCTTGTTTGGAAGGTAAAATGACCAAAAAGTCGTTTACGACCAAAGGCACAAGAGCCATTGAATGTTTAGGATTGATACACACTGATGTGTGTGGACTTATGCGCATTCAAGCTAGAGGTGGATATGAGTACTCCATCACTTTCACGGATGATCACTCAAGATTTGGCTATGTGTATCTCATGAGACATAAGTCGGATGCTTTTGATATGTTCAAAGCATTTAAAGCTGAAGTAGAAAATCAGCTTGAGAAACGCATAAAAATCTTGAGATCCGATCGTTAGGTCTATGTTGAGTTATCTATCTGGTGAGTTTCAGCAATATCTTATTGATAATGGATTAATTTCTCAGTTTTCTGCACCATGCACACCTCAACAAAATGGGGTGGCAGAAAGGAGAAATAAAACTCTTTTGGATATGGTTAGGTCTATATTGAGTTATTCAACTCTCCATAGTTCTTTTTGGGGATATGCTTTACAAACTGCCATGTATATTCTAAACGATGTACCATCTAAGTCGGTTCCTAAAACACCGCATGAGTTGTGGACTGGGCGAAAACCTAGTTTACAACACTTAAGGATATTTGGATGGCATGCTCGCGTGTTAAAAGGAAAGACAGATAAGATGGAGTCCCATTAAGAAACATGCATATTTGTAGGGTATCCAAAAGGAACAAAATGATATTATTTTTATAGTCCTTCAGAAATTAAAGTATTTGTTTCGACAAATGCTAAATTTCTAGAAGATGGCTATATGAATAATTTTGTGCCTAAAAGTAGAATTGTCCTAAATGAGCTTTTAGGAGATACAATTCCACAAGAGGTTTCGTAACCAAGCCCAATTGTAAATTCTGTACCAACACAAGATCAACAATCCACCATACCTCGTCGTAGTGGGAGGGTTATTAGACAACCTGAAAGATACATCGGTCTAGGAGAATCTGTAGAGAATCTTCCGGACAACGATGATCCCTATACGTACAAGGAAGTAATGGAAGATATTGATTGTCGCCATTGGCAAAAGGCAATGCAATCAGAAATTGAATCTATGTTAAAAAATAAAGTCTGGTCTCTTGTTGACTTGCCTAAAGGGATAAAACCCATCGGGTGCAAGTGGGTATACAAGAGGAAAAGAGGAATGGATGGAAATGTGGAAACCTTTAAGGCTAGATTGGTAGCTAAAGGTTACACACAGAAGGAAGGTATCGATTATGAAGAAACCTTCTCTCCTGTGGCCATGCTTAAATCCATTAGGATACTCTTATCCATTGCGGCATCTCTAGACCTAGAGATTTGGCAAATGGACGTCAAGACAACTTTCTTTAATGGAAGTCTTGACGAAAGCATTTATATGATGCAACCAGAAGGATTCATTGAAAAGGGCCAAGAGGAAAGGGTATACAAGTTGCAAAGAACCATATATGGATTAAAGCAAGCATCCACATCCTGGAACATAAGGTTCGATCAAGCCGTTAAAGGTTTTGGATTTATTCAAAACCTTGATGAACCTTATGTATACAAAAGGATTAAAGGCGACAAGTTGGTTTTCCTAGTTCTTTACGTTGATGATATACTACTCATCGGAAACGATGTAGGTGTATTGACATCAATAAAAGAATGGTTAGCGAAACAATTTGATATGAAAGACTTGGGAGAAACAAGTTATATTCTTGGTATCCAAGTCATAAGGGATAGAAAGAATAAAACGATTGTATTATCCCAAGCTTCATACATAGATAAAATCTTGTCTAGGTTTTCCATGCAAGATTCTAAGAAAGGTATGTTACCTTTCAGGCATGAAATCAAACTTTCTAAGGAACAAGTTCCTAATAATGAGCATGAAGAGTAATTCATGAGTAGGGTTCCATATGCATCGGCTGTTGGAAGTCTCATGTATGCAATGCTCTGCACTAGACCAGATATTTGATTTGCTGTAGGCATAGTTAGCAGGTTTCAATCGAAACCTGGTCCTGATTACTGGATGATAGTCAAGCATATTTTCAAGTATCTTAGGAGAACGAGAGATTATATGCTTGTATACTCTGGAGGGGATTTAATTCCCGTTGGGTATACAGATTTTGATTTTCAGTCAGATTCTGACTTCAAGAGATCGACATCAGGATTTGTGTTTACCATTGGAAGATGGGCAGTCATATGGAGGAGTATCAAGCAATCTTATATTGCTGATTCCACCATGGAAGCCGAGTACGTTGCCGCATGCGAGGCTGCTAAAGAGGTTGTCTAGCTCCGCCAATTCTTGATTGACTTGGAAGTGGTTCCTGAAGTGAATAAGCAGATCACTATCTATTGTGAAAATAATGGAGCAGTGGCTAATTCGAGAGAACCAAGAAGTCATAAGAGAGGGAAACACATTGAAAGAAAGTATCACCTTCTAAGGGAAATTGTGCATAGGGGTGACGTGACGATTACCAAGATCGCGTCAGCAGAAAATCTAACGGATCCCTTTACAAAGGGTCTTCCTCAAAAGAGTTTTGTTAGGCATCTAGAGAACATGGGGATGAGAGATATGACACATTTGCTATAAAGCAAGTGGGAGATTGTTAGGAATATGCTCGATAACAAGAGTGTAATATTGTAATTAACAATCTTTTCATATGAATAAAGTGATTTCTAGTTTAACAAATCTTATAGCATTTATAGTTTAAATATTATAATTGTCAAAAGTAAATAATCATAAGGTCAAAAGACTATGAGAAAAGAATAACTATTCATACATCTAGATATGTATGAGGTAGACACAATTCTTTAGTTAGTCTTGAATAATATTCACAACTTAAGATAGAATGTTGGGCGCCTTTATCTTGTTAAAGTTGTAGATTCTTTTGTTAGCATTTGAGTGGGATCAAATGTGTTATGATGAGTATAAAATCATCAAAGTGTGGTGTCTTTGGGCAAAAGAATCTAGTGCACTGGGTGCATTAAATAGGATCAAAATGAAATACTTTATCTAGAACCGTCAATGGATAAAAGTTTTCATTTGAAGACAATCAGAGAGTTTATCTTATTCCTGAGATAAATGATGGACTTATGGTTGCAAGTGTTATCATTTGAGCTATCAATGAGTACGATTATATAGCATAGTCTATCCTCGATAGTTTGGTGGTATTCATTTGTTAATCGATAGAGGACTTCATTTATAAATATGGACATCATGGCTCCATTTATTGAATGAGAGTAGAATACCATCATATGGATGTTTTGAGGTATTGGATATTAAATCTTAACGTTAAGTTTTCTATAGTGTCTATTGAAACATGGCTTCTGGATAAGTCAAAATATCCAAGTTCAAAATGTTGTCATATGAGTAAATATGGTAACTTGGAGAGCTATAGACGGTCTATGAACTCTTGGCGATTACTGGTATTCTTCAAGAGGATACACTTTCTCCAATAAGGTTGTCTAGGGTATGAATGAGTAACATCAACTTATTCTATCTTTATTTAAGAGTTCAATTTTAGTTCTTTAGTGGAATGAACTAAAATTAAATAGATCGGACCTAAGTGAATCATGTGTTGATTGTGATTGGGTTGTGTCTATTGTAGCTTAAATTTAGATAGCCCGTCAAGATCCCCAATCCACACGAACTTGCATGGATCACTTGATATATTCTACTGGACCAATTTAGGGGTCTATCTAGAATTGTAATAAGGCATGTGAACTTGTTTCATTTTGTAAGAATAGGTCTAGTTCACATGTGGACTTTTTATTAAGGTCCAATGGATTTAATAAAATAAGAAAAATGATATATGGCCTTTATACTAGGTATGAGCGGCAATGACTATGGTCAATAGCTTAAATATATTCTTCTTATTTTATTATTATTTAATTAAATGGAAATTAATTAATTTGTTGATTAATTAATTATTTAATTAAAAGTCAAAATCTTTTCCTATTAGGAGATGGTCTCCTAAAACTATAGTATTGTTGGTAGTATAGTTAATGTTAAAGACTATATTTGGTAAGTAGATAAATAAAATGAGTTATTTATCTAATCAAATTAGGAAGTCTTTAATATGGTTACAAATACACTATTGAGTTGGATTAGGAGTCTTGGTGTAGGAAAGAATTCTTTTTGGAAAAGGATTCTTGGTCACCAAGTAAAACTACTTAGTGGTAGAATTCTTATTTGAAAAGGATTCATAACCACCAAGTTAATCTACCTAAGGATAGGATTCTTGTCTATCAAGTAATCCTTCGTAGGAAAGATTGAACTCTCCTAACCTATATAAAAGACCAAAAATTCGGCCAACACAATATATAGTTAAAGGAGTAGTTATTTTTCTTTTTAGATAAGGATTCTAACTACCAAATAAATCCATCTAAGGAAAGGATTCTTGCTAACCAAGTGAATCCTTCTTAGGAAAGGATTTATGAAGCTATATATATATATATATATATATATATATATATATATATATGTGTGTGTGTGTGTGTGTGTGTGTGTGTGTGTGTGTGTATGAATAATTTTAGTCATGACTAAGGCAATTAGAGGTGATTTCGGCCAAGCTTTATTTTTCTAATAGAAAGTTTCGGCCAAGCTTTATTTTTCTAATAGAAAGTTTCGGCCATCATAGGAATTTTGAGGGAGAAAATCTGATTTTACTCTAGACAAAATTCGATCATCTCTAATCAATAGTGTGTGAATTCGGTCAAGTAGAGAAAAAAAGGGAACGTTTTTGTTTTCGATAGTACACTAGTATCCTTTACATCAAAAGGGTTTTATGTACAACATCGAATCAAGGTTCACGCGAGTTTCAATCAAATTGATTGATAATTCACAAGTGACCGGACGTTCTTGAATTTTTCTCTTGAAGGATATTTGTAACTAACAAAGAAAAGATTTTTGCTTTGTCTCCATCATCCGGAATACAATTTAAAGAAAGAGAGCTCATACGCCTAGGTGATTCACGTTCGTGATTGGATTGGAAGATCTTGCGGAATCAATTCGTCGCTTGTTCAATCGTCACGCGAAAAAGGTACTATACTTTTATATACATCAATTAATCTAGGGTTAAGGTTCTCATTGCATAAAAGGGAAATTTTTAATTATGCGCAAACCCTAATTTTCGTTTTTCTCACGCTTCCGCTGCGTTTCTAAACCGTTTTTTCCCCACAGAATGATGCTTGGCCCATATCAGTTTCCATAAATGCCATAAGCTGATCAGGACCCGGTAAGAGTTGAGAGTCAGTTGCGAATGAGAGATTCCAGCCTCAGCCAAGAATCTGACGATGAAAGGTTGGATTGGTAGATTTACTCCAAAAGTGAGCATGGTTCACTAATGGCGACAACACATGTGGGAGGATTCCAAACAGCGCGCCTACTGTATGGGATTAGTTCTATCACTCCAAAAATGTCGAATCTATTAATATACTTTGTGATTTCCCTGTCGATCACCATATTCACCTCGCAATTGAAGGCACATGATTGATTAGCAGAGAACCTCAACAAGTGCGTTCAGTGTTGTACTACGCTGCAACTGACCAACCCTTAGGTTTTCAAGAAAGCCCTCATTTTCAATATTATGTTAATAATGCTTTTAACCTCCAATTTGTCCCTATTTCTAGAAACACAACTAGGAGTAATGTGATTAGTACTTTTACAAAATATAGGACAAAATTGATTTTTGAATAGCAAAACATTTCTTTTTCCATTGAATTAACATCAGACATCTGGAGCGAACGTTCAAAACAAGATTATTTATGTGTCATTGGACTTTACAAAAAAAGCTCCTTGATTTTCGTGTCATGGATTATTCACAGACTGCACAAAATATTTTTCAGATTATTATGTCCGTTATACAAGCTTATGACATTCAAAACCGCATCATGTCAATTACTTTGGATAATGCATCTACTAACTCCAAAGCTATAGAATATTTCATTAATTCTAACATCCCTAATATTCGGGAAAATTTTTCCATGCCCGTTGTGCTTGTCACTTTATAAACTTGATTGTAAAATCAGGTTTTAAGAAGATCGAAAGTTAAATCAACAATATTGGGGGGCTTTTGGGTTGGATTATGGCATCTAACCAAAGAATTGCTAAGTTTGCCAGATTTTGTAAATCAAAGAACCTAAAACCCGTAAGTTCCAAACAGATATGCCGGTAAAGTGGAACTCAATATATTTAATGTTGAAATCTGCTTTACCATATGCTTTAGAAATTACTAGTTTTTATAACTTGAACACTACCGACAACACCCAACATGAAAAACTCACGAAAGATGATTAATATGTGGCCAATGTTTTTGTTGAATTTTTAACTGTTTTTTATGATGCTATTGTAGAACTTTCTGGGGTTTATTTCCCCACATATCCTCTTGCACTTCATAAACTTTATGACATGTCTGATTTACTTAGACAATATAGGGAAATAGAATTGGTAGCTCCCGTTATTGTTGTTATACAAGAAAAATATGTAAAATATTGGGGGGAAATTCCTTTTTTTGTATGCCTTTGGTATTGTTATAGATCCTAGGTTCAGATTTAAAGCTTTAAAAGTTTTTTCCACTACTTTGGGTGAGGCTTTGGGATTAAGTGAAACGGATGTTGCTGAACATCTTGGTACACTGAAATCCTAAAATTTTGAGGTTTTTTCTATTTATGAGAACAGGTACAGGCACAACAATGACATAGCGGGACCGACGCCTCCTCAACAACAATCTCAGCTCATGATTATATTTTTGAGCAAGACCACAACTTCACGCGCTTCAGGAAGTTTGAGTCAAAGTCAAAGTCAACACGTAGAGCTCAACAAATATCTGAGTATGGAGTATTCCATCACGGACAACGATGATTTCACAATGAAAGATCTTTTGAAATGGTGGCAGAACAAGAGAAACAGCTTCCCCATTCTATCGAGATTAGCATGTGACGTCCTTGCTATCCCCGTTTCAACAGTTTCATCGGAGCAAGTGTTCAGTACCGCCGGACGAATAATAGAAGATAGAAGATGTTCATTGTCCCTTGGTGCGGTGGAAGCTTTGACATACCTTAATGATTGGGAAAATGCAAGAATAAAACGACAACATCAACTGGTCAATGAAGAACTCATGGATGACTTCTCTAGCTTGACCATCGATGAGAGTTCCGGTAGCAATCAACCGGCGAACTGATGTAATTGTAAATATTTAATTTTTTTTTCCGATTGTACTCTTTTTCCCATACTAAGTTTTTATCCCATTGAGTTTTTCTTGGTAAGGTTTTTAACGAGACAATCATAATTTGTAATTTATACTTTTCACCACAAATAAGAAATTACAAAAATATTATTCATTGAAAACTAATTAACTGTTGTATGAAATGAAAAATGTATTTCATATTAAAATTATTACATTAATAATTACACAAAATTATTACAATGTATAAAAAATAATATTGTATAAATAAAGCGTTAAAATATTAAAAAAAATATATTTCAAAGCCTGTTGAGCCGACCATTCATCTGCCACAGGCCTGGCCCGCCCCACCCCGTAACAGGCCGCTGGCGTAGGCTGGGCCTACCTTTCCCATAAACAGATTGACCCGAATCCCTAACAGGCCGGGCCAAACGCAGCCCATTAAGCCAATGGGCATAACGGACCGGGCCAACCCGTTTTACCACCTCAGCCGAATAGCCAACCTCAGGGATTTGATTGTAATTTGCTCTTCCAGAAAACATTGCACAGGTTTTTCTAGGGTTTAGTTTTTCAGTACTGTCTCGCGCCTCTCTCTCTCTCTCTCTCTCTGGTCTTGCAACAAAGAAACCCAAATACCCAATTGAACCAGTTGGGAATTTTGATTTCTGAAGAGAAGACATGGTGAGCCGGCCTGAGCTAAAAGCGCCTCCCGAGATATTCTACGACGGTGTGGAGGCTCGCAAGTACACTTCCTCTTCACGTATCATCGAAATTCAGGTTCCTTTGTTATTTTTGTTGATTGTGATATTATTTTCGTTCTCTCTTTTTTTTTGTTGGCTTGTTTTATATATATTTTGATAATGGAAAATTGAATCTGTTGTGTTTGTTTTGATAGGCCAAGCTCTCAGAGAGAGCATTAGAGCTTCTTGCTTTACCTGACGATGGAGTCCCTAGATTGCTCCTCGATATCGGTGAGTTTTCAGCTTCACTTTTGGTGGCTATTTGGGGTTCCAAATTTATGGAACTAACAAAAATATTACCAATGTCCCTGATATTTCGACACTATATTGATATTTGTACCCGCAATTCCAAAAACATTGGGATGTATCAGCCATATTATTGGTATGTACTTTCTTGTGTATCTTTAGTGTTTGAGATAATCAGTACTGCTAGGTATCCCAGTTTGTATCCGGGCTGGTGATGTGTCAACTTATTCTGTAGAGTAAATCAAATGTGGGTGATTTTATCTTTTATGAAGCTGTTGAAGGAATTTTTATGTATATAGATTATGATTTGTGAGACTTTGTGATTTGGGTTTTCAACTAGCTATGTGGTTGGCTTTTTACTGAGTTGTGTATTTTTGTAGGCTGCGGATCGGGTTTAAGTGGGGAGACATTATCGGAGAATGGGCATCAATGGATTGGTCTAGACATTTCACTGTCCATGCTTGGTATGTGAACTATTGAATTTGGTCAAAAACCTCAACTTTTCATAGAGGGTAATTTTGTTTTCTTATTACAATATAATTTGTAATATAAATTCTTTTGAAATCAAGATATTGCATTGGAGCGAGAGGCTAAAGGTGATCTCTTACTTAAAGACATGGGTCAGGTATCTACCAAGTTTTGGCTTTCTATTTGTACTTGTGTGATCTTTATGTTATTACATATAGCTTATTGTTATGCGCAAATAGGAGATGAGACGTGTGTTACAGTGGTTTGGGCTAAAGATTGAAGGCGATAGAATGCAGGTTTACACGTCAATTTCGTTTGATTGATAAAGGGAAATGAATGAATTATGTGGGTTTGAGTCCACTTCCTTGCTCTTATTCTTTTTGAATTTGTACATTTATCTGTCTCACTGTCTTGGGGCCAGTTTGGTATTGCTTTTGAAAAGTTAAAATCAGATTATTTTATAATTTTGACATAAAATAACGTTTGGTAAAACTTCCAAAAGTGATTAATCGATAATCTAACAAGTTTTACCGTGATTTTGAAAAGTAGGTGAGGAGTTACTTTTTAAAAGTGATTATGGAATAATCTATTTTAGCATTTAATGCTTGTTTTAAAATATCGTTATTATCCTTATGAAATCAAGTTAAAATCATTTATATTCCTTATTTCATCTTAAAATTAAATATTGATTTGATTTATAAAATCTTTTAAAAATATTTTTATTGTTCTTATGGATTTTTTTTTTCCAATTTAAATATTATACTTAAATATTCATTTAATATATGTAATTAATGAAAAAAAATGAAATATTGTCTAAAACCTATGTACATTTTAGTCATTGTAACTAATCTCAGCACTTTTGCAATAAAATTACCAAACATATGTATATTTCTTTTTGAGCTATACCGTGATTTTAAAAATACAATTAACCAAACATCTGCCGATTAATTTCACAGTTGATTATTCTTTCAACATAGCTAACAGTGATTATTACAAAAGTTACAGCAATACCAAACTGACCCTTATTCTTTTATTCACTTAATGTAATGCATCTCTCTCTCTCTCTCTCTCTCGTTTGTTCACTTGTACCAAGGCATATCCTTTGTACAGTTCATCTTCTCAATTCTTTTGCTTATCTCTCATTTGTCAGGCAGTTGTTTTTATCTGTCTATGCAATAATTGTGTGTTTTACATTCTTATTTTGATTCATATTGCTGAACATGCATGTTGTTTATAATGTTTTTCAATTTGGAGCTAAATGGAGCTTAAATATGTTTCTAATTTGTTGCAGGGACTAGGACTTCGCTCTGGGGTGATTGATGGAGCTATCAGTATCTCTGCTGTTCAGGTTTGGTTTTGCCACCCTCTCTCTCTCTCCCTTTATATATATATATTGCATGCCAACAATTGTAGAGCTGTGCCAGAGACCAGCTTGTTCATTTGGTTTGGGGTTTATAAAATTTAATAACCATATTAAAATGTTTTCACTGTCCTATAATTTTCTTTTGATGCCCACACTTTCCTATTCAAATAATAACCAAAAAGCCAAATTATTTCCATTTGTATTCAGTTTTAAACATGTTATAACATGAATACTTGGAACATATCATAATTTTATTGTATGATATGTAACTGCATGCATCTTGCTCATTTTTCCTTTTTGACCTTTGATTGGCCGAGCAGTGGTTATGCAATGCTGACAAGTCCTCTCATGAGCCACGTTTAAGATTGAAGTATGTTCTGGTTCTCTCATCCTTCTGTTTTCTTATTTATTTTTAAACTTTCCTGAGTCAAAACTAACATTAGACTGTTGGGATCTGTCTCTCCCTCTGTCCACTGTTTTGATAAAATCTGTAAAGTTGAATTGCCTTCAATACTTTAATATGTTCTGTTTAATCTCTTTTTTAGGGCTTTCTTTGGATCATTATATAGATGCTTGGCCAGGGGAGGGAGAGCAGTATTTCAAGTGTATCCTGAATGTCTAGCCCAACGGGAGTTGATATTGAGTTCTGCAATGCGAGCTGGATTTGCTGGTGGTGTAGTTGTGGATTACCCACATAGGTATGCTAAACATGTAATACCTTGTTATTACTTTTATCTAATTATTTAATTTTAGGTTATGGTTGCATACTGTAGTTTTTTATATATTGCAGTATATTATTGCGCGCGTGTGTGTATGCTTACGGGTAAATTTATAATTCAGTTGATAAAAACTAAAAAATATCTAGAATGAGGATCATTTTGCTAAGGAGATAAGAAATATCATTGGCCTATGAGATGATGCCAAGTGGCATTAATCCTGTAAAAAAACAAGAAATAAAGTGAGAGAAGGGTTGGGCGAGATGATTGTTGGGTAAGAAAGTGAACAAAGGGAAGAGCATTAGGCCACGAAGAAGAGAATAAGAAAAAGAAAAGAGAGATGCATAGAAAATGTGTTAAAACACAAATACAAGATTTATCAGACAAAAAGCTACAAAGGAAGCCATATAAAGAATATTAGGATCTCCAACTTATATCAACTTACATTTTCGGTCATAAACAAAACTATGCATTAAACAAAAAATGATGTTTGTCAACTCGTGTCAACATACATGTTTGTATTGATCCCAAATCTAAGCTTGCAGATGTGGAAAAATCAAGGGTTAGGCACTTAGGCTCAAGGAAGCATTCGTTTCCACAAAAGAAATTATTACCCTATATTTATTTAAAAGATCCCAAACCCTAGTTGACTGATCTTTGGTTTTCCCTTTCTTCACATTCTCCATTTTATTTTCCTTTTTTCTTTTCTCTTTTCTTTTCTTCTTGGTTGAACCCTCTTCCTCGTTTTCCTTTTCTTAATGGTACCCTCTTCTCATCATTTTTAGTCAGGTCGGTCTTGAAAAAAAAAATTCATGATCTTAACTATGTAATGTTACATTGCTGATTTTCCTTCTCACACCTACAAACCCCTTGACATAAGCATATATCCAAAATTATTTTATCGCCATTAGATCAATCTTATAGTTGATATCAAAAGATGTAAAATTAATTTTAAATTGTTATTTCTCTCTCCTATCTGCTTCATATTCAAGGCCATAACAATTTCTCTCTCCTCCTGAAACCTTTTGCCAAATGCCAACAATCCTTTCCTTTTTTTTTCCTGACATTCTCTCAGTCTCACTTCTGAACCTTGTAGCTGACAATTCATCTCTCCCTTACACAGACTTTCTAGCTCTCAACTCAGGAGGAGAGAGAAATTGTTATGCACTTATGCATTGAATATGGAGCAGCCATAAGATTTATCTTATGGCATAAGATTTATGCGGGTAAAATTATTTTTACCTCTTTTGATATCAACCATAATATTTATCTAATGACATAATTACATAAAATAAGTTTGGATATATGCTTATGTTGGGAGGTTTGTAGGTGGGAAGTTCTATTTATATAATAAATGTGAGTGAGACAAAATAAGTGGTGGGCCATGAAAGAAAAAATATATTAATATAAAATAGTTTTATGAGAGTTAATAACAGCCACACGATTGATCCAAGGGCAGAAAAATGGGTTTGGACAAAAACTTTATATCTGAGGTATGAGAAGCCCCTCTCTCTCTCTCTATATATATATATAATCAGTTTGTCTCAAGAATTTTAATAATTAAGACAAGTCATTCTAAACCGGATAAAATTTCATTGAATATAAAAAAATCTCTCCTAAAAGTTTAATGTGCGTGAGTTTTCTCTCTCCTCCACAATACGTATAAACAAGTATGAGATGACAACAAATGCATTAAACATAGGTGTGGAAACTACTCTGAATCTATCCGTGGTGGGTAGCTTAATTAATTTTCCCGGCTACTACTTTCATACACTACGAATCTTGATTTCTACTACTACTTATATGAATCACTTGTCCTTTAATTAGAAACTCACTCTAACGAATAGATCTCTACAAAATATTTTTTCAAAAGTTACAGGGCAAATCAGGAAATCGATAAACTAATAGTTATTTGTTATATTTTAGTGTTCTAGTAATTGGCTTAGGCTGCCGACTAATCACCGACAAGCTGCTAGACAGCTTCCCGCTGTGGCAAAAACATCCTAATCGACCGATTTAGGCTGAGGGCGACTAGTCGGCGCTAGTCGCCTTCGGCTGACTCAGCAGAGTCAAAGCTCTTGACTCCGCCGAGACTGAGTTTTTTTTTATAAAAAAATTAAAATGGTGCCTTTTTTTGCTCACTTTAATGTAGCCAAAACGCTGCAGTTTTGGTCTTCATTAAAGTGAAGCCAAAATATCGCCTCCACTCGATCTCATCTCTTGACCAGCCACTCGATCTCATCTCTTGACCAGACACCACTGCACCAGTCGCCCATCTCATCGTCCAAAGCTGCTGCTCGCTGTCGTCGTTTAATCTTCGTGCTACTCCACTAAAGGCTCTTCATTTTTCATTTGTTAGTGAGTGGCTAGTGTTGTGTTCGAGTGAGCGAGATATTTGGATAAGGATTCTGATCTTTTTATGTGGGTCTGATCACACTTGAACTGAGAACTTCTGATTTTGAATGAGGCCCTAAATTGGGCCTTAAAAGCAGCCCATCTGTTGGATGAGTTTCTGATTTAATTTTATAAAATGAGATTTTTTTTAAATTCTCGTACCGATTAGTCGATCTAGTCGCTAGGCGTCAGGCCTCCACCCGACTATCACCTAGCGACGACTAGAACATTGTTATATTTTAGATCATACCAAGTTGCATCTGATAAAACAAGTACAAGAAGATATTGTAGAGGAGAGAGAAAACTTTCAGAGTCTAATACACATTAAACTTTTAGGAGAACTTTTCCCTTATAAATTAATTCGATAAAATTTTATCAGTTAGATGAATATAAAGGCTTGGACACTGATATTATAAAGTCAATTCATCAACTATTAGCCTTTAGATTCATTCAATTGTGTTTAGTCAATATATTATTTTGCTTAATTAGTGGTTCACAAGTCTAGCACCGAGTTAAATTCATTGTGCATCGAGGAGAAAACTTGTGTGTGTATACACACTCACACAATAAAACTCAAGTTCTTATACGGTTATTCCACAATAATATAAATAATTATATAATCATAGCCTAAAATTCAATAATAAGATAAAATAATAGTGGGGTATTAAAGATGTGGTGAGAGCATTCTTATATAATGAGCTTTTTTCTTATCTGTGGGACAAATCAACCTTGCTTTGAAGAATGGCATTCGTTAGCTTGTTAATCCTTTTCAGTGCACAGCTTCACACCCCTTTCCTCACTTAATTTGTTGAATATCATTGTATTGAAATTTTCAATACAATAACAACATTGATGACTATTAGCATTAGCATCTCTTGGCATGTATTCTTTAGATGGTAAATTCATTTGAGTAGTAATAAACCATCTCTGTACGCTGGTGGCATTTTCCAGTTCCAAGAGTAGAAAAGAATATCTAGTCCTCACTTGCGGTCCACCATCCATAAACACTGAGCTACCCAAGGCAAAGCTTGAAGATGAAGAGAGTTGCTCTGGCGATGAAAGTAGCAGAGATGAAGAAAATCAAACAGTGAGTTGCCATTTCACACCTCTTACCGTTTGCATTTTTCTCCTCAGGGACTTTCATTTGGTCGACGTAAACCAAACTCTTTTTTTTTCGTCTTTTGTCCTGAAATTGTGAAGGAGTAATTATTGTACATGTTTTCTTTTTATTACTAGTACAATTATTTTTTAACCAAAAAAATTCTTTGGGGTCATGCAGGTTAGCATTTCAGACCAGCACAGGCCCAGGAAGAAGCAGAAAACAACAAAGAAAGGGAAAGGTAGAGAATGGGTGCTGAAGAAGAAAGAACAAATGAGAAGAAAAGGAAATGCCGTGCCTCTAGACACAAAATACACAGCTCGAAAACGTAAAGCTCGCTTTTGATCTCAATGTTAACGACCTAAGCCCTGATTTGCTCATCTGTTCTTGTGTTCAAGTGCTCCAATTTATGTATCGGTGTGAGGTAGAAAACCAGCATATGGAAGTATTAGTCTATCAAAGTGTGAATTGTGATAGTTGAGAAGAAATGAGGATGGGAGGAGATGATTGTTGAAGCAATTTTTGGTCCAATTTTTAGTTGAATTTCTAGCTATCTGTAATATTGTTACTGGGATTGTGTCTTTTGATGATTGAGCTTTCACAATACAAAATTTTGTTAGTTTTATAACTTTGTTTGGGTTTGTAAGTTCTGTTTTTGCATTACCACCACTTATTCTTAGAATTCCCACTTCCACTCGTTAGAAGGATAGTACAGTGGGTCTATTTCCATCTCCATGTTTTTTTAACAAGAGGATCAAATTTCTCACGAGTGGAATAAAATTCAAACCCCACTGAGGTACACAACCGATTATACTAATTTTGGTGTATAAAATTTTGGATTATTTTTCAATTTGTTCGATTGTCAAATCAAATTTAAAATAATATAATATTATGTCCGCGTCCGCTTCAGTCTGTACTCTGTATATCTGCACAACAAATGTATGTTTAAGCATACTTAGTCGAACAACGCAAATAACAATAATTAAATGTAAAGTTACAATTTACAATTTGCAAAACAATATCAAACTGACCTATAGTCGAATGATGGGTTTATTAGAAAAATGGATGGAGGGCATTTAGCTATAGTCAAGCTCTCCCATTGTGTCCATAATAGTCTTCAACCCTTACGAATTTGGTGGAGCTTGTTTGCTAATTGAATTCTGTCAAAAAGATAAATTAAGGGAAAATGTTTTCTTTGTATATTTTTTATGAAATCTAATTTCGAACGGATTAAGGCTCTACCGTGATCAAACACTACATGTGTGACTTGAATATCTACTCTCACAATCGAGAGATATTACCCTCACAACACCCGATAGAAAACTCTTTACACATACTTGTAAATGCGTATGGAAATACGCATAGAAGATATTTTTTTTCCTCTTTTTCTTTTCATTTTTTTAATAAATTTTTTATAATCCATAATAGAAGATGTTACATTACAATTTATATAATCGATGAAAAATAACATAAAAAGTAAATAAGATGCAAAAAAAAATCATTATATATATATATATATATATATATCTGTAGTTGTAATATATTAAAAACTTTAAATTAATTTTAGCCGTAAATAATTAGCTAAAAAATTTAAAACCTCTAGTGGTTAGAAAATTTAATAAACGATTAAACAAACTAAATGTTATATTCGACTTGCATAAAACCTGAGTTAAAGATGCCGTCTCATGTTATCCATTAAATAAAAGGATTATGTTAATTTAAAATAAATGAATAAAAAAATTGCTCTAACGATGTGAATTTTCAATTTTGACATGATTAATTTAACTTGACATAATAGGATCAATTACATTGACGAGATGAGGTTGATCTGATGGTAACCTCTTACATCTGTACCATAAGGTTGTGAGTTCGAGTCCCCATCCTTCTTAAAAAATCTCGAATTTATTTATTAGTGTAATATTTTAAAAAAAAATGATCAATTACAACTACTGTAAAAATCTTTATTTCTACATGCACTAATACATATGTCTAATGTCTATATTATATTAAACTTGTATTTGATATACTGATCTAATTAGATTTGTAACAAAAATTTGGGTTTTGCTAACTAATCAACACAACAATGCTACCAAAGAGTCAAAGACATTAGTAGTTAGAAAAGAGGAAATCATCCTTGTAGGTTGATCCCTCCTATAATAAATTGCAACTTCACAAATACTAATACTCTAGTAGTGACATTACTCTCTCTTGCCTTTTTTTTTTTTTTAATGATTTTTAACATAGTTATGGATTTTGATGCTCACATTAATAAAATTCATATTATAAAATATTACAATATTCAAGGTTTTTATATAGAAGAGGAATAGACTCGTATCCATAACTTCATTGTATAAGTGTAATAGACTTTACTATTAAACTAACGTCGTCTTCTTATTAATAAAATAATATATAAAATAATATATTATATTTATTAATATATAATATCACACATTTAGTTATACAACGTTACGTACCGTGCCATAACATGAATATATATATGTAAAAGTATACATATAACTATAATACATCTTTCTCGAAAGCAAATGAATGGAAGAGTCAAGTGTAGGGTCCAAGTCAAAAAGGTTTGAATCCCAAACAAGAGTTTGAAACCCTAACTAGCTAGGGTTTTGGCAATATTATTAAAATATTGAAATGAAGAGGTCGAAGAAGAGAAGACAAAAGAATGAGCGTTCCTATGGCTTGTTAGCTTATGAGATGATTCTATTTGCGATGACAACAGACAAACACGCATGAACCCATTCATTTATTTTATTTTAATTTACTATGTACTATTAATTAAATTAAGGGTTAATTTTTAAAACCTTATCTCACCTTTAAATTATTATTGAATGTATAATCGTAAATGTTTTTATTTTAGAAACCTCTCCTATGAACTAACACAGTTAGCATTCCGTTTACGCTAACTGAATTTAACTATTAAAAAGTCTAAAATAACAAAATTACAAATGAACCAAAAGAATTAAAAATGAGTAATTGCTTTGGTTTATAAAAAAATACAATTAAATACATAATTTGATTTATTTCCAATGCTTTTCGTTCATTTATAATTTTGTTATTTTTATAGATAAAATTATCCACAAAATAACTTCTCCTTTGTAAGTTAACATTTTCGCCATTTATATCATTTTATTAATTTATTTGGTAAAAATATGAGTTTATAATGGTCAATTCATATAATTGAAGTTTGAATTAAGAAATTTTAGACTTTTTAACGGTCAAACTCAGTCAAAACAAACGGAATGCTAACAGTGTTTTTAAATAAAAACATTTGTAACTATACATCCAATTATAGTTCTAAGGTGAGAGGATGATTTTAATATTAAACCTTAAATTAAATTTAATTACCTCTACTAACCAGACAATTCAGCCCAAATCCCATTATCTCTCTTTTCTCTCACTACAATATTAAATTATCATTAATTTTTTGACAGGAAATTATCATTAAATTAATTAATTAATAATAATAATGTATATTTATAAGACGAGGTTGGTCTGATCCGGTGGTAAAGCTCCTCACACCTATAACACAAAACGAGGTTGTGGGTTCGAGTATTTCTTTCTCCATAAAATCCTGAATTATTTAAATATTTTAAAATAATAATAATATTTTTTTTGTAACAAAAAAAGAACAATTTTTTTTTGCAAAATTAAAAACCCTTATTAATGGTGGAAATTGTGAGGATTGTCACCCTTTTTTTCTTGTGTTGTGATGATATTACCAGTTTAATAACTTATGTTCAAAAGACATCTATTATGGTGAACTTTCCTAAATGTCCTTAAAAGTTGTTTTTGTACTTCAATTAGCTCTTACTTTGAAATTTTTGAAGATTTTTTTTTTTTTCATCTTCTTCATAGAGGTCTGTTTAACAGACCTTCAATAGAGGTCAAACATCATAACATTATCAATGTATCTTCATTGGATAATTAGTTTAGTGGGGCTATGCAGAAGCATTCGGGGGTCGAGCTCCCCGTTAAGCTCGTGGTGGTCGAGCTGCCCGAACAGTCATGTAATTACAAGACTGGAAATGTAATTACAAAAGAATCTGAAATGTAATTACAAAAGCTCGGTGCTTTTAAAAATAAGCTCGGACCTTTAATAAAAAAGCTCAGAACTTTTATACAAAAGTTTAAATAGTCAAATAAAAGCTCGGAGCTTCTTTATAAAGGCTCGGAGCTTCTTTATAAAGGCTCGGAGCTTCTATATAAAGGCTCGGAGCTTCTTTATAAAAGCTCGAAACTTTTATAAAAAACTCGGAGCCTCTTTATAAAAGCTATGAGCTTCTTTATAAAAACTCGATTGTATATCAAAATCTCAAAATAAAAAAAAAGCTCAAATGAAAAAAAAACACGAATTTTATTTCAATCATCTTGAACGTGTAAAATAAAAGCTCGAATATGAATTAAAAATGTTCGAATGAATTCAAACTAATTTCAAAAGTAAAAACATAAACAAAGAAAAATGTTTATCAACAAAAAAACCAGACACCTAGAATATCATCTTCCTCAACAACTGTTCAACATATCCAAAACTCTAACTTAACCCATAATCATTCACAGATCCACAAATAAAGTATAATATAACATTTCATTTAATTAATCAATAACCAAAACGACTGAAATCTATGTCACTTTTTCTCTCTCTACTTTTTTCTCTGAGGTTAATAACGATAAAGTCAATTTCGGGGTATCTTCGTCTCCATATGTTAATTGGTGCATTTTAAACATAAATTATTAATGTGATGATATTTATATAAAAACCCTTTAAAAAGGTGACATTAATTTTTCGAACCATATTATAAAAACTATACATGGAGAAGGAGGACAAACAAGGCATGGGTTGGAGGACTTGGACCCTTTTTCTAATTCATCTTTAATAAAGTTTTCAATTTGATGACTTTCTTCGAAACCACTTTCTTCGAAACCACTTTCTTTCTTTCTAGATTGTATGGATAAGGGTGAGAAAATTGCAGAGAAAAAGACAGAGAGGGAGAGAGAATAATTTAATTAATTGGCAATAATATTGATTTTGATTCTCATGTGTTGGTAGAGACAGAAGAGAGGTACTATTGCCAAGAAGGCACGGGTGCTCCGCTGATTTCTCCAATGCAAAATCCCACTTCTCACTGCCATTTTCCATTGCTTTGCTTTCAATATATACTTGATTTTTGTGCTTTATTAAATTAATTATATGTTATAATAAAGTATATTTTTTGAATATATATGTATATTTTTTCCCGATAACAAACAAAATGAAGACATAGTTTCTTTCATGCACCCTCTTTTGTTAAGTATCTATCTATCGCCACCTTCATCATTCGAACCCGTGACCTTGAATTCCTCAAGGACCCAACTGACCAGCAAGTCAGCGGGTGGGTTCTCTTATATGTTAAAATAAAGTATATTTTTTCCCAATAACAAACAAAATGAAAACATATAGTTTCTTTCATGCACCCTCCTGCATTTATATTATTATTACTTTTTATGTTTATGTTTATGTATAGTAGTTTGATTGAGAAAGACAAAAGATCATCATAGTTAAATTAAATGAAAAGATAAAACAATTGATAATAATAAATTGAAACGATTTGTAAGGTAGGTATATATATATATTGGTTTTACTATCAATACGTACCGATATAACTTATATCAGTGTGTTGTATATTAAACATTGATTATGAAGAAATTTTGACAAATACATACACTTTGAGTCAAAGTATGTAAATATAATGATATATATATATTGGTTTTCCTATCAATACGAGTCAACCCATCCCTCTCGTCAAGCTTCGTGGTAGGTAGGAGACGAGTCAACCCATCCATCGGGCTTCGTGGTAGGTAGGAGACGAGTCAACCCATCCGTCAGGCTTTGTGGTAGGTAGGAGACGAGTATTCCCTCTCGTCGGGCTTCGTGGTAGGTAGGAGACGAGTCATCCCTCTCGCCAGGCTTCATGGTAGGTAGGAGACGAGTCAACCCATCTGTCGGGCTTCGCAGTAGGTAGGAGACGAGTCATCCCTCCCATTCAAGTTAGGTAGGAGACAAGTCAACCCATCCGTCTGGCTTCGTGGTAGGTAGGAGATGAGTCATCCCTCCCATCGGGCTTCAAGGTAGGTAGGAGCGAGTTAACCCATCCATTTGGCTTCGTGGTAGGTAGGAGACGAGTCATCCCTCCCGTCGGGCTTCATGGTAGGTAAGAGACGAAGGGAGCTCGAGGTTCCCTTACTAGTGTGAAGGGGTTGATCTTGCTCCTGGGCCTGGGTCGGGGTCAGAGCCTGTCATGGTACCCGGAGCCCGGTTCTGGAGCCCGATTCTTTCCTGTAATTCCCTGACCTAGATAACAAGTAAGGAGGGGGCTTATCTAGCTCCAGTGTCGGAGAGCTCGATTTCTTCCATAGAGATGATGCATGAGAGCTCATCGACTTCCTTCAAGCTGGTCTGGGTGGTTTCTCCTCATATTGATGTGCGACTTTGGCATGTAGATGGGAGGATAAGAGCGCTAGGTCCAGCGAGGTAGGAATCTAGCTTGCACTCATATATGCATGCATTACACAATACATAAGTAAGATAAACACAAATCTTTTGTAGAGGGAGGTGGACTGACCAAGGGGGACAAAGCATCACGAATGATCACATGCTGAAAAACCCCAAGGCAGTATCCGGAGGAAGAAGGAATACCCTTCCTTATGTATATATCAAAGAATGCTCCTAGGAGCTTACAAGAATGGTGAAATAATACAACGTAGTCGCTCCAGAGAGCTTACAATGGTGGTCGAATGTAGACCGATACCGGTATATTCTAGGTAAAGGTAACACATACATTGATGATGTCGAGAGAACTTTAAACGAAACATGTAGACATTCTTAGGGCTGATCGTTTTTGGGATTGGAAATGATATGTGTGATCTCCACTGTGTGTTCTTCGATGTTCTTGAATGTTGAATATCGAGTCTGTCTTGGAGTATGTATTTTAGCATCTTCTGTAATCGATTGGATCCCTCAATATGCCTTTTACGGGCATATTTATACATAGTGATTATCTTGGCATGCAAGTCCATGACTCTTCAATTAGTCTTCGTTTCCTTATCGAATACGATTCTTCCTTTAATGTAGTTGATCGGCTTGTAGCTATTATCTTGGAAAAGATATGATTATTTCCTCTTCGGACTCTTCATTCCTTGATAGGCGGGATTCTCTGTTATTTTTGACCCCCAATAATCGGTTGTGGAGGATTTTTCAGAGGAAAAGGTATTTGTTTCCTCTTTGGACTCTTTCATTAATGGTGGCCATTAAAGAGTTGAATATTCTCTTATTAATGGCATTGATCATGTCATTAATAGGGTTGACTACCTCCATTAATACGGTTGATTACCTCAAAAAATAAGGTTTGACCTCATTAATAGGGTTGATTACATCCATTAATAAGGGTTGACCTCATTAATGGTATCGTAAGTGTCATGAAGGTCAACCCTTTCTTCCTATGCTATTTAGAGGAGAGCTCTGGTTTCATATGTCACTTTGGAGAGGTACTTCATGGAGGTTACCTGAGGTAACACTTGATATTTATCGAGGGTGAGGTACCCCAGGTTCCAGTATACTGGTGGGGTCCCTAGGGGACCTCTCGATTGTCATGGAGCTAGATCAATCTTGCTGGTCTTCCCATAGAGATCGTGCTAACAATTCTAGGGGCGAAATATCCCATAGGGTTCCAACCTTGTAGCTGGGAGCTTGGTTTAGCTACGCCGAGCTTTAACATGGAGCTCGACCTAATTATCCAGGATTCCTGGCGGGGTAGTGGGCTTTAATTGGAGAGCCTGAATACATGCAAGGTGTATGAAAATGTGTGCCTCACTACGCATCTGCGGGGTTGTAAGGTACCTCGACCAAGAGGACCTCGATACCTCGCTACGTAGACCCCGGATTCTGACCCCTGCTTGAAGGCTAGAAGGTGGAAAATTCTTCTTTGGTCCCAGCAACTGAGAGAAAGCTCTTGAACTCATTGCTCTTCGGTTCAAAATGTTTGACTCTAAAGGAGGTCAATTTGTGCTCGATGGGGAGCACTGCTTCAACCGCGAAGGCTAGTGAGTAGAGTGTTTCCCCGGTAGCTGTTCTCCTCATAGTGCGGTAAGCCTAAAGGACCTCAGGAAGTTCCTTAGCCCATCTACCTTTTTTCTGTTGCAGTTTCTTTTTCAATAGCTTCTTTATAGTCTTATTGGTGGATTTTACCAGCCCATTAGTCTAAGGGTGGGCTACTGAAGCGAACCTAAGGTCGATTCCCAAACCCCCATAAAAGTCTTTGAATCGGTCATTACCAACGCTTATCGAGGTCAATTATAATGGCTAGAGGGGTTCCGAACCTGCAAACCACGTTATTTTTGATGAATCTTGTTATATTTTCTTCTGATATCTGGGAGAGGGGTCCAGCTTCAACCCATCTTGTGAAATAGTTGATTGCCACGATAACATGCTTGGCTTGACCAGGACTAGTTAGGAGCGGACCGATCAAGTCGACTCTCCACATAGCAAAGGGGTATGGTGAGCTAAAGGATGACAATCGCTCTAGCGGTAGGTGACTCAAGTTTGCGGTTTTCTGGCAAGCTTCGCATGATTGTACCAAGATATTTGCATCTTGATGGATGGTTGGCCAGTAGACCCTATACGGAGTACCTGATATGCCAGAGCCTCCCCATCAGTATGGTTACCGTATTCCCTTGAGTGAACTTCTTTCAATGCCCATTTGACATCTTCAGGGTGTGAACATCGGAGCAAAGGAAGGGATCTGCCCCTCCTGTATAACCACCCATCCACTAACCAATATCGAACTGAGAGCCTCTTGATTTTTCGATCATGGTCTGGCTCCCCGAGAAGTCTTCCTTATTGTAGGTAATCCACTATCGGGTCCATCCAGCATGGTTACCGATCCAGGGTATGTATCTCCTTACTTGCCACTATGCTAGGTAGGGGAATCGCTTGGAGAGGGACCCCTAGGGTAAGGTCTGGCCACCATTCGCAGCTATCTTAGCCAGGACGTCAGCTCGACGATTCTGTTGTCAAGGTACCTGCTCAATCCTGAAACCTTTGAATTTGCTCCTATGCTGTTGAACCTGCTTCAGGTAGGCAATCATGTTATCCTCTTTTGCTTGATAATTCCTAGAGACTTGGTTGACTATGAGCAACGAGTCACTCCTAACCTGCAGGTAGTAGACCCTAAGCTCTGCGGCTGCCTTTATTCTGGCTAAAAAGGCTTCATACTCTGCCTCATTATTAGTGGCTTTAAATTCAAATCTGAAGCAGTGGCAACACTCAGTTCCTTCTGGATCGATTAGAACTATGTCCGCTCCTCCCCCAGCTTACCCAAAAGCTCCATCAGTGTAGAGAATCCACGACCTATAATTCTTCTGCCAGCTATCAGATTCTGGAATCTTTTCAAGGGCTATGTCCGTTGCTACGGAGGTTACTTGGCCTGGGGCGTTGAGAGCTCTGCTACAAAGTCTGCTAGAGCTTGGGCTTTACTTACAGTCCTAGGATTATACCTTAAATCAAATTGGGTGAGCTCTAGGGCCCACAAAACCAACCTTCCGGAAACATCCGACAGTTGTAAGAATTGACAGAGGGGTTGATCCGTCACTACTGCTATCGAATGAGCTTGGATGTAGGGACGAAGCTTCCTTGCCGAGGTTACCAAGGCATAAGCGAGCTTCTCTAAAAGGGTATAGTTCTTCTTGGGCTTGGTTAGGGCATGACTCACGTAGTAGATAGTCCGCTGGACCCTATCTCCACATTCCTTGACCAAGGCCCCGCTTACCGCAGTTTAAAAAACGGCCAAGTAAATCTGTAGCTCTTCTCCAGGGCTTGATTTAACCAGTAGTAGAGGGCTTGACAAGTATTTTTTCAAGGCTTGAAAAGTTTGTTCACTCTCCTTGTCCCATTTCATGTTTTTTCCCTGCTTAATGGCTTTGAAGAATAAGAGACATTTGTCGGTAGATCGAGAAATGAACCTGTTGAGCGCTGCTACCTGCTCGGTAAGGACTTGAACCTGTTTGAGTGATGTGGGGGACTCCAGGTCCATGATGGCCTTAATCTTTTCCGGGTTAGCCTCTACGCCTCGCTCATGGACCATGAAGTCTAGAAACCTCCCCGTGGTCACCCAAAGGCGCATTTGGAGGGGTTCAATCTCATTTGGTTATGACTCAAGATCGTGAAGGTTCTGCGGAGGTTGCTTAGATGCTCTTCGGAGGTTGATGACTTGGTGATCATAACGTCGATGTACACCTCCATTGATCTTCCAACTTCGGGCTTGAACAACCGGTTGACCAAATGTTGGTACGTAGCTTCTGCATTTTTAAGCCCAAAAGGCATCACTTTGTAGCAATACAGACCCCGTTCGGTGATGAAACTGGTATTTTCTGGTTGGCGGGGTGCTTCATAATTTGATAGTACCCTGAAAATACGTCCATGAAGCTCAGGAGCTTGTTTCCAGAGGTGGAGTCAACTAACTGATCAATTTTTGGTAAAGGGAAACTGTCTTTCGGGCATGCCTGGTTAAGGTCAGTATAATCGATGCACATGTGCCACTTCCCATTTGCCTTTGTGACCATGACCACGTTGGTGATCCACTCGGGGTAACGTGCCTCTTTGATGAATCCCACTTGGGTCAATTTGTCCACTTCTTCCTAGACCGCCGTGTTTCTTTTAGCATTGAAGTGCCGTCTTTTTTATTTGATGGGTTTGAGGTCGGATCCACTGCTAGTTTGTGAGCTGCCAAAGTCATCGGGATTCCAGGCATCTCAGCGTGACTCCAAGGAAAAATTTCATTGAACTCTGTGAGGAGCTCGATCAAACCTTCTTTCACTCCTGGCTCAAGGGTTGCTCCGATTTTGATGACCTTCGAGGGATCGTCCATTCGAATAGGAATCTTTTCTAGCTTATCCACTGGATGTTCGCTGGCCCATTCCTTTCTATGCTCTTCCTCATCGGGCACCACAGGGTCATCCTCGGGGTGATTCGTGGGTCCTACATCCTCTAGGGTCAATACAGGGGTTGCCCCATCTTGGATCGTTGTCACCTCGGCAAGTTGCTTCACTAGAGCAATTGGGTTGGAAAACACTGTGTAGCATCTCCTGGCTGCTTGCTGGTCACCCCGAACTTCCCCTACCTAGTCTCCTACTGGGAACTTCAGGACATTGTGGTAAATGGATAGGACCCATTTCAAGGATGGTAGAAATGAACTTCCTAATATTGCATTGTAGGCCGACAGGGTATCCACCCCCACGAAGTCTGTATGATATTATGCTGGAGAGATGTGGCTTCAATGATTACTGGTAGGATTTTTGATCCCACGGGTATGATTGAGTTCTTAGTGAACCCATATAGCGGGGCAGTGCAACTATCATAACACAATTGTCTCAAGTTCAGTTTTTCCAAGCTGTCTTTAAATAGGACGTCGACGCTGCTGTCTGTGTCAACGAGCACACGGTGTACCACGTAATTGGCGATCTGTGCCGCGATCACCATGGGATCATCATGAGGATGCACGGTGTTGTAGACATTTACTATGGTGAAAATTATCTATGACAACTGAAAGGGTTTGGTCGGGCTCTGGTTGACCTTGAAGATACCCCGACCTTTGTCCAAACGAGGGACTTTTCTTGCGTGATTTTTCCTAGAATTGTTGGAGGTCCCGGCCAGAGTAGGCCCTCCGCTGATGGTATGTAATATATGGATTTATTGCATCAGGTTTGCCTGCTCCTATTTTCTCTTCTCAGCGTGCTCAAGGATCTTGGGTTGTACTTCCCGTCCAGTCTGAATGTTATCCCTGATTTGCTGTAAGAATTCTACCAAACATCCTCCCCTTATCAAAGCCTCGATCTGATTTCACAGGTTATAGCACTATGAAGTGTTGTGTCCCACGTCTTCGTGAAAGTCACAATACTTATAACGATTCCTCTTATCAACAGGGCTTTCATAGGTGCTGCTTCTGTAGCAACCCCTTGTCCCGAATGGCAAGACATATTGTCTCATGAGATGCTTTTAAGGGGGTGTAACGATCATACTCTCTCTCATCTCGAGCTATTGGGGCCACTATCCAGGAAGGAGGTGAAGCTCGCAGAAGAGTTTGTTTCGCATGATATTTTTCCAGTCTGGGTTGAGAGATGGGGAAGCGATACGCCGACTTATTATGGGGGTTTGTTTTGGCTTTTCTAAGCTTGCTCGGTTTGAGAGCTTCCTTCTGTTGTCGCTTTACGGCTCTCATGTCGTCGTGTTCTATTTTGACTTTGAACTGTTTGTCGACCTCAATTTGCTCCAGAGCCCGATCATAGGATTCTTGGTAGGTCTCTAGAGGTATCTTGGCAAAAGAACGGAAAATCTTACCTACCCACAAGTTACTTCTGAAGTTGGCGAGGGTTTCTTTCTCGGTGAAGACCCTATCTGGATGACTTCTTTATGGAAACGCTCGATATAATCCTGGAGGGTTTCCCTTCTATCCTTGATCACGTACTGTAGATAGATTCGGTCCTTCAATCGGGGCTTAACTCCTTGGAATTATGAGCATAAATCGGTTGACAGCTTAGTGAAGGAATCCACAATGCCAGCAGGTAGCTTTCTAATTTAGGTCTTACTGTAATCTGTGAGTGTAGTTGGGAACATTCGACACATAGTGGCACTAGTCATGTTCTGGACCTCCATCTGTTTAACGAAGCTCTCCAAGTGGCTCAAGGGATCCTCGGTCTGTGAGAATCTGTCAGTCGGCATTTTGAATTTTGGTAGGAGCACCGCCTCCCGGATTCTTCTGGTAAAGGGATCATCCATCTCATTTAGAGGATCCTTCTTTTCCAACTTGTACCTCAATTTTTTCATTAGTTGGACCTCTTTCTAAAGTTCTGCCAACTGGTCTCTTAGGTCGCTCTCGGGTTTCCTTGAGTTGATCTCAGTCTCCTCACTACCAGACCCTTCTGACGAACTAGCGACCTCTACCCGGTCCCTTATTTGGAGGGAGTCAGCTTGGGGGCTTCCCAGACTTTCTTCTTTCTTACCTCGGGCTTCCCTCTTTGAAGTTGTTGGGTGGAAAAGCTCTCCCCGTTCTTGGGAACGAATATCTGCCACAGACTTGACTTGCCTGGGTTAGTAGCGTGGCAGCGCTTCGGGAATGATGGGCATGAGCCCTAACCTATCCCAAATCGAGGGTGGAAGTCCCGTTATGTTACGAGATGGCTCTAGAAGGGTAGGCCCTAGGCGATCAAAGGCGGGTTGCCTAGCCCTGGACCAGATTAACTCCCTCGATTGTAGAGGTTTGCTTGCTGAAGAGTAATACTCTCAGCGAGTAGTCGACCTGGTTCTCCATAAGGGAATCCAAAGCCCACACAGTGGCTAACTGGTCTGGGACCTGGCTATGGAGCCCATATTTTCTTCCTTTCTTCGGGACCTTTTGTGTTGACACAGCGGAAGGTTGTCCCGATGTGCCTGACTGTCCTTGGGAGGAGTGAAGCCTTATGACTCCTATAAGACAATAAACTTGTTAATATAAAGATGGTGGTGTGGGAGCTTCTCACAGACAGCGCCAGAAAGTGTTAACCGAAAATTCGCTTAGGGTGAGGAATTACAGCTAACATCCTCGAGACCACTACCACGGAGATGGTTGTCGGGGTCGGTACCTTTGATTCCTAACATGCTTAGATAAAAATGAATGTTTTTATAACAATAGCAAGTGGCGATTGTAGTATTGGCTACTCATGGTATACAGAATTCCCTCTCGTACGCTCATTATCTCTCTACAACGTAGGAAGGTGGTGACTTCGTGCTAGTCGAATAGTGGATACGGTGGCCGTGTTCTGTTCACAGAATTTAGGCCCTCTTCTATTGCTGTTTGTCGATATATCTATTTCTTCCATGCTTGGCCATATTTATACCTAATCCAAGTAGGTTCAAACTCATAAATATCCCGCCACGATCCTATGAATCCGTTCCCTCCTTATCGGGTGGGATCCATTATTTGAAAGTTTTTGACTCCGAGTAAATAGCGGAAACGATGATACTGTTGACAAAGATAAGTTTACTTCCTTTTTGGAAACAAACTCTTGACTTGCGTGTAAATGCTGGTTGTTACGTAGATATATTCCTGTGCTTACTTACGACATGATTCTTCATGGAGGTTGTTGAGCTAGCCATTCGTAGTTTTCGTAAAGCGAGGTAGATCTATGCTTTGGTTCCTTTTTCGAAGGCTTGGAATGGACACCCTAGAAGTCATTCCTATGAGGTAACATGGATCTGATTTATTTAGAGGCTTTCTTCCTTCTCATATCGTGGAAGGGACAGTGGGCTCTTGGAGAGGTTGGTGGACTTCTCGTTCATGCCATGAATTATGTTTGACCTCTAAAAGTCTTAACCCGGAAGGGGCTTGCTTTGCTTGTTGGGCTTTTTTCGAATTTTTCTTGAGCTTGGCGACCCCCCTGGCTTTCATGGGGTGGTTAAGGAGCCCGACCCCTAGAACCGAGGTTCCTAGGTAGGTGGCCTCGGGAAGCCTGAACTCCAGTGTTCGTGTGGGGGCTCGACCTGGTCATGCCTAACTTCTTCCTTGAAAGTTTTGAAGCCCGGCTATCCCTCCGTGCTTCTGCGGGGAAGTTTTATGGTACATCCGGGGTTTCATGAATGTTGACTTTGGGGTGGGAGAGTGGAAAAATTCTCTTTGACCCCTGACCAAATTTTACTATTAACATATATATTGTTAACGGGAAATTCGCTCAGGATGAGAAATTCCTATTAACACCTCGAGACCACTACCACGGAAGTGGTGGCTAGGGCCGGTACCTTTGATATCTAACCTGTTTAGAGGTAAATGAGAGTTTGGACTATAATAATAACAAATGGGAGCTTTTACTATTGATTACTCGCTTTGGTATACAAAATTCCCTCTCATATGCTCACAATCTCTCTTGGACCTAGGAAGGTGGTAACTTTATGCTTGTCGATTAGTGGAAATAATGGCGGTCGTGTTCTGAATACAGAATTTAGGCCCTCCTCTTTTCCTTTCTTCTCGTATCTCTGTCGTTCTTTTTCTCTTCTCCTCCTCTGTCTTTTCTTGTTCTTCTTCTCTCTACCATGCTTGGCCTTACTTATATATGGTCCATGTAGGTTTTCAGTCCACAAAAATCTTGATGTGATCCCATGAATCTGTTCCCTCCTTATCAGACGGGATTCCTCATTTGAATTTGAATTGTTACTGGATTCGTTGATATCGTTGACGGAGATAAGTTTGTTTCCTTTTCGGAATCAAACTCTTGACTTGCACGTAAATATTGGTTATTACATGGATACGATCCTGTGTGTACTCATGGCATGATTCTTCATGGAGGTTACTGGAATATGCTTCGGTTCTAGATAGATCTATGTTTCAGTTCTATTCAGAAGAGCTTGGGATAGACCCAGGGGCACTTACTAGAGGTAATATAGACTAGGCGAGATTCTTTTTTTTTATGCTTGACGGGAACAGAAAGCTTCTGGAGAGGTTGGTGGGCTTCTATCTTAGACTACAAATCAAACCTGGCTTCGGGGAAGTGCCCACGAGTGGATGGAGATTACTTTTGTTCTCTTCGGGCTTCGCTTTGAGTGCTTCCCAAGTTCAGCGATCTTTTCTTGCTTTCGTGGGGCGAATTTAGAGCCCGATCTCTGGAGCCGAGGTCCCTGGGTAGGTGGCCTCGAGAAGCCCGGACTCCTATGTTCACGCTTAGGCTCGACCTGGTCGTGCCCAGCTTCATCCCTGATAGCTTCGAAGCCCGACCCATCTTCCCTACTCTTTTGGGGTAGCTTTATGGTCTAGTGAATGTTGACTATGAACTTTGACTTGGGGCTGGAAAATGGAAAATACTGGCCAAATTTTACTGTTATGTATATATATATATATATATATGTTAATAGTGAAATTTGGGTAGGGGTCAAAGAGAAATTTTCCTCCCATAATTGACAATCATGAAGCCCGAAAAGATCGTATAGCCACCCCGCAGGAGTAGGGAAGGCCAACTTGGCTTCAAAACTACCAAAAAACAAGCCGGGCGCGATCAGGACGTGCCCCCCACAAGAGTACTGAAACACGGGCTTTTCCAGACCATCTAAAGGGAAACCTTGGCTCTGAGGTCGAGCTCCACAACCACCCCGTGAATGCCAGGGGAAGTCTCCAAGCTCAAGAGACATTCGAGAGAAGCCCGCCAACCTCTCCATAATGCCGCTATCCTTGCTGGAGATAAAAGAAGAATCACACCTAAATCTACACTACCCCAGCTACCTCCCAGAAAGGTTTACAAGAGCACCTCAAGCCCCCAAGGGTCAGGGAAAATCCATTTTAAGCTACTAAGAACAGAGTCGAAGCAGGGATCTACCTCGCACTACGGGGCAACAGGCAGCTGGTAGGGTTACCTCCATGAAAATTCATGACACGAGTGCACACAAGATCATCTCCACGTAATATTTACATGCACGTCAAGAGTTTGATTCAAAAAAGGAACAAACTTATATCCGTCAACGATATCGTCAAATCCCGTAACAATTCAAATTCAAATGACTAATCCCGCCCGATAAGGAGGAAACAGAATCAAGGGATCACAGTGAAATATTTGCCAACTAAAAACCTACTTGGACGATATAAATTTGTGAGACCAAGCATGGTAGAGAGAGATGAAAAACAGAGAAAAACCTACATAGACAGATTTATTCAGAAAAAGATTGATAGCAAAAGAGAGAAGAGAAAAAGAATAGAAGAGGGGAAGGCCTAAATTCTGTATTCAGAACACGGCCACCTTCGTTTCCACTATTCGACCGGCACGGAGTTGCCACCACCCTATATCTTAGAGAGACTGTGAGCACACGAGAGAGTGATTTGTATTTTAAAGCAATCTATCAATAATAAAAGCTCTCATTTACTGTTATTACGATCCAGTCTCTCGTCTATCTCTTAACAGGCCGGGAACCAACAGTACTGACCCCAGCCACCACTTTCATGGTAGTGGTCTCGAGGGTGTTAACATGAATTTCTCATCCCGAGCAAATTTACCGTCAACACTTTCTGGCACCGTCTGTGGAAAATCTCTCACACCACCATCTTTTTCCATTAAAAAAGTTCGTTATTTCATAATAATCATGAGGCCCCGCTCCTCACAATGGCAGCAGGGCACCTCGGGACAACCTTTTGCTACATCGACATGAAAGGTTCCGAGGAAAGGGAGAAAATCTGGGCTCCAAAGCCAGATTCCCACCCAGCCAGCCACTGTACGGGCTCTGGATCCCCCTCTGGGAAGTCAGGTCGAGCTTGACCAATAAGCAGCGGCCTTCGTAGAAAACGTCCACCTTCAACTACTCGCTGAGGGTATCACTATCCAACAAGCGGGTCTCTGCAATTAAGGGGAGTCAAGCAGGCCTGAGGCTAGGCAACCTGCCTTCGATCGCCTGGGACCTGCCCCTTGGGAATCAGCTCGTAATAGAGCGGTGCTTCCAACCTCAATCCGGAATAGGCTAGGGCCCATGCCCCATGTTTCCGAAACGCTGCCACGCTATCAACCAAGACAAGTTAAATCTGCGGCAGATGTCTTTCCTCGGGAATGGGGAGAGTTTTTCCACCCTACGATTTCAAGGTGAGAAACCCGGGGTAGAGAAGAAGAAAGTCAGTAAAGCCCCTGAGCAGAACCCCTCCCGAAAAAGGTACCGGGTAGAGGTCGCCAGTTTATCAAAGGGATCCGATGGTGAGGAATTCGAGATCAACTCAAGGAAATCCGAAAGCAAACGTCTAAGGGACCAGTTGGCAGAGCTTCAGAAAGAGGTCCAATTGATGAGGAAGGGAAATTACATGGAGGACAAGAAAGATACTCTAAGTGAAATGGATGCTCCTTTCACCAGGAGGATCCGGGAGGTAGAGCTTCCGCCTAAGTTAAATATGCCAGCCGACATATTCTCTGAGACTGAAGATCCCCTGAGCAACTTAGAGAGCTTTGTTCAACAGATGGAGGTCCTACACTCACGGATTATGCTAAAACCTGGTTTAGGAAACTATCCGCTGGAAGCGTGGATTCCTTCACTAAGTTATCAACTGATTTCTGCTCATAATTCCAGGGAGTTAAGCCCTGACTGAAGGACCCGATCCATCAACAATACGTGATAAAGAAGAGAGGGGAAACCCTTCGGGCATACGTTGAGTGTTTTCATAAGGAAGTCATCCAGATGAGGGTTTTCACCGAGAAGGAAACACTCGCCAACTTCAGAAGGAACCTGTGGACGGGAAAGCTTTTCCGGTCTTTCGCTAAGAGACCTCCAGAAACTTACCAGGAAGTCTATGATCAGGCTCTGGAGTAGATTGAGGTCGACGAGCAGCTCAAGGTCAAGATGGAACATAACGACATGAGTGCCATAATGCGATAAAAGAAGGAAGCTCCCAGACTCGAGCAAGCTCAGAAAAGCAAAAAAAAAACCCCCATAATAAATCAACATACGGCTTCCCCCTTCCTCAGCCCAGATCGAAAAGGTATCCAGATAAACGAGCTTCTCCTCAAGCTTTACCACCTCCCAGGACAGTGGTTCCTATAGCTCGGGATAAGAGGGGGGTACGACCGTTACACTCCCTTAAATGCATCCCGAGAAATAGTCTACCTTGCCATTCGGGACAAGGGTATTTTATAGAAGCCCGCTCTCATTAAAGCCCTGGTCGATAAGAGAAATCGTTATAAATATTGCGACTTTCACGAGGACGTAGGGCACAACACTTCAGAATGCTACAACCTGCGGAACCAGATTAAGGCTTTGATAAGGGGAGGATGCTTGATAGAATTCTTACAACAAGCAGAGAGAACATTTAGACTGGAAGGGAGGTGCAAGCCGAGATCCGAGAACATGTCGAGAAAAGGAAGGGGGAGCAGGCAGACCAGATGCAACAGATTCAGGTAATACATACTATCAGCGGGGGACCCACTCTGGCCGTCACCTCCAACAGTTCCAGGAAAAACCATGCGAGGAAGGTCCCTCGTACGGACGAGGGGCGGGATGTCTTCAAGGTCAACCAGAGACCGACCAATCCCTCCCAGCTATCACAGATCATCTTCACCGAAGAAGATGTCTATAACACCGTGTAGCCTCATGATGACCCCATGGTCATCATGGTACAAATTGCCATCTTTATGGTGCACCGCATGCTCGTCGACACAGGTAGCAGCGTTAACGTCCTGTTCAAAGATACCTTGGAGAAGCTAAACTTGAAGCAGTGGTACTGTAATAGTTACACTACTCCATTATATGGGTTCACTGGGGACTCTATCACACCTGTAGGATCAAAAATCCTACTAGTGATCATTGGAGTCACATCTCTCCAGCAAAACATCATGACCGACTTCGTGGTGGTGGATACCCCATCGACCTATAATGCAATATTAGGGATGCCATTTCTATCATCCGTGAAAGGGGTCTTTTTTATTTACCACAATGTCCTGAAGTTCCCGGTAGAAGATAAGGTGGGGGAAGTCTGGGGTGATCAACAAGCAGCTAGGAAATGCTACGCAGTGTCAGCCAACCCTACATCTCTAGCTAAACAACTCGCCCAAGTGACGACAATCCAAGGTAGGATAACTCCTGCACTAAACTTGGATGAGGCGGGTCTCACCGATTGCCCCGAAAAAGGCCTCGTGGTGCCCAACATGGAAGAACATAGAAAGGAATAGGCCTACGGCCATCCAGTGGATAAGTTAGAAGAGATTCCTGTCCGAATAAACGAACCCTCGAAAGTCGTCAAGATCGGAGCTACCCTTGGGCCAGGAATGAAAGAAGGTTTGATTAGGCTCCTCATAGAGTTCAATGACATATTTGCTTGGAGTCATGCTGAGATGCCGGGGATACCAATGACATTAGCTGCACATCGACTGGCGGTGGATCCGACCTTCAAGCCCATCAAACAGAAAATGTGCCACTTCAACACTGAAAGAAATGTGACTGTTCAAGAAGAGGTAGATAAACTAACCCAGGCAGGCTTCATCCGAGAAGCCCGTTACCCCGAATGGATCACCAATGTGGTCATGGTCACGAAGGTAAATAGTAAGTGGCGCATGTGTGTAGAATTCACCGATCTCAACCGGGCATGCTTGAAGGACAATTTTCCTCTGCTAAAAATTGATTAGCTGGTCGATTCCACATCCGGGAACAAGCTCCTGAGCATCATGGACGCGTTCTCTGGCTACAATCAGATCATGATGCATCCCGCGGACCAAGAAAAGACAAATTTCATCACAGCGTAAGGCCTGTACTGCTACAAAGTGATGCTTTTCAGGCTCAAGAACAATGGAGCTACTTACTAATGGTTAGTCAATCGATTGTTCAAGCCTGAAATCGGAAGGTCGATGGAGGTGTACATTGACTTCATGATCACTAAATCTTCAACCTTGAGAGGCCACCTGGACGACCTTCGTAGGACCTTCATGATCCTTAGGGAAAACAAGATGAGGTTGAACCCTTCCAAGTGCGTCTTTGTCTGCAGGGAAGTTTCTGGGCTTCATTGTTCATGAGAGAGGAATAGAAGCTAACCCAGAAAAAATCATGGCTATCCTGGATCTAGAATCCCCCACATCTCTTAAACAGGTTCAAGCCTTGACCGGGCAGGTAGCAGCGCTCAATAGGTTCATCTCTCTGTCCACAGATAAGTGCCTACCATTCTTCAAAGCTATCAAGTAGGGAAGAAACATGAAGTGGGATCAGAAGAGCGAACAAGCTTTCCAAGCTTTGAAAAGATACTTAACAAGCCCTCCACTGCTGGTCAAGCCAAATCTTGGAGAAGAGCTCCAAATATACTTAGCGGTTTTAGAAACCGCCGTGAGTGGGGCCTTGGTCAAGGAATGCAGGGATAGGATCCAGTGACCTATCTACTATGTGAGTCACGCTCTAACCAAGCCCGAAAAGAACTATACTCTATTGGAGAAGCTCGCTTACACCTTGGTGACCTCGGTAAGGAAACTTTATCCTTACTTCCATGCTCATTCAATAGCAGTGGTGACGGACCAACCCCTCCGTCAATTCTTACAAAAGCCGGATGTTTCTAGAAGACTGGTTCTGTGGGCCCTAGAGATCACCCAGTTTGATTTAAAATATAAGCCTAGAACCGCGATAAAAGCTCAAGCACTGGCAAACTTTGTAGCCGAGCTCTCAGTACCTTCAGATCAGGGAACCCCTACGGTAACAGACGTAACCCTTGAGAGGACTCCAGAGTCTGACAATTGGTCGAAGGGCTACGAGTCTTGGACTCTCTACACTGACGGAGCTTCTGGGCAATCTGGGGGAGGAGCGGGCATATTTCTCATCGACCCAGAAGGAACTGAGTGCTGCCACTGTTTCCAATTTTATTTTAAAGCCATAAACAATGAGGCAGAGTACGAAGCCCTACTAGATGGAATAAAGGCAGCCATAGAACTCGGGGTTGATTACCTGAATATCAAGAGCGACTCTTCACTCATGGTCAACCAAGTCTCCAGGGAATATCAGGCAAAGGGGGATAATATGGCCGCATACCTTAAATTGGTTCAGCAACTCAAAAGCAGATTTAAGGGATTCAAAATCGAGTAGATACCTTGACAGCTAAATCATCGGGTTGACGTCCTTGCCAAGATAGTTGCATATGGTGGCCAGACCTTACCTCACAGAATCCCTCTTCAAATAATCCCCCTACCTAGCATTATGACTGGTAAGGAAGCTTATACCTTGGACCAACAACCGTGCTAGATGGATCCAATAGTGGAGTTTCTATAGGATGGGAAACTCCTCGGGGAGCCTGACCAAGCTAGGAGGGTTAAAAGGCTCTCGGTCAGATATTATATGGTGGATGGGCATTTATACCGAAGGGGAAATCCCTTCCCCTGCTCTGATGTCTACACCCTGAAGATGCCAAGTGGGCTTTGAGAGAGGTTCATTCAGAGGAATGCAGGAACCATATTGGTGGAGAGGCCTTGGCATATCAGGTTCTCCGTATGGAGTATTATTGGCCGACCATCCATCAAGATGCTAAGAACTTGGTGCAAACCTACGAGGCATGCCAGAATGCCACAAATTTGGGTCACCTCCCTCAAGAGCGCTTGTCGTCCCTTAGCTCGCCGTACCCCTTTGCTATGTGGAGAGTCGATTTGATTGGACCGTTTCCTACCGCTTCGGGACAGGCTAAGCACGCTATCATAGCGATTGACTACTTCACAAGGTGAGTTAAAGCCGGACCACTCTCCCAGATATCAGAAGAGAACACAACAAGGTTCATCAAGACCAATGTAGTTTGCAGGTTCGGAACCCCTTTTTCCATCATAACCGACCTAGGAAAACAGTTCGATAATGGCCGATTCAGAGATTTCTGTGAAGGTTTGGGAATCGACCTTCGGTTTGCTTCAGTGGCCCACCCTCAGACCAATGGTTTGGTAGAATCCACGAACAAAACCATTAAGAAGTTGTTGAAGAAAAAGCTTTAACAGAAGAAAGGCAGATGGGTAGAGGAGCTTCCCGAGGTCCTCTGGGCTTACCGCACTACAAGGAGAACAACTACCAGGGAAACGCCTTACTCGCTGGCCTTCGGGGTTGAAGCAGTCCTACCCATAGAGCATAAGTTGACCTCCTTTAGAATTTAACGATTAGAACCGGGGAGCAATGAAAGCAAGCTCCGAGCTAGCTTGGACCTCCTGGAGGAGAAGCAAGATCGAATAGCTAAGAAGGTAGCGATCTACCAAAGCAGGATTGCCAGGTACTTGAACAGGAGGGTTAAAACCCGAAGCTTCAAAGAAGAGGATCTAGTCATCAGAAAAGTGATGTTGAACACCTGGAAGAGGTCAGATAGGGTCTTAAGGCTCAACTGGGAAGGACCATACCTAATAAAGATGGTGATCCGTAATGGGGCGTACAAGCTAGAGGATATGAATGGACGACTCATTGACCATACTTGGAATGCAGATCACCTAAGGAAATTCTACCCATAAACAAAGGGACTCAGGAGCAGGCGACCTCCAACTAGCTTCTTTTATTTTTTTCCGACAATAATGTACTCCACCCTCCATATCAATAAAGCATGTTTTTCTTGTTTACTCCTTCTTCAATATGTCCTACAATGATTTGGGTATACATGAAAAGTTTGAAATTATCGCCTCAAGACCAGGGGTAAGCCAAAGAAGCCTTCCCGCCACTCCTGATGCCTCGGCCGGGCATACCCCTTTCCAAGAAGGGTCTGAGTGTAAGAGCATAGTTGCCATCCATATCTCAAGACTAGGAAATAACTACATAGCCCTCCTGATGCCTTGGTCCGGCTAACACCCCAAGAAGGATCTGAGTGTAAGGGCATAGTTGCCATCCAGATCTCAAGACCAGATAATAGCTAGATAGCCCTCCTGATGCCTTGGTCGGGCTACCACCCCAAGAAGGATCTGAGTGTAAGGGCATAGTTTCCATCCAGATCTCAAGACCAGGAAATATCTAGATAGCCCTCCTGATGCCTTGGTCAGGCTACCACCCTCAAGAAGGATCTGAGTGTAAGGGCATAGTTGCCATCCAGATCTCGAGACCAGGAAATAGCTAGATAGCCCTCCTGATGCCCTGCTCAGGCTACCACCCCTAAGAAAAATTTGAGCTTAAACGATAAACCCTTCACTAAATACCTCACTCAGGATTACAGCTCTCTAGAGGGACTTAAAGATAGAAGGCACGACTTCCTTAAATTCTAAATATGCCAGTAAGTTCAGGTTACTAGATCTCCTTAATACGAGGTTACTTACTACAACAGACCTACAACCAAACAAGGGGACTGTCAGCTGAAGAAGTTGAGCCAGGAGTTTCATTAGTGTGGGGGCTCAATGCCAACAGTTTTTTATTATTTTGTTTTTTCCCCCAAAGATAGCTTGTTTCGATATAAAAGATGGACCTAGAGGGAGATCAAGCAAGTACATGCAAGCCAGAGTTAGATCTGAGATTAAAATTTTATTATCAAGTAAGGGAACCTATCCCCCAACAAGGCTACAACAAGCAATGAGGGCCTAATCCCTGGTTTCGGGCTACAAAAGCAATAGTAAAATGGTCAAACACGGTTAAGATGGGATGCCCACCCCTTTTTCCGGGCACTCAAAATAAGTCATAAAAAAATATTCAAATTTCTTCATCTTTATGTTAGCTTTCAGCCTCTTCCTCTACAGGAAGAACCTCGCCCCCTGCTCCCATCTCTAGCGGTAGCTCGTATTGAACAACTGCGTTTACCACCTTAGCCACCTCCTCATGGGGATTTTCCTCAACTATTTTAGGGACAACATGATCCTTTTCCACAACTTCATTAATCACCATCAAAACTTTAGGCGGTATGGCTGCGTCAAGAAGGCTGGCCACAAAGTTAGGCATAATCCCACCTTCATTTGATTCCGCTCCTAAGAGCATTATGGGGGAATTATAGGCTTCAGTAAGGCCTTTTTCTAGCTTCTCGGTCTGGACCCCCCTCGAGGATTCACCAGGACAAGATGCTGGGATGAGGCAGATCTGACACCTCTATTCGCTTCTCAGCTCTCTCCGTAGAAGGACCAGCTTCATCATTTTCGGGGCGAGACATCTCCGCAACTAGTGACATGACCTCTTCTCTATCCTAGCTGGTGATACTGGAGAGATCGAATGAGAGGAAGAGCCTCTACAACCTGATAGGAGGTATATAAGTACCCTTCGTTAAAAGAGGCTTCGCCTCTCCCTTCTAGTCATCCCGCTGGCTCACTCACCGTTTCGGCCAAACAGTTTCCTGAGCAAAAGCCTACTTCAACCTCTCATGGTGGCACTGAAGCTTAACCGGCTGTGTCTCTATTCCTTATTGGTTAGAGGTCATCTCCTGGACCAGGGTTTCAGCCCTCGTAAGTAACCCCAGTGCCCCCCACAAGAGTACTGGAACCCAGGCTTTTCCAGGCCATCTATCGGGGAACCTCGACTTTGAGGTCGAGCTCCACAACCACCCCGTGAATGCCAGGGGAAGTCTCCAAGCTCAAGAGACATTCGAGAGAAGCTCGCTAACCTCTCAAGAAGCCCATTGTCCTTGCTGGGCATAAAGGAAGAATCACGCCTAAATCTACACTACCCTAGCTACCTCCCAGGAAGATCTACAAGAGCACCTCAAGCCCCCAAGGGTTAGGGAAAATCCATCTTAATCTTCTAAGAATAGAGTCGGAGCAGGGATCTACCTCGCACAACGGGGCAACAGGCAGCTGGTAGGGTGACTTCCATGAAAATTCATGACACGAGTGCACTCAGGATTATCTCCACGTAATATTTACATGCACGTCAAGAGTTTGATTCAAAAAAGGGAACAAACTTATCTCTGTCAACGATATCAACAAATCCCGTAACAATTCAAATTCAAATGACGAATCCCGCCCGATAAGGAGGGAACGAATTCATGGGATCACGGTGAAATATTTGCCAACTAAAAACATACTTGGACGATATAAATATATGAGGCCAAGCATGGTAGAGAGAGACGAAAAACATAGAAAAACCTACATAGACTGAGATTTAGAAAGAAAAGGATAGATAGTAACGGAGAGAAGAGAGAAAGAAAAGAAGAGGGGAAGGCCAAATTCTGTATTCGGAACACGACCACCTTCGTTTCCACTATTTGACCGGTATAGAGTTGCCACCACCCTATATCTTAGAGAGACTGTGAGCACACGAGAGAGTGATTTGTAATTTAAAGCAACCTATCAGTAATAAAAGCTCTCATTTACTGTTATTACGATCCAGTCTCTCATCTATCTCTTAACAGGTCGGGAACCAACGGTACAGACCCCGGCCACCACTTTTGTGGTAGTGGTCTCGAGGGTGTTAACAGGAATTTCTCATTCCGAGCAAATTTCCCGTCAACAATATATATATATATATATATATATATATATATATATATCAAGCGGTGCTCGTAGGAGCTTACAACAATGGAGAAATAATACAACCATGGTGTTCCGGAGTGCTTACAATAGTGATCGAGTGTTATCCGATACCGGTATGTTCCTGGTAAAGGTACACATACAACGGTGATACATGGAGAACTTAGACGAAGTATGTAGACTTGCCTCAAGATGGTCGATTTTTGGATTAGAGATGAGATCTAGATATCAGATCGATGCTATAACAGGTGTATTTATACGTGGTGTAACTACCTTGGCGTGCAATTCCAAGATTCTTGAATTGCTCTCGTGTCCTTATTGAACACGATTCTTCATTTAATGCAGTTGATCGACTTGTAGCTAATATCTTGAAGAAGATGTGCTTGTTTCCTCTTTGGATTCTTCCTTGTTTCCCACTCCTTTAATTTAGCTAATCAGTTCGTAATCATAGGAGGTAATGATTGAGTTGACTTAATAATTGTGTTATTAAGGAGTTGACTAATTTAATGTCGTTGATTATCTCCATTAATAGGGTTGACTACCTCCATTAATATTGTTGACCTCATTATTAAGGTTAACTACCTCTATTTATACGGTTTGACCATATTAATAGGGTTGATTACCTCCATCAATACGGTTTGACCTCATTAATGGTATCGTAAATGTCATGAAAGTCAACTCTCTCTTCCTACGCTGTTTGGAGGAGAACACTGGTTTTGTATGTCACTTTGGTGAGGTACTTTATGGAGGTTACTTGAGGTGACACTTGGTCTATCTAGTGTCGAGGTACGCTCAAGTACTGCTCTTGCTATTGGAGACTTGATTTAACCATGTCGGGATCTACAGTGGATCTTGCCCTAATCGTGTTGGCATTTTTTGATGATGATGGGTCTTTACGGGCTTCTTCCTTTTATGCTCAGGTAGGTTAAGACTATACCTTGATGAGGTAGGAGGGCATTTACAAGACAAGCTTGGCACCCTGGTGGTCTTTTGGTGACAGTAGAGATGATAGTAGGCTTCAGAAAAGTGTCACGAGATACCCCGGCCTCGAGGAACCCATGTCCTTCCACGTTGACCTAGGTTCGGGCTTCTATCCTGGCCTAAAGAGCTTGATGTGGTCACGTTGAGCTTTATTTATTGAGCCTGGATGCGTGCCAGACGCTCAGATGGTATAAGCGGCTTTGCCTTGCTCTTGTAGGATCGTGTGGTAGCTTAACCTCAGGGACCTTGATATAATCCTGAACTTGAACCCTTGCATGATGGCTGGGAATTGGAAAATTCTCCTTTGGTCCCTAGCCATATTTAGCTATTAACAGAAGTCCCCCTTGACTTTAAAACCGGTACATAGTTGGGGTTGGAGTTAGGATATGTAACACTTAAGAATTTCCCTATCTCTTCTTACAGGTATCCTTTACTTGAAATAAAAATTGTTCTCAGCATGCTTGGCTTAGGCGAATCATGGTACAAGCATTCCTGATTTAGTAATCCCGGTATTTAGGCAAAAAGATCTTTGTTGGCAACTACGACCACTTTCACACCAGGTCTTTATACATAGGTGAAATATAGGTGAATCCAGACTTGTAAAATAAATGAGCGGTGGCGGACCACTGATGGGGATATTCCCTGGGTGGAATTTCTGACGCTATAGTTAGTGTAAAATTTGATAAGTAAGAGAGGTAGGATATGACAAACCGTATTATTCGATCATGTGGGATGAAACTCCTATGGCTAGTCATGTTTCCTAGCGTTCCTTTTCTAGGAATCAAGGTACTTAGGCGAACTGGCGAAATGATCCTGGTAGGTTACTATACCCTCCACATCCTTCTTCGCAGGGTTGGCCTGGCCAAGGCAGCAAGATGACCATTTGGTTATCCTGGTCTCGTATCTAGCAAGCAACTATTCTCTTAGGCACAAATCCTTCTTAAGGGTGGTAGCCCGACCAAGGCATCAGAAATGCTGGCTAGCTATCCTGGTCTCGAGATTTGGATGACAACTATGCTCTAATACTTAAACCCTTCTTAGGGGTGGTTGCCCGATCAAGGCATCAGGAATGCTAGCTAGCTATCCTGGTCTTGAGATCTGGATGACAACTATGCTTTTATACTTAGACCCTTCTTTGGGGTGGTAGCCTGACCAAGGCATTAGGAATGCTAGCTAGCTATCCAGGTCTTGAGATCTGGTTGGTAACTATGCTCTTACACTCAGATCTTTCTTAGGGGTGGAAGCCCGACCAAGGCATCAGAATTTCTAGCCAGCTATCCTAGTCTCGAGATCTGGACGGTAAATATGCTCTTACACTCAGACCCTTTCTACCATGGGGTGGTACCCAGCCAAGACATAAGCGGTAGTGAGGAGGCTTTCCTGACCAATCCCTACTCTCGAGGAGATTATTGTCAAAATACCATGGTGATCCTCCTAGACGGATTAATCCGGTCCAGAGCATCAGGAGTGATGTGTAGCTCTCCTGGTAATGGCGATCCTCCTAGAGGGATTTGATCCTGTCCAGGGTATCTTGATCATAAGTGAATGGTGATCACATGAGAACTATCAAGGGGATCTAAATCAAAGGAGATACAAACTCATGGCGTTACCAATACGAGGTTGTATCAACATAAGGTGGTACCGATTGGTAACTAGCCTCGCTTTAGAAGCTTTTTCACGAGTTGAATCTCTTGAAACGATCTGAGTTATGGGTGTAGATGATAGAGTGACCTTCCTTAAAAGGTGTTTTTCATTATGAACCGGTCACTAGGAGAAATCGTCCCACATTAGGGTCACCGCCTCTTCCACAGGGGTACTAGAGAGAATAATGAGCTCCTAGTCCCCAAGTGATGTAACTGGTTTAGAGGTCTGTTTGGGGTAGATACGAATCTTCAAAAATTATAATAGAGCTCGAGACCCCACTGTGAGCGAATCGGGATCTCTGGGTGCTCCCCTTATGGATTGGGACATCGATGGCTCACAAGGGCATTGAACGACCCAGTTCAAATGGAGAGGAGCCATCAGTATGATAGTTTTCTAGAGCAAGCTGATACTGCCAATGAGGATGGCTATTTCTGTGCAACCTACCAGGTGGATAAGGCTCTACCTCTCCTATTAAGTGTTATTGATGGATGGAAAAGGGAGAGGATCAAGAAAAAAGCTGTTGAGATGGCTGTGTATGCTCTCAATGAGGATGGCTATTTCTTTGCAACCTACCAGGTGGATAAGGCTCTACCTCTCCCATTAAGTGTTATTGATGGATGGAAAAGGGAGAGGATCAAGATTTCTTTGCAACCTACCAGGTGGATAAGGCTCTACCTCTCCTATTAAGTGATATTGATGGATGGAAAAGGGAGAGGATCAAGAAAAAAGCTGTTGAGATGGCTGTGTATGCTCCCACTGTAGCTGGCAAGTCTTGGGTTGCTGAAGCAGACCCTGTTTTGAACTCCCATGTTACAGCCGAGGATCAATCCAAAGAGGGAGTTTAGACCGTCCTACCTCTCCACCTGGACCTGCTAAGAAGGTACTAGACCAGACTGAAACTACCACTAAATGGGAGCTTCAGACTGGTTTGGTTGAAGAGGGAGATACCCAGGTTGAACCAACCTTGATGAGGTTGGTGGTCCATGCTGGCATAGCAAAACTGGAAGGCATCCCTGTTGGCTCTGCTCAAATAAAGGTCACAACTGACGTGGCTGTGCAAATGGCAAGTGAGCCCCCAAGTGATCCAGAAGAAGGTGCTTTGGATGGGGAAACTGCTCTCTTAGGGGAGGTTAAACTAGAAGAAGAAGGAGCTAACCATGGTAGTGAGTGGTACAGTCATTCAGAGTGAAACCCTACCAGAACCGAGGCAACTGTGGCTAATACGTGGGTAGATGGGGAGTGGATCCATCATGCATATATCTGGAGAGACTCGAGTCCATACGCTGTGCCTTGTGAGGATTGCTCTAAAGGAGGAGAAAAAATCAGGAGGAAGTGGTATAAACTCCGTATAGCAACATGACTGCCTTGGAAGCCTAGGTAGGCACTTTATTTGTTGAAGGACACTTCTACGCTGCTTTCTAGGAAGCTTGAGCTCTTTCTCCCTCTAACCCGATCATCATTGGAGGATGGATACCTTGGCTTGATCATGAAGAAAGTTAGGAGTTGAAGTCGGACCTTCTTGTGCTGATGGGTGCGCAGATGATGATGAGGGCTGGGTACCAATTTCCACCCTCATGCCAAGCCGTACTAGGGTAGAACCTGTCTCGAAGTCCCCTGCTGCAAGGTAAGGGATGTGCGAGGGGCTTTAAACTTGCTTACCTCTATATTTAAATCTACCAAGGTAGAGGTCCATATTGATCCTACTAAGGAAAGGGAGGTCCGAACTAGTCTGGCTGATGTGGGCCGCTACAGAAGTTGGGGATGTAAGAGAAGCTTCAAACCTGCGTATCTGTTTGTTAGAATCTATTAAGGTGGTTGAGATCCAGACCGATGTCACTAAGGAAGGGGAGGTCTATACTAATGTTATCGTGGTGGAAAAGATCCCGATCAATCCAGCAGAAGAGAAGGTGGTCAAGGTTGACTCAAGCTGATCCAACCAATATGGTGGAAACTGGCTCTAAAGTAGTGACGCTAGGGGATGGTGACTCTTCCTCCAACAAAGTAGCGGGACCATGGAGGAAGGAGCTGCTACTATCGAGGAGACTAACTAGGGAGGTAGAAGGTAGATCAGGATCACGGTGGCTCGTTTGGGCGATGAATGGCCCGATACAAGAGGAGAAGAGCCACTGGCATGATATTGGACTAGAGGAATGCTTGGTATCCAAGGAGTCCATAACAACTAAGAGAAGGCTCTGGACCTCTCCAGAATGAGTATGAACCATGGTGACTCACTTAGGCATTGGATGGCCTAATATAAATGGAGAGGGGCCACCTGCCTGGTACTGGTCCAGAGGCATGCTTGGGTTTTAAGGTTTCCCCAACGACTAAGAGAAGACTTTGAACCCTACTAGAACAAACTGGGAGCTTAGTGGCTCACTTGGGCGTTGACATACCCGGTGTGAGAAGTGAGGAGCCATTGGGCCTTACAGCGGGGCTGTTATTCCCAAGGCTTGCTTAGGCATGTAGGAGGTCTAAAAAAATGTAGGAAGATTCTAGGCACTCCTCGATTAGATTGGAGCTTTGGTGGCTTGCTAGAGCGATGAATGGCTCGGTACACATGGAGCGAAGCCACCGGTCTTGTAGCGGTGTTACTGCTCTAAAAGCTTGCTTAGGCACGTAGAAAGCCTTACCAAGCTTGGGAAGCCTCTGGGCACTCTTTGATCAGATTGGGTTTTGGTGGCTTGCTAGGGTAATGAATGGCTCGATACACATAGAGCAAAGCCACCGGCATGGTACTGGTCCAGAAGCATGCTTGGGATCCTAAAAGTCCCCAGAAACTGAAAGAAGGCTCTGGACCCTACTGTAACAAATCAGGAGCTCAGTGGCTCACTTAGGCGTTGATCGGACCAGTATAAGAAGTGAGAAGCCACTAAGTCTTGCAGTGGTATTGTTACTTCAGTGGCTTGCTTAGGCACATAATAGGCGTTACCAAGCATGGGAAGCCTCTAGGCTCTCCTCGATCATATTGGGCTTCAGTGGCATGCCAGGGCGATTAATGGTCCGGTACACATGGAGCGAAGCCACCGATCTGGTATAGGTCGAAAGGCATGCTTGGGAACCTAGAAGTGCACAACAGCTGAATGAAGGTGTTAACGGGAAATTTGTTTAGGATGAGAAATCCCTATTAAAGCCAACGAGACAACTACCACGAAAGTGGTGGCCGGGGTCGGTACTGTTGATACCTGACCTGATCTTGTATGAATATGAAGGAGGATGAAATCGAAGGTAGGAAATAAGCCATCCCACCCGTCGGGCTTCGTGCTTATATAGTAGATATGGGGAGCTCGAGGAGACAAGCCATCCTGCCCGTCGGGCTTCGTGCTTATGAAAAAGATCTGGGGAGCTTGAGATTCTCTTGTTGGTATGAAGGGGTTGATATTGGTCCTGGTTCTGGTCCTGGTCCTGGTCATGGTCCCTATCCTCGGTAGAGGTCAAAGCCCGTCATGGTACTTGGAGCCAGGTTCTGGAGCCTGATTCCTTCCTGTAATTCCCCGACCTAGATAGCTAGTAAGGAGTGGGGCTTTTCTAGCTCCAATGTCAGAGAGCTCGATTTCCGCCATAGAGATGATGCATGAGAGCCCATCGACTTCCTTCAAGCTGGTCTGGGTGGTTTCTCCTTATCTTGATATGCGACTTTAGCATGTAGATGGGAAGATAAGAGCGCTAGGTCTAGCGAGGTAGGATCTAGCTCGCACTCATATACGCATGCATTACATTGGACACAAGTAAGAGAAACACAAATCTTTTGTAGAGGGAGGTGAACTGACCAAGGGGGAAAAAGCATCACGAATGATCACATGCTGAAAAACCCTAAGGCAATATCTAGAGAAAAGGGGAATACCCTTCCTTATGTATATATCAAAGAATGCTCCGGGGAGCTTACAAGAATGGTGAAGTAATACAACGTAGTTGCTCCGGAGAGCTTACAATGGTGGCCGAATGTAGACCGATACCGGTATATTCTAGGTAAAGGTAACACATATATTAATGACGTCGAGAGATCTTTTTAGCGAAGCATGTCTGTCTTCTGTCATTGATTAGATCTATCTTCTATGCCTTTTACTAGCATATTTATAAATGGTGACTGCCTTGGCGTGCAAGTCCAGGACTCTTCAATCTTCCTCTCCTTATTGAGTATGATTCTTCCTTTAATGTAGTTGATCGGATCGTGGCTTATATCTCGGAGGGGATGTGATTGTTTCCACTTCGGACTCTTCCTTCCTTGATAGGCGGAATTTTCTGTTATAGTTGACCCCAAAGAATAGGTTGTGGAGGATATCTTGGAGGAAAAGATATTTGTTTCCTCTTTGGACTCTTTAACTAATTATGGCCATTAAAGAGTTGAATATTCTCTTATTAATGCTGTTGATCATGTCATTAGTTGGGTTGACTGCCTCCATTAATACGGTTGACCTTATTAATGGTACTTTAAATGTCATGGAAGTCAATCCTCTCTTCCTACGTTGTCAAGATGAGAGCTCTAGTTCGACATGTCACTTTGGATGGGTAATTCATGGAGGTTACTTGAGGTGACATTTGATATTCCTTGAGGGCGGGGTACCCTAGGATCCAACACACTTGCGGGGTCCCCCGAGGATCTCTCGATTGTCACGGAGCTAGATGCTGGTCTTCCCATGGAGCTTGTGCAAACCATTTTAGTTGCAAAATATCCCATTGGGTTCCAACCTTATAGTTGGGAGCTTGGTTTAGCTACGTCGAGCTTTATCATAGGGCTTGACCTAATTATGCAGGCTTCCTAGCGGGGTAGCGGGCTTGGCTAACAGGCCCTGGTAAGGTGTTTGCCATAAAGCAGTGACCTTGGCTCTCTTCTGGAAGGGTCGAGAGGTACGCACAAGTACTGCTCTTGCTATTTGATTTAATCATACTAGGATCTACAGTGGATCTTGGCGCTTTTGGTGACGACGGGGCTTTACGGGTCGAGATTATACCTCGACGAGGCAGGAGTGCCTTTGCAAGACAAGTTCGACACCTTGAAGATCTCCTAGTGAAAGTAGAGATAGTAGCAAGTTATAGGAGAGTTTCACGAGATACCTTGATGTCGGGGAACCCAGGTGCTTTCACGTCGACCTAGCTTCAAGCTTTATACTGGTATAAGGAGCTTGACGCAGTCTCATCGGGCTTTATTTGGTAAGCCTGGACACGTGCGAGATGCTCTGATGGTATGGACGACCTCACCTTGCTCCTATAGGATCGCATGGTAGCTTGACCTCGGTGACCTTGGCACCCCGTCATATAAGCCCGAATTCGGACCCTTGCAGGAAGGCTGGGAAGTGGAAAATTCTTCTTTGCCCCCTAGCCAAAATATTCTATTAATAGAAGTCCCATCTGACTTGAACACTTGTAAGTATTTGGGGTTGGAGTCTGAATCTTGTACTACATGAAGAATTTCGCTTGTCGTTTCTTACTTGTAGCCAGTGTTACTCCTAGGCTTAGAGAACCGGGGTCTTATTCATTCCTACAAAATAAATGAGCGTATTGCTCGATCATGTCGGATGAAGCATCTGTGGTTAACATAGGTACCTAGAATTCATTTTTTCTAGGAATCGCGGTACTTAGACGAGCTGGCGAAATGATCCCGGTAGGCATCTGTGCAATCTAGATCCTTCCTAGCGGGGTTGGTCTGATCTCGTGATCTAGCAGGCAACTATGCTCTTATGCTCAGATCCTTCTTAGGGGAGGTCACCCGACCAAGGTATCATGAATGCTAGCTACCCTGTTCTTGGGATCCGGATGGTAACTATGCACTTATACTTAGATTCTTCTTGGGCTTGGTAGCCCGACTAAGGCATCAGGAACGCTAGCGAGCTATCTTGGTCTCGAGGTTATCATTGTCGAAATACCATGGCATTCCTCCTGGAGGGATTAATCCGGTCCAAGGCATCATGAGGGCTATCTAGCTATATCCTAGTGTTTTGATCTGGATGGCAACTATGCACTTACACTCGGATCCTTCTTGGGGGAGGTCACCCCACCAAGGAATCAGGGGTGATGAGGGGGCTTCCCCGATAAATCCCTGGTCTCGAGATCTGGATATTAACTATGCTCTTACACTCAGACCCTTCTTGGAAGGGGGGTTGTGCCTGGCCGAGGCATTAGGAGCGCTATCTAGCTATTTCCTGGTCTCGAGGTGATCATTGTCAAAATACCATTGCGTTCCTCCTGGAGGGATTTATCCAGTCCAGAGCATTAGAAGGGCTATGGAGCTCTCCTGGTGATGGAGATCCTCCTGGAGAGATTTTATCCGGTCTAGGGCATTAGGAGTGCGATATAGCTTCCTGGTAATGGCAACCCTTCTGAAGGGATTTGATCCAGTCTAGGGTATCTCGATCGTGAGCGAATGGTGATCATAAGAGAACTATGATGGAGACCGGAATCGAAGGAGATGCAAACTCATGGTGAGCCGATACAGAGTTGTATCAATGCAATGTGGTACCGGTTGATTACCAGTCTCGCTCTAAGAGCCTTTTCACGAGTAGAATATTTTGAGATGACTGCGTTATGGTTTCAGATTGTAGACTGACTTTCCGCAAAAGACGCTTTTTATTGTTAACCAATCACTAGGAGAGATCTCCCCACGTTGGGGTCACTGCCCCTTTCACATGGTTACTCGAGAGAATAACGAGCTTCAAGTCTCCAAGTGATGTAATTGTTTTGGAAGCCCGTTTGAGATGAGAGCCTTCAACAATCGTAATGGAGCTCGAGATCCCACTATGAACGAATCAGGACCTTTGGGTGCTCGTCGAACGGATCGAGACCTTGATGGCTCACTAGGGCATTGGAAAGCCCAGTACAAATGAAGATGAGCCATCGGTATGATAATCTTCGAGAGCAATCTGGTGTTTGCTAAGGTCAAGCTTGTGCCAGCCAATGAGGATGGTTACTTCTTCACAACCTTCCAGGTAGAGCTGGCATTACTTCCCCCATTTGACTTAAGAGTCATTGATGGACGAAAAAAGGAGGGGATTAAGAAGAAAGCTGCTGATATGGTTCTGTATGTTCCCATCATAGCTGGCAAGTCTTGGGTTGCTGAAGCAGACCCGGGCTAGAAATCCATGATGTAGTAGATGATCAATTCAAAGAGGGAGCTTCTCCCTTAAATGAAGACCACAACTGAGGCGATTGTTTATATCGCAGGTGAGCCCTGGTTGATCCAGAAGTAGATGTTTTGGATGGAGAAAACTACTCTCTTAGTTGACATCAAACCAAAATGTAGAAGAGCTGAGCACGGTAGTGAGGGGTACAGTTGTTCTGAATGACCAGAATTAAGGCAACCATGGCTAACAAGCAGGGAACCCGGGAGTGGATCCAACATGCATATGATGTGGAGAGACTCAGGTCCATGCATCGTGTCATGCGTGGATTGCTCCGAAGAAGGAGGTAAACACTTGAGGGAGTGGTTTAAACTCTGCATGGCAACGTGGCTACCGTGGGAGCCAAGGTGGGTGGTTTTCTGTGTTGCTTGCTAGGCAGCTCGAGCTCTTCTTCCTTCTGACATTATCATCGTTGGAGGATAGATACCTTGAGTAGATCACAAAGAAATTTGAGAGTTACCTGGGTCTGCTCTGACTGAAGCCGAAAATTATTTAGATGATGGATGCGCAGATGATGAGAAGGACTTGGTTCCCATTTTTGCTTTCATGTCTAGTCGTGTTAAGGAAGGAACAAACTTAAAGTCTTTTTCTGCTGTTGCAGATGCATGTGAGGCTTCAAGTCTGCCTACCTTTGAATTAGAGAGGTAGATCGGGACCAAGGTAGCTCGCTAGGGCGATGAATGGCCCCATATAAGTGGAGATGAGACATCGACCTAGTAACTGTCTGTATACATGCTCGGGATTCTTAGAAGTTTCCCGCAACGGAGAGAAGACTTTGGACTCCTCCGTGATGAGTGGTGACTCACTTGACCATTGAATAACCTTATATGAATGGAGATGGGCTACCTGTCTGGTACCAATCTAGAGGCATACTTGGGATTTCAAGGAGCCTCCAACAACTGAGAGAAAGCTCTATACCATGCTGGAACGAAACAGGAGCGCAGTGGCTTAATTTGGGTGTTGACCGACCATGTATAAGAAGTTAGGAGCCATTTGGCCTTACCTTGAGGCTGTTGCTCCAGATGTTAGCTTAGGCATGTAGGAGGCCTTACCAAGAGTGGGAAACCTCTGGGCTCTCTTCGATCAGATCGGGCTTCGGTGGCTTGCTAGGGCAATGAATGACCCGGTACATATAGAGTGAAGCCACCAGTTTTGTAGCGATACGACCGCTCTAAAAGCTTGCTTAGGCACGTAGATGGCCTTACCAAATATGGGAAACTTCTGAGAGCTTCTCGATCGGATCGGGCTTCGATGGCTTGCGAGGGAGGTGAATGATCTGGTAAACATGGAGCGAAGCCACAAGAGGTACTGGTCCAGATGCATGCTCGGGATCCTAGAAGTCCCCAGCAACTGAGAGATGGTTCTGGACCCTGCTGGAATGAATCTAGAGTCCAGTGGCTCACTTTGGTGTTGACTGGCCCGGTGCGTGAGGCATGGAACCGCTAATATTCTACTAGTTGTGCTGCTCTAGAAGCTACACAGCTGAGTTGGCTTCTTAGATTCATGGGTCGACCTCCTACCTTTACCTAGGAGCTTACGAAGGGCGGACCTGGAGGTATGAGGGGAACCGTATGAATAGGTCAGAGCCCAGTAGATCTGCTGGATAGGTGATACGCTGGTGGCGGAGCGAATCTGCTGTAGAAGAGCAAGAGAGGTGCAGTTCTACTGTATAGGAGCTCTCGATGTATCAGAATGGTTCAACTATATAGGAGATCTTTGAGCGGGGAGCTACTGTATTGGAGCTCCATGATTATCTGAGCAGGTTCACTTCATAGGAGTAACATAATGAACTGGTTCCACCAGGAATCCAACGTACCATATTTGCTCAACCATGAACGAAACTCGTTAAATGATAAAATGAGCACCACATGTGATACATAGGCGATGTAGACAAGTATGGAGAAAAGACATCGTATATAGTAAATGATAATCATGAATGATGAAACTGTTACCTCGATAGTTAATGATACTCATGTAGAGACATAGAGGCTTTCAAAAGGGGTGTGGAAATTTTCCACAGACGGCGTCAGAAAATGTTAACGGGAAATTTGTTTAGGGTGATAAATCCCTATTAAAGCCCTCGAGACCACTACCACAAAAGTGGCGGCCGGGGTCGGTACCGTTGATACCTGACCTGATCTTGTATGAATATGAAGGAGGATGAAATCAGAGGTAGGAAACAAGCCATCCCGCCTGTCATGCTTCGTGCTTATGTAGTAGCTCTGGGAGCTCGAGAAGACAAGCCATCCTGCCCGTCGGGCTTCGTGCTTATGAAGTAGATCTGGGGAGCTTGAGATTCTCTTATTGGTGTGAAGGGGTTGATCTTGGTCCTGGTCCTGGTCCTAGATCGGGGCCGGAGCCCATCATGGTTTTAGAGCCCGGTTCCTTTCTGTAACTCCCCGACCTAGATAGCAAGTATCGAGTGGGGCTTATCTAGCTCCAATGTAGGAGAGCTCGATTTCATCCATAGAGATGATGCATGAGAGCCCATCGACTTCCTTCAAGCTGGTATTAGTGGTTTCTCCTCATCTTGATATGCGACTTTAGCATGTAGATGGGAAGATAAGAGCACTAGGTCCAGCGAGGTAGGAAACTAGCTCACACTCATATACGTATGCATTACACAGGACACAAGTAAGAGAAACACAAATCTTTTATAGAGGTAGGTGGACTGACCAAGGGGGAAAAAGCATCACGAATGATCTCATGCTGAAAAACCCCAAGGCAGTATCCAGAGAAAGGGGGAATACCCTTCCTTATGTATATATCAAAGAATGCTCCGGGGAGCTTACAAGAATGGTGAAGTAATACAACGTAGTTGCTCCGAAAGCTTACAATGGTGGTCGAATGTAGACCGATACTGGTATATTCTAGGTAAAGGTAACACATATTGATGATGTCGAGATATCATTTTAGCGAAGCATGTCTGTCTTCTGTCATTGATTGGATCTATCTTCTATGTCTTTTGCAGGCATATTTATAAATGGTGACTACCTTGGTGTGCAAGTCCAGGATTCTTCAATCTTCCTCTCCTTATTGAGTATGATTCTTCCTTTAATGTAGTTGATCGGATCGTGGCTAATATCTCGGAGGGGATGTGATTGTTTCATCTTCAGACTCTTCACTCCTTGATAGGTGGGATTTTCTGTTATAGTTGACCCCAAAGAATAGGTTGTGGAGGATATCTTGGAAGAAAAGGTATTTGTTTCCTCTTTGGGCTCTTTTACTAATGATGGCCATTAAAGAGTTGAATATTTTCTTATTAATGCTGTTGATCATGTCATTAGTTGGGTTGACTGCCTCCATTAATATGGTTGACCTTATTAATGGTACTTTAAATGTCATGGAAGTCAATCCTATCTTCCTACGTTGTCGAGATGAGAGCTCTAGTTCTACATGTCACTTTGGATTGGTACTTCATATAGGTTACCTGAGGTGACATTTGATATTCCTTGAGGGCAGGGTACCCTAGGATCCAGCACGCTGGCGGGGTCCCCAGAGGACCTCTCGATTGTCACGGAGCTAGATGCTGGTTTTCCCGTGGAGCTTGTGCTAACCATTTTAGAGGCAAAATATCCCATTGGGTTTCAACCTTATAGTTGGGAGCTTGGTTTAGCTACGCCAAGATTTATCATGGGGCTTGACCTAATTATGCAGGCTTCTTAGCGGGGTAGCGGCCTTGGTTAACAGACCCTGGTAAGGTGTTTGCCATAAACAAGCGACCTTGGCTCGCTTCTGGAAGGGTGGGGATGTACGCTCGAGTACTGCTCTTGCTGTTTGATTTAATTGTACCAGGATCTACAGTGGATCTTGGCGCTTTTGGTGACGACGGGGCTTTACGGGCTTCTTCCTTTTATGTTTGGACATGTCGAGATTATACCTCGACGAGGTATGAATGCTTTTGCAAGACAAGTTCGGCACCTTGAAAGTCTCCTAGTGAAAGTAGAGATAGTAACCAGTTATAAGAGAGTGTCACGAGATACCTTGTTGTCGTGGAACCCAGGTTCTTTCATGTCGACCTAGCTTCGAGCTTTATCCTTGTATAAGGAGCTTGACGCGGTCTCGTCGGGCTTTATTCTGTAAGCTTTGACACGTGCGAGATGCTCTGATGGTATCGGCCGCCTCACCTTGCTCCTGTAGGATCGCATGGTAGCTCGACCTCGGGGACCTTGGTACCCCGTCATATAAGCCCGAATTCGGACCCTTGTAGGAAGGCTGGGAAGTGGAAAATTCTTCTTTGGTCCATAGCCAAAATTTTCTATTAATGAAAGGCTTTGTAGCCTGCTGGAATGAACCAGGAGCTTAGTGGCTCACTTAGGCGTTGACCAACCCGGTATAAGAAGTGTGGATTCACTGGGTCTTGTTGTAATGTTGCTACTTCAGAGGCTCGCTTAGGCTCGTAGGAGGCCTTACCAAGTATGGAAAGCCTCTGGGCTCTCCTTGATTAGATCAAGCTTTAGTGGGTGACTAGGGTGATGAATGACCAGGTACACATGGAGTGAAGCCATCGGTTTGGTACATGTCCAAAGGCATGCTTGGAATTCTTGAAGTCCCCAGCAACTGAGAAAAGGCTCTGGACCCTGTTGGAACGAACTGAAAGCTCAGTGGCTCATTTGGGTGTTGACTGACCTGGTATAAGAAATGAGGAGCCACTGAGTCTTACAACAGTGATGTTACTCTATAGGCTTGCTTATGCACGTAGTAGGCCTCAGCAAATGTGGGAAGCCTCTGGGCTCTCCTATATCAGATCGGGTTTCGGTGGCTTGCTAAGGCGATGAATGGCCTAGTACACACAGAGCAAAGCCACCGGTCTGGTATAGGTCTTAAGGCATGCTTGGGACCCTAGAAGTACCCAACAACTGATAGAAGGCTCTGGACCCTACTGGAATGAATAGGGAACTCTATGGCTCACTTGGACATTGACCGACCCGGTAAAAAAAGTTAGGAGCCAACGAGTCTTGTAGCGGTGTTGCTACTTCAGAGGCTTGCTTAGGTACATAGTAGGCCTCAGCAAATATGGGAAGCCTTTGGGCTCTCCTCGATCGGAGCTGGCTTCAGTGGCTTGCTAGGGCAATGAATGGCTCGGTACACATGAAGTGAAGCCATCGGTCTGGTACTTATCTAAAAGCATGTTTGGGATCCTAGAAATCCCTAATAACATAGAGAAGGCTCAGGACCCAGCTGGAATTAATCGGGAGCTTAATGGCTCACTTAGGTGTTGACCGACCCGGTATAAGAGGTGTGGAGTCGCTAGTTTTCTACTGGTCGTAATACTCCAGAGGCTACACAGCTGAGTTGGCTTCTCAGACTCATGAGTTGACCTGCTATCGCTATCTAGGAGCTTCTAAAGCGCAGATCCGGTGACATGAGAGGATCCGTATAACCAGGTAAAAGTCCAACGGATCTGCTGGATATGAGGTCTATTGTTAGCAGAGCAAATCTTCTATAAGGAAGCAGGAGAGATGCAACTCTACTGGATAGGAGTTCTCGATGTATCAGAGTGGTTCATCTATGTAGGAAATCTTCAGGTGGGGAGCTACTGTTTTGGTGCTTCATGATTATATGAGCAGGGTTGCTTCATAAGAGCAACATAATAAATCGGTTCCACCAGGAGTCCCACGTATCATATTTGCTCCATAATAAATAAAACTTGTTAAACCACAAAATGAGCACCACACGTGGTGCGTGGGCGATATAGACAAACATGGAGAAAGGATATCATAAACAATGACTGATTAATTTATAACCTTAATAGTATAAGGATGCTCGTGTAGAGGCATGAAAGCTTTCAAAAGGGATGTGGAAACTTCCCACAGATGGCACCAGAAAGTGTTAAACCACAAAATTCGCTCAAAGTGAGGAATATCGATCAACACCCTCAAACCGTTACATCGAAAGGCTACGGGGGGTTGGTACCTCATACCTTGGTGATCTTTTATGAATATGAAGTATGGTGTGGTAGGTAGAAGACAAGTCATCCCTCCCGTTGGGCTTCATGCATACAGAGGAGATACGGGGAGCTCGAGGTTCCCTTGCATGTATAAAAGGGGTTGATTCTGGTCCGTGGTCCGTGGTCCTAGTATCTGGTCTCTGCTTTAGGTGTTCTAGATCCAAATAGTGAGTAAGGAGGTATGATTGGTGCTCTAAGATGATGTAGATTTGTTCGTGGAAGATTGGACCATCCAGTAGTGATTCTCCACCTCTAGGTACTTTCGGTCAGGGTTGAAACCAGTCATGGAACCCGAAGCTCAGTCCTGGACCTCGGTTTCTTCCTGTAGTTCCCTGACCTTTATGGTGAGTAAGGAGGGGGCTCTTCTGGCTTCTATATCAGATCCTTGTCTGCTCCCATATGGAGGGTGGAAGAGAGCTCATCGTCTCCTTTTATATGGGTTTGGGTAGTTTCTCACCATCTTGATATGCGACTTTGGCATGTAGATGGGAGGATAAGAGCGCAAGGTCCAGCGGGGTAGAAATCTAGCTCATACATATACATACATGCTTAATACATGAGATAAATAGGATAAAGACGAGTCTTATGTAGATGGAGGTGGACTGACCAAGGGGGAAAAAGCATCACGAATGATCACATGCTGAAAAACCCCGAGGCAGTATCCAGAGGAAAGAGAAAGACCCTTCCTTGTATATATATATCAAGCGGTGCTCCAAGGAGCTTACAACCATGGTGCTACGGTAAGCTTACAATACTGATCGAGTGTTATCCGATACTGGTACGTTCCTGGGAAAGGTACACATACAATGATGATATAGGGAGAACTTAGATGAAGTATGAAGACTTGACTCAGGCTGGTTAATTTTAGGATTAGAGATGAGATCCAGATATCAGATCGATGCTATTACATGTGAATTTATACATGGTGTAACTACCTTGGCATGCAAGTACAGGATTCTTGAATTATTCTGCTCTCCTTAATGAACACAATTCTTCATTTAGTGTAGTTGATCGGCTTGTAGCTAATATCTTGAAGAATATGCATTTATTTCCTCTTCAGACTCTTCCTTGTTTCCCACTCCATTAATTTAGTCAATCAATTCGTAATCATAGGAGGTAAAGATTGAGTTAACTTATTAATGGCATTATTAAGGAGTTGATTGATTTAATGTCGTTGATTATCTCCATTAATAGGCTTGATTACCTTCATTAATACAATTGACCACATTAATAGGGTTGACTAGCTCCATTATTATGGTTTGACCTATTAATAGGGTTAACTACCTCCATTAATACTGTTTGACCTCATTAATAGGGTTGATTACCTCCATAAATGCGGTTTGACCTCATTAATGGTATCGTAAATGTCATGAAAGTCAACCCTCTCTTCCTCCGCTGTTTGGAGGAGATGTTTGGAGGAGAACTGTGGTTTTGTATGTCACTTTGGTGAGGTACTTTATGGAGGTTACCTGTGATGACGCTTGGCCTATCTAGTGTCGAGGTACGCTCAAGTACTGCTCTTGCTACTGGAGACTTGATTTAACCATGCCAGGATCTACAATGGATCTTGCCCTAATCGTGTTTGCACTTTTTGGTGATGATAGGGCTTTACGGACTTCTTCCTTTTCTATGCTGGTAGGTTGAGACTATACCTTGATGAGGCAGGAGGGCATTTGCAAGATAAGTTTGGCACCCTGAAGGTCTTTTGGTGACAGTAGAGATGGTAGTATGCTCTAGGAAAGTGTCGTGAGATACCTTGGCCCCGAGATCCCAGGTACTTCCACTTTGACCTAGCTTCGGGCTTCTATCCTAGCATAGGGAGCTTGTTGTGGTCATGTCGGGCTTTATTTAGCTTGCCTGGATGCGTGCAAGATGCTAAGATGGTATAGGCAGCCTTGCTTTTCTCCTGAAGGATCGCATGCTCGACCTCGGGGGACCTTAATATAAGTCTGAACTTGGACCCTTGCATGAAGGCTGGGAATTTGAAAATTATCCTTTCGTCTCTAGCCATATTTGGCTATTAACAATATGTTTTGTTAGTAAATTAATTAATTTAATGTGATTATTAATGATTATAGTGTTCATATTTGTATTTCAGGAAATGGTTCATAACCAGCAGCCTTATTTTTTGGATTGTTTGAACATGGTGAACGATGATTTTGATCTTTCTGAGCCTACGCAGACTCAAGCGGGATCTTTTGGTTCCGCCTTTACACCAACATCATGTCCTGAAAAATTGACATCAGGTGTCTGGCAGTGTTTCGATGTAGTCGAAATGACACTCCCAGATGGTATGGCCGACCCTAGAGAAAAATGTAAGTTTTGTCCTAAGGACTATACCTCAATTAGAGGTGTCAATATGAGTCATGTCACAATGTGTCGACACGTTACGAACTCATTTATTACGGTTTGGGTTAAGGTTAAACGGGTCGTGTCAATAAACGGGACAATCGATGTAACCCGTTTATTAATCGTGTCGTGTTCGGGTTAAGCTTAGCGGGTCACAGGTTGACACGATTAGTAAGGGTAAATATGTAAATTTAGTGATAAGAGGTATTTTTGTGAATTTAGTGTATACTATATAAAGTTAAAATCAAAACCCTAAGCCTAATTTCACATTTTCAATACCAACACAGCCTTCAGAGTCTTGAACTCTCTCTCTCTCTCTCATCATCGTTTTTAGTCTTTAATAATCAAACGGGTACCACTTCTTCAACTCTATCCTCTATCATTTTTGTTTTGTATTATCTCTTCCTCATCAGAGCTTCATTCATTCTTTAACTTTCTCCTCTATCGTCAGATCTGCTGCTACTTGAATACTTGACATCTATGAAACATTAAAAGAAATAGGCCCTTCTCTCGTCCACTGTATCGCATCTTCAGCTCCACTTTCTCTCTTCCAATCTTTCGTCGTATCTCAAGACACCACATACTTTTCCTTCAATTTCAATTTTTGATTTGAGATTTAATATTGTTGACGGAAAATTTGCCCGGGATGAGAATATCCTGTTAACAACCTCGAGACCACTACAATGAAAGTGGTAGCCAGGGTCGGTACCGTTAGTTCGCAACCTGTTTAAGAGATAGACGAGAGGCTGAACAGTAAATGAGACCTTTATTATTGATATATTGCTTTAAAGTACAAATCGCTCTCTTGTATGCTCACGGTCTCTTGAAGGTGTAGGGGAGGTGGCAACTCCGTGCCTGTCGAATAGTAGAGATGAAGGTGACCGTGTTTTGAATCCAGAATTTACGCCTTCCCCTATTCTTTCTATCTTTTATATATGTATCTCTTTGTTTTCTACGTTATATGTTGTTGTATTTTTGTATCTGTCGTTGTCCTCCCTTTTTCATCCTCTTTCTTCCATGCTTGGCTTCACATATATATTTCGCCCAAGTAGGTTTTACTTCGCAAAAACTTTTCCGCGATCCCATGAATCTGTTCCCTCCTTATCGGGCGGGATTCACCATTTGAATTTGAATTGTTATTGGATTCGATGATATCGTTGACGGAGATAAGTTTGTTCCATTATTTGAATCAAACTCTTGACGTGCATGTAAATATTACGTGGAGACGATCCTGTGTGCACTCGTGTCTTGAACCTTCATGAAGGTCACCCTGCTAGCTGCCTGTTGCCCCGTAGAGCGAGGTAGACCCCTGCTCTGGCGCTGTTCTTAGAAGTTTAGGATGGATTTTCCCTGACCCTTGGGGGCTTGAGGTGCTCTTGTAAACCTTCCTGGGAGGTAGCTGGGGTAGTGTAGATTTAGGCGTGATTCTTCCTTTATGTCCAGCAAGGACAACGTGCTTCTGGAGAGGTTGGCGGGCTTCTTTCGAATGTCTCTTGAGCTTGGAGACTTCCCCTGGCATTCACGGGTCGGTTGTGAAGCTCGACCTCAGAGTCGAGGTTCCCTGATAGATGGCCTGGAGAAGCCCAGATTCTAGTATTCTTGTTTGAGGCTTGTCTTGGTTGCGCATGGCTTGTTTTCTGGTAGTCTTGAAGCCGAGCTGGCCTTCCCTGCTCCGACGGGGTGGCTTTATGACCTTTTTGGGCTTCATGATTGTCGATTATGGGTGGAAAATTTCTGTTTGACCCCTGGTCAAATTTCACTATTAACAGAAGTCCTCTCTGACTTGAACATCGGTGGTAGAGTTGGGGTTGGAGTCAGATTCCTTATTTAATTGACAAAGTTTTCCACCGTAAAGATAATTAATAAGGGCGGAATTTTCTCATTAATTACCCAATATTTGAATTTGAAACTGAGTGTTATTCGAAGAAAAACGGCTCCAGGTGATCTTCCTGAGGATATCGTCGATAATCCTCAATTTAAGCCCGGCCTGACTGTCACTTTCTTCATACTTCCTCAAATCTAAAATTTTCAAATTTCTTCTTCCCTGTTTTCTCTGCCGAATTTTCTGCTTGCCTCTGCTTACTTCGAAGTCCTCCTTACCCATCAATGTCGACTTCCACAGATAGTGTTGATGCCTTGGTTTAGGGCTCCGGAGGTCTTAACCTAGCTCCTCGCAAGCGGGTGCGAAGGATTTCAAGCGATGAGGAATCTTCCCTGCTCCGCCAGCATATACGTTGTACTACTTTGACATCTTTGTAACCTCCTCGGAGCATCTCATGATATATATATATATATACAAGGAAGGGTATTCCTCCTTCCTCTGGATACTGCCTAGGGGTTTTTCAGCATGTGATCACTCGTGGTCACTCGTAATGCTTTTTCCCCCATTGGTCAATTCACCTCCATCTACATAAGACTTGTGTTTTTCCTATTATCTACTGTATTACACATGTGTGTATGCGGGCTAGGTACTGACCCCATTGGTCCTAGCTCTCTAATATTTCTTACATGAGATCGGGAAACAATAACGAAGACCTAAGGAACCGAATCTAGATTCCTACCCCGCTGGACCTAACGCTCTTATCCTCTCTTCTACACGCCAAAGTCGCACATCAAGATGAAGAGAAACTGCCCAGACCAGTTCCAAGGGAGTTAATGAGCTCTCCTGTATCCTCTCTATGGAAGAAATCGAGCTCTCCGACGCTGGAGCTAGATCAGCCCCCCTTCTTACTTGCTATCGAGGTTAGGGTATTATAGGAAGCAATTGGGCTCCGGAACCAGGCTCTGGGTACCAGGACGGAATCCGACCCCGACCGAGGATCAAGGTTCCGAATCACCCCCTTCGCACCAGTAAGAGAACCTCGAGCTCCCCAGATCTACTTCATAAGCACGAAGCCCGACGGGCGATATGGCTTATCTCCAACCTCCTGTTTTATCCTCATTCATATTCATACAAGATCAGGTCAGGTATCAACGATACCAACTCCGGCCACCACCTCCGTGGTGGTGGTGGTCTCGAGGGTGTTAATAGGGATTTCTCATCCTAAGAAAATTTTCCATTAACACTTTCTGGCACCGTCCGTGGGGAACCTCTCACACCACCATCTTCTTACATTCGAAAAGTTTGTCATTTCATAGTCATCATGAGGCTCCGCTCCTCACAAGGGCAACAGGGCACGTCGGGACAACCTTCTGCTACATCGACATGAAAGGTCCCGAGGAAAGGGAGAAAATTAAGGCTCCAAAGCCAGGTTCCCACCTAGCCAGCCACTGTACGGGCTCTGGATCCCCCTCTGGGAAGTCATGTCGAGCTTGACCAACAAGCGGCGGCCTTTGTGGAAAATGTCTGCCTACGATTACTCGCTGAGGGTATCACTATCTAACAAACGGATCTTTGCAATCAGGGGGAGTCAAGCAGGCCTGGGGCTAGGCAACCTGCCTTTGATTGCCTGGGACCTGTCCCTCGAGAATCTACTAGTAACAGAGTGGGGCTCCCGACCTCGATCCGGAATACGATAGAGCCCATGCCCCATGTTCTTGAAGCGCTGCCACGCTACCAACCAAGACAGGTCAAATCCGTGGCAGATGTCCTTTCCTGGGGATAGGAAGAGCTCTTCAACCCAATGACTACAATAGGGGAAGCCAGGGGTAGAGAAGAAGAAAGTCAGCAAACCCCTGAGTGAACCCCCTCCGAATAAGAAACCTGGTAGAGGCCACTAGTTCGTCAGACGGATCAGATGGTGAGGAATTTGAGATCGACTCAAGGAAATCTGAAAGCAAGCAACTAAGGGACAAGTTGGCAGAGCTTCAGAAAGAGGTCCAATTGATGAAGAAAGGAAAGTACAAGGAGGACAAGAAATATCCTCTAAGTGAAATGAGTCCCCCCTTCACCAAAAGGGTTCGAGAGGCAGAGCTATTTCCTAAGTTCAAAATGCCAGTTGACAGGTTCTCCATGACTGATGATCCTTAGAGCCACTTAGAGAGTTTCGTTCAATTGATGGAGTTCCAGAACACAACCAGTGCCGCTATGTGTCGAATGTTCCCTATTACCCTCATGGATTATGCTAAGACCTGGTTTAGAAAGTTACTTGCTAGAAGCGTGGATTCCTTTACCATGTTATCAACCGATTTCTGCTCACAATTCCAGGGAGTTAAGTCCCGACTGAAGGACCCGATTCATCTACAATATGTGATCCAGGAGATAGGGGAAACCCTTCGGGCTTATGTTGAGCGTTTCCACAAGGAAGTCATCCAGATGGGGGTCTTCACAGAGAGAAACCCTCGCCAACTTCAGAAGAAACTTGTGGGTGGGGAACTATTTCTGTCTTTTGCTAAGAGACCTTCGGAAACCTACTAGGAAGCCTATGCTCGGGCTCTGGAACAGATTGAGGTCGACGAATAGCTCAAGGTCATGATGGAGCATGAAGACATGAGAGCGGTAAAGAGATAAAAAAAGAAGCTCCTAGACCCGAGCAAGCTCAGAAAAGCCAAAACAAACCCCTTAATAAATCAATATACTGTTTCCCTCTTCCTCAGCCCAGATCAGAAAGGTATCCGGATAAACGGGCTCCTCCTCAAGTTTTACCACCTCCTAGGACAGTGGCCTCTATAGCTCGCGATGAGAGGGGGTATGACTATTACACTCCCTTTAATGCATCTCGAAAAATAGTCTACCTCGCCATTCGGGACAAGGGTTTGTTACAGAAGTCCGCTCCCATGAAAGCCCCGATTGATAAGAGAAATCGTTATAAATATTGTGACTTTCACAAGGACCTAGGGCACAACACTTCATAATGCTACAACCTGCGAAACCAGATTGAGGCTTTGATAATGGGAGGATGCTTGATAGAATTCTTACAACAAGCCAGGGAGAACATTCATATTGGAAGGGAGGTGAAAGCCGAGATCCAAGAACATACTGAGAAGAGGAAGGGAGAGTAGGCGGATCTGATACAACAGATTCAGATAATACATACTATTAGCGGGGGTCCCACTCTGGCCGAAACCTCTAACAATTCCAGGAAAAACCATGCGAGGAAGGTCCCTCTTACGGACTAGAGGCGGGGTATTGTCAAGGTGGACCAGAGACCGACCAACCCCTCCAAGCTGTCACAGATCATCTTCACCGAAGCAAATGTCTATAACACCATGCAGCCACATGATGACCCCATGGTCATCACAGTACAAATTGCCAACTTTATAGTGCACCACCTGCTCGTCGACATTGGTAGCAACGTCGACGTTCTATTCAAAGACACTTTGGAAAAACTAAACTTGAAGCAATGGTGCTACAACAGTTGTACTACTCCATTATATGGGTTCACTGGGGACACCATCCCACCCGTTGGATCAAAAATCCTACCAGTGATCATCGAAGCTGCACCTCTCCGAAAAAAACATCATGATCGACTTCGCGGTGGTGGATACCAAGTCGGCCTACAATGCAATATTAGGGAGGCCATTTCTATCATCCTTGAAAGGGGTCCTCTCTATTTACCACAATGTCCTAAAGTTCCCGGTAGGAGACAATGTGGAGGAAGTTAGGGGTGATCAGCAAGAAGCTAGGAAATGCTATGCAGTTTCAGCCAACCTAGCGGCTCTAGCTAAACAACTCTCCCAGGTGACGAAGATCCAAGGTAGGATAACTCCAACACTAAACCTAGAAGATGTGGGTTCCACCGATTGTCCCGAAGAAGGCCTTGTGGTGCCCGACATGGAAGAACAACGAAGGGAATAGGGCAGCGGCCATTCGGTCGATAAGTTGGAAGAGATTCTTGTCTAAATAAGCGATCCCTCGAAGGTCGTCAAGATCAGAGCTACCCTTAAGCCAGGAAGGAAGGAGGGCTGGATTAGGCTCCTCATTGAGTTCAACGACATTTTCGCTTAGAGTCATGCGGAGATGCCGGGGATCCCGATGACATTACCTGCACATCGATTGGCGGTGGATCCGACCTTCAAGCCTGTCAAACAAAAAAAGTGCCACTTTAACACCGAAATAAATATGACGGTTCAAGAAGAGGTCGATAAACTAAACCAGACAGGCTTCATTCGAGAATCCCGCTACCTCAACTGGATCGCAAACGTGGTCATGGTCACAAAGGCAAATGGGAAGTGGCTCATGTGCGTGGACTACACCGACCTCAACCGGGCATGCCAGAAGAACAGTTTCCCTCTGCCAAAAATTGATCAGCTGGTTGATTCCACCTCAGGGAACAAGCTCCTGAGCTTCATGGATTCATTTTCCAGCTACAATCATATTATGATGCATCCCGCGGACCAAGAAAAGACTAGCTTCATCACCCCTCAAGGCTTGTACAGCTAATAGGTGATGCCATTCGGGCTCATAAACGTTAGAGCTACTTACCAGCGGTTAGTCAACCGTTTGTTTAAGCCCGAAATCGAAAGATCGATGGAGGTGTACATCGACGACATGATCACTAAATCTTCAACCTCGGAAGTCCACCTGGACGACCTTCGTAGGACCTTCATGATCCTAAGGGAAAACCAGATGAGGTTGAACCCTTCCAAATGTGTTGTTGACGGGGAAATTTGCTCTGGATGAGAAATTCCTGTTAACACCCTCACGACCACTACCACGAAAGTGGTAACCGGGGTCAGTACCGTTGGTTCCTGACCTGTTTAATAGATAGACTAGAGGCCGAACAGTAAATGAGAGCTTTATTATTGATATATTGCTTTACAGTACAAATCACTCTCTTGTATGCTTACAGTCTCTCAAAGGTGTAGGGGGTGGAAATTCGTGCCTGTCGAATAGTAAAGATGAAGTTGACTGTGTTCTGAATCCAGTATTTAGGCCTTTCCCTCTTCTTTCTATCTTTTATATATGTATCTCTTTGTTTTCTATGTTATATGTGGTTGCATTTTTGTATCTGTCGTTGTCCTCTGTTTTTCGTCGTCTTTCTTCAATGCTTGGCTTCACACACACACACACACACACACACACACACACACACACACACACACACACACACACACACACACACATATATATATATATATATCGCCCAAGTAAGTTTTTGTTCGCAAATACTTTTTTGTGATCCCATGAATCCGTTCCCTCCTTATCAGGCGGGATTCGCCATTTGAATTTGAATCGTTACTGGATTAGATGATATCATTGACAGAGATAAGTTTGTTCCCTTATTTGAATCAAACTCTTGATGTGCATGTAAATATTACGTGGAGACGATCCTGTGTGCACTCGTGCCATGAACCTTTATAGAGGTCACCATGCCAGCTGCCTGTTGCCCCGTAAAGCGAGGTAGATCCCTGCTCTGGCTCTGTTCTTAGAAGCTTTAAGATGGCATTTCCCTGACCCTTGGGGCTTGAGGTGCTCCAGTAAACCTTCATGGGAGGTAGCTGGGGTAGTGTAGATTTAGGCGTGATTCTTCCTTTATGTCCAGCAAGGACAGTGGGCTTCTGTAAAGGTTGACGGGCTTCTTTCGAATGTCTCTTAAGCTTGGAGACTTCCCCTGGCATTCACGGGGCGGTTGTGGAGCTCGACCTCAGAGCCGAGGTTCCCCGATAGATGGCCTGGAAGAGACCAGGTTCCATTACTCTTGTGGGGGGCTCGTCCTGGTTGCGCCTGGTTGCGCCTGGCTTATTTTCTGGTAGTCTTTACGTCGAGCCGACATTTCCAGCTCCAGTGGGGTGGCTTTACCACTTTTTTGGGCTTCATGATTGTCGATTATTGTTGGAAAATTTCTCTTTGACCCCTGGCCAAATTTCACTATTAATAGAAGTTCTCTCTGACTTGAACACCGGTGGTAGAGTTGGGGGTGGAGTCAGATTCCTTGTTCAATTGAGAAAGTTTTCCTCCATGAAGATAATTAATGAGGGTGAAATTTGCTCATTAATTACCCAATATTTGAATTTGAAACTGAGTGTTAATTGAAGGAAAATGGTTGCAATACGGCTCCAGGTGATCTTCCCTAGGATATCATCGATAATCCTCTATTTAAGCCTGATCTGACCGTCACTTTCTTCATACTTTCTCAAATCTCAAGTTTTCAAATTTCTTCTTCCCTATTTTCTCTGTCAAAATCTCTGCTTGCCTCCGCTTACTTCCAAGTCTTCCTTACCCATCAATGTCGACTTCCACAGATAGTGTTGATGCCTTTGTTGAGGGCTTCAGATGCCCTAACCTAGCTCCACAGAAGCGGGTGCGAGGTATTTCAAGCGATGAGGAATCTTCCGCGCTCCGCTAACGCCGTATTTCTAACAAGAACTTCTCTATCGGCTATGGCTTTTCGAACCAGCCTGACATTCTCTGAACCTATTCGACGAAGACTCTGATGTCGAGAGAAAGTCGATACGGTTGGGATGGCTCAAGTCACAGTGGCGGAGCTATCTTCAGTGGTAACCCTTCCTTTCAAAAACCAAGGTCATCCCCGACTCCACTGTCGACCCTCAGTCGATCGATCGTCTTCGAGACAAGTATGGTATTCCTGAAACTGTTTCCCTAACTGTCCCTCACCAGAATTACGATGTTTTTATCCCGCCCAAAGGAGTGCTCCCTATCCACGTCGCAACTTTTGAGAGTGGGGTGAGGCTCCTTCTTCACCCCACCCTTCGACAGGCTCTCAATGCCCTTCAGTTAGCTCTGCTTCAATTGATGCCAGGCTTCTGGAGGCATCTAGACGGCTTCCTAGTATTTTAGAGGGAGCAGTGCAAGATGAGCAACGTAACCAGAGAGCTCGGGGCTGAGTAGCTCGCCTTTCTTTTCCAGATAGGTAGCCTAGGGGTTCCACGAGGCCAATTCTATGCCAAGGCCAAGAATAGGCTCAACTTTATCATCCCGGGGGCTTCAAAGAAGGACCCTGCTTGGAAAGACGAATGGGTACTGGCGTGGGGAGACTGTGGGAGCTTCTTCTTCTTCGACTGGCATGAGCTCGAGGTTCCCACCGCCTTTAGTGACAAACCCACATGGGGTCGGGATTCCTTGCCCTCTGAGTCTGAAGCTGTTCTAAAAACCATCCTGGCTCGGAACTACTTGAATCTAAAGATTCCAACAGCCAACCCCTTTGATCGCCGCAGGGTAAACAGGTACCTGCAGATATCCGGTTCTACCCCTCGCAAGTATCTCGATCTATCTTGTTGTTTTTGTTTTTGTTTTATTGGATGGTTCAGTTCTGATTATCTTGATTCCTCTCTCTAACAGTGTTTATTGTTGCTCTAGCTTCTCGTGAAGTCTGGCAAGCTGGGATCCCTCCTTCTCCTTCTAATTCTCCTTCTAGACCGTCCCCGAGAGCTCTCTCAGCTTTTCTGAAGAAAGAAGGATCAACCACTAAGGCAATTGCCTCTCTCATTCCTTCCCCTCCCAAGTGAAGTCGAAGATGGCACTTCTTACATATCGGGAGGCAAAGGCTCTAAGCCGAGGAGGGTCTGCCTCCCAATTCGCCAACAAGTCGGCTCCTGCTTTCTCTCCAGTAGTCTCTGCTTCAATCGATGCTTCCCGAGTCATATTATCCCTCTCAGATGATCCGGTTGTAACCCGGCCTGTTGAGGTTCCTAGGGAGCCCGATACCGATATCCCTGAGGTCGCCCTTTCTCGCCCCCACCAGAGATAGAGCTCGGCGGGTCAGGATGAGGTCCTGAAGAAATTTGTTGCAACTTGTCCAGGCGACGAGCTTTCTAGTATAACCACGATGCCCGTGGACATCATGATTACCAAAGGGTCCGCCCTTCTAGCCAAGGTAACCGTCGCTTTCACTTCTTCATTCAGCATTTTGATTTGTCATTTTCTAACATGAGTTTCCTTTATAGGCTTTCAAGTTTCAGGTGGCCATGGGGCATCAGGTAGCCTTCCTCCTTGATCGGGCAGCCAAGGCTAAGGCTAAAGCTGAACGAGCCATGAGGTTGCTTGCGTGGGCTCAGACCCTGGTCCAGGAGATGACCTTCAGCCAACAAGGAATGGAGACGCAGCTAGCTGAGCTTCAATGCGACCATGAGAGGTTGAATTGGACTTTTGGTCAAGAGACTCTCTGATTGAAGCGGTAGGCTGGACAGCAAGATGACTGGAAAAGTGAGGCGAAGGCCCTGGATGTTGAGAACCAAACCTTGCAGGCTCAAATTACCCAGCTCCAGGCCGAGGTGGAAGCCTCTTTTAACGAGTGGTACTTCTATGCCTCTTATCGGGTTACAGAGGCCTTTCCTCCCCCATTCGATCTCTCCAGCATCACCGACTGGGATCGAGAAGAGGTCATGTCTTGGGCTGCGGAGATGTCTCGCCCTCTAAAAGATGGAGCTGGTTCTTATAGGAGGGAGCTAGGAAGAGATTGGAGGTGCCAGATCTGCCTCCTCATATTCCAGCCTTTCCAGCATTTGGCCTTCTTGATGCAGCCATATCGCCTAAATTGATGGCGGTGATTAATGAAATCATGGAGGAGGATTCTGTTGACCAGAGGCAGCCGGGGCTGATCCCCAGGAAGAGGTGGCGGATGCGGTAGATGCAGCTGACCAAGACTAGCTACGACCGGAGAGAAGAGCAGGGTCGAGGTTCATTCTGTGGAGGAGGAGAAGGCTGGAGGCCCTCAGTAAGAGGAAGAAGCTTGAGTTCTCTCCCATGTAATCTATTTTGAATGCCCGGAAAAGGGGGTGGGCATCCCATCTTCAACTGTGTTTGCCATTTTATTATTGCTTTTGTAGCCTGGAACCAGGGATTAGGCCCCCCTTGCTTGTTGTAGACTTGTTGGGGGATAGACTCCCTTACTTGATAACAAATTTTTAATCTCAAATATAACTCTGGCTTGCATGTACTTGCTTGGTCTCCCTCTAGGTCCAGCTTTTATATTGAAACGAGCTATCTTTGGGGGAAAAACAGGATAAAGAAACTGTTTAGCGTCAGGCTTTCTGACTACTTAGTTTTGTAAATCAATTTCCTTAGTCGATAGTCCCCTTGTGGGATTGTAGGCCTGTTATATTGAGCTACCACGTATCAAGGAAAAAATAGTTGTTAATAACAAAATTTGGCCAGGGATCAAAGAGAAATTTTCCATCCATAATCGATAATCATAAAGCCCGGAAAGACCGTAAAGCCACCCCACATGAGCAGGGAAGGCCGGTTTGGCTTCAAAGATACCAAAAGACAAGCCAGGTACGACCGGAACCAACCTCGACAAGAATACTGGAAGCCGGACTTCTCCAGGCCATCTATCGGGGAATCTCGGCTCCGAGGTCGAGCTCCATAACCGACCCGTAAAAGCCAGGGGAAGTAACCATGCTCAAGAGAGCTTCGAAAGAAGCCCACCAACCTCTCTATAAGCCCGCTGTTCTTGCTGGACATAAAGGATGAATCATGCCTAAATCTACACTACCCCAGCTACCTCCCAGAAGGGTCTACAAGAGCACCTCAAGCCCATAAAGGTCAGGGAAAATCCATCTTAAGCTTCTAAGAACAGAGCCAGAGTAGGGATCTACCTCGCTCTACAGGGCAACAGGCAGCTGGCAGGGTGACCTCCATGAAGATCCATGACACGAGTGCACACAGGATCATCTCCACATAATATTTACATGCACGTAAAGAGTTTAAATTCAAATAAGAAAACAAACTTATCTTCGTCAACGATTTCATCGAATCCGTAAATAATTCAAATTTAAATAACGAATCTTGCCCGATAAGGAGGGAACAGATTCATGAGATTACAGTAGAGTATTCACGAACTAAAAACCTACTCTGACGATATATATATGTGAAGCCAAGCATGGTAAAAAAAAGGAATGAACGAAAGAGACAGAAAATCATAAACAACAGATATACACATAGAAGGAGGGCCTAAATTCTGATTACAGAACACGGTCACCTTCATCTCCACTATTCGACAGGCACCGAGGTGCCACTACCCTACACCTTCGAGAGATTGTGAGCAAACAAGCGAGTTATTTGTATCTTAAAGCAATATATCAATAATAGAGCTCTCATTTACTGTTATTGCCACTCGTCTCTCTCTAAAACTGGTCGGGAACCAACGGTGCCGACGCTGGCCACTGCTTTCATGGTAGTGGTCTCGAGGGTGTTAATAGAAATTTCTCATGTCAAGTAAATTTCTCGTCAACACTTTCTGGCGCCGTCTATAGGAAACCTCTCACACCACCATATTTTTACATTCAAAAAGTTCTTTATTTCAAAGTCATCATAAAGTTCCACTCCTCACTAGGGCAGCTGGGCACCTCGGGACAACCTTCTGTTACATCGATACGATGGGTCCTGAGGAAAAGGATAAAATCCAGACTCCATATCCAGATTCCCATCCAGCCAGCTACTGTGCGGGCTCTGGATCCCCCTCTGGGAAGCTAGGTCGAGCTTGACCAACAAGCGGAGACCTTTGTAGAGAACGTCCGCCTTCGACTACTCGCTGAGGGTATCGCTATCCAACAAGTGGGTCTTTACAATCATGGGGAATCAAGTAGGCCCGGGGCTAGGCAACCTGCCTTTGATCACTTGGGGCCTGTCTCTCGGGAATCAACTCTTAACAAAGCAGGTCTCCCAACCTCGATCCGGGATAGGCTAGAGCCCATGCCCCATGTTCCCGAAGCGCTGCAAAGCTACCAACCATGACAAGTCAGATCCAAGGCAGATGTTCTTTCCCGGGGATGGGAAGAGCTCATCACCCAACGACTATAAGGAGGGAAGCCCAGGGTACAGAAGAAAAAAGTCAACAATGTCCCCGAGCAAGCCCCCTCCAAAAAAGGAACCGGGTAGAGGTTACCAGTTCATCAGAGGGATCTGATGGTGAGGAATCCGAGATCGACTCAAGGAAGTCCGAAAGCAAGCGACTAAGGGACCAGTTGGCAGAGCTACATAAAGAGGTCCAATTGATGAAGAAGGGGAAGTACAAGGAGGACAAGAAAGATCCTCTAAGTGAAATGAACGCCCCCTTCACCAGAAAGATCCGGGAGGTAGAGCTCCCGCCTAAGTTAAAAATGCCAGCTTACAGTTTATCCGAGACTGAAGATCCGCTGAGCCACTTAGAAAGCTTCGTTCAACAGATGGAGGTCTAGAACTCTACCTGGGCCACTATATGTCGGATGTTCTCTACTACACTCACAGATTATTCTAAGATCTGGTTTAGGAAACTACCCGCCAGGAGCGTAGATTCCTTCACCAAATTATCAACTAACTTCTGCTCACAGTTACAGGGGGTTATGTCCCGATTGAAGGACCCGATTCATTTACAACACGTGATCTGGGAGAGAGGGGAAACTCTCCGGGCTTATGTCGAGCGGTTCCATAAGGAAGTCATCCAGATGGGGGTCTTCACCGAGAGAGAAACCCTTACCAAAATTCAGAAGAAACTTGTGGGCAGGAAAAATATTTTGACCTTTTGCAAAAAGACCTCCGGAAATCTACCAGGAAGCCTATGATCAGGCTCTGGAACAGATCGAGATCTACGAACATCTCAAGGTCAAAATGGAGCATGATGACATGAGAGCCGAAAAGCGATAAAAGAAGGAAGCTCCCAAACCCGAGCAAGATCAAAAAAACTAGAACAAACCTCTTAATAAATCAACATTCGGTTTCCCTCTTCCTCAGCCCAGATCAGAAAGGTATCCAGATAAACGATGATAGGAGGTACGACCGTTACACTCCCTTGAATGCATACTGAGAAACAGTCAACCTCGCCATCCGGGATATGAGTTTGTTATAGAAGCCTGCTCCTATGAAAGCCCCGGTAGATAAAAGAAATCGTTACAAATATTATGACTTTCACGAGGACGTAGTTCACAATACTTCAGAATGCTACAGCCTGTGGAACCAGATTGAGGCTTTGATCAGGGGAGGATGCTTGATAGTGTTCTTACAACAAGTCAGGGAGAACATTTAGATGGGAAAGGAGGTGCAAGCCAAGATCAGGAAACATGCTGAGACGAAGAAGGCAGAGCAGATGGACCTGATGCAATAAATTCAGGTAATACACACTATCAGCGGAGGTCCCACTCTGGCCGACACCTCTAACAATTCCAGGAAAAATCATGCAAGGAAGGTCAATCAAACGGACGAGGGGCGGGATATCTTCAAGGTCGACCAAAGACCGACCAACCCCTCCCAGCTGTCTCAAATCATCTTCACCGAAGCAAATGTCTTTAACATCGTGCAGCCACATGATGACCCTATAGTCATTACATTTTAAATTGCCAACTTCATGGTGCACCGCGTGTTCATCGACACAGGTAGCAGGGTCGCCTTTCTGTACAAAGAGACTTTGGAAAAACTAAACTTGAAGCAATGGTGCTACAACAATTGTACTACTCCATTATACGGTTTCACTGAGGACTCCATCACACCAGTAAGGGACTCCATCACACCCATAGGATCAAAAATCCTACCAGTGATCATCAGAGCCACACCTTTTCAACAAGACATCATGACCGAATTTGTGGTGGTGGATACCCCGTCGGCCTACAACGCAATATTAGGAAGGTCATTCCTATCATCCCTGAAGAGGGTCCTGTTTATTTACAACAATGTCCTGAAGTTCCCGGCAAGAGACAAAGTGGGAGAGGTTCGAGGTGATCAGCAAGCAGCTAGGAAATACTATACAGTGTCGGCTAACCCAACAGCTCTAGCTAAACAGCTCGCCCAAGTAACGACTATCCAATGTGGGATAACTCCGGCACTAAACCTAGAAGACACGGGCTCCACCGATTGTCCCGAAGAAGGCCTTATGGTGCTCGACATGGAAGAACAAAGAAGGGAATGGGCCTGCGGCCACCCGGTCGATAAGTTAGAGGAGATTCATGTTCGACTAACCAATCCCTCGAAGATCGTCAAGATCGGAGCTACCCTTGATCCAGGAATGAAAGAGGGCTTGATTATGCTCCTCATGGAGTTCAATGATATTTTCGCCTGGAGTCATGCGGAGATACCGGGGATCCCAATGGCATTAGCTGCACATCGATTGGCGGTGGATCCGACCTTCAAGCCTGTCAAACAGAAAAGGTGCCACTTCAACAATGAAAGAAATGTGGCGGTTCAAGAAGAGGTGGATAAACTCACCCAGGCAGGCTTCATTCGAGAAGCCCTCTATCCCGAATGGCTCGCCAACTTGGTCATGGTCACGAAGGAAAATGGGAAGTGGCGCATGTGCGTGGACTACACCGATCTCAACCGGACATGCCAGAAGGACAGTTTTCCTCTGCCAAAAATTGATCAGTTGGTCGATTCCATCTCCGGGAACAAGCTCCTAAGCTTCATGGTCCTATTTTTCTGCTTTTATCAGATTTTAATGCATCCCGCGGACCAAGAAAAGACCTACTTCATCACCACGCAAGGCCTACACTGCTACAAGGTGATGCCTTTTGGGCTCAAAAATGCTGGAGCTACTTACCTTTGGTTAGTCAACCGTTTGTTCAAGCTTGAAATTGGAAGGTCGATGGAGGTGTATATCGATGATATGATCACTAAATCTTTGACCTCCAAAGGCCACTTGAAAGACCTTCAAAGGACCTTCATGATCCTAAGGGAAAACCAGATGAGGTTGAACCCTTCCAAATGAGGTGTTAATAGGGAAATTTGGCTAGGGGTCAAAGAGAAATTTTCCACCTACAATCGACACTCATGAAGCCTAAAAAAACCTTAAAGCCAACCCGCAGGAGCCAAGATGACCGATTTGGCTTCAAAGTTACCAGAAGACAAGCCAAGCGCGACAGGGACGAGCTCCGAAAAAACACTGGAACCCGGGCTTCTTCAGACCATCTTTCGGCTCTGAGGTCGAGCTCCACAACCTACTCTGTAAATGCTAGGGGAAGTCTCTCAGCTCAAGAGTCATTTGAAAGAAGCCAGCCAACTTCTCCAGAAGCCCGCTGTCCTTGTTGGGCATAAAGGAGAAATCACGCATAAGTCTGCATTACCCCAGCTACCTTCCAGGAAGGTCTACAAGAACACCTCAGGCCTCCACAGGTCAAGGAAAATCTATCTAAAGCTTCTAGAAACAAAGCCAGAATGAAGGACCCGATTCATCTACAGTACGTGATCCAGGAGAGAGAAGAAACTCTCCGGGCTTATGTCGAGCGGTTCCATGAGGAGGTCATCCAGATAGGGGTCTTCACCGAGAAAGAAATCCTCACTTACTTCAGGAGAAACTTGTAGGCGGGAAAACTATTCCTGTCTTTTACCAAGAAACCTCTGGAAACTTACAAGGAGGCCTATGATCGGGCTTTGAAACAAATCGAGGTCGACGAACAACTCAAGGTCATGATGGAGCATAACTACATTAGAGTTGAAAAGCGACAAAAGAAAGAAGCTCCCAGACCTGAGCAAGCTCAGAAGAGTAAGAACAAACCCTCTAATAAGTCAACGTACAATTTCCCTCTTCCTCAGCCCAGATCGGAAAGGTATCCAGATAAGTGAACTCCTCCTCAGGCTTTACCACCTCCCAGGATAGTAGCCCCTATAGCCGGCGATACGAGGGGGTACGACCATTGCACTCCCTTAAATGCATTCCGAGAAACAATCTACCTCGCTATTCGAGATAAGGGTTTGTTACAGAAGCCCGCTCCTATGAAAGTCTCGATCGATAAAAGAAAATCGTTATAAATATTGTGACTTTCATGAGGACGTAGAGCACAACACCTCAGAATGCTACAACCTATGGAACCATATTGACGCTTTGATAAGGGGAGGATGCTTGATAGAGTTCTTACAACAAGTTAGGGAGAACATTTAAACTAGAAGAGAGGTCCTAGCCGAGGTTTAGGAACACGCTGAGAAGAGGAAGGGAGATCAGGCAGACCTGATGCAACAGATTCAGGTAATTCACACTATCAGCGGAGGTCCCACTCTGGCCGACACCTTTAACAATTCCAGAAAAAACCTTGCAAGGAAGTTCCCTCGTACGAACGAAGGGCGGTATATCTTCAATTTCTACCAGAGACCGACCAACCCCTCCCAGCTGTCTCAAATCATCTTCACCAAAGCAAATGTCTTTAACACCGTGCAGCCACATGATGATCCCATGGTCATTACATTACAAATTGCCAATTTCATGGTGCACCGCGTGCTTGTCGACACATGTAGCAACGTCGACGTTCAGTTCGAAGACACTTTGGAAAAACTAAACTTGAACCAATGGTGCTACAATAGTTGTACTACTCCATTATACGGTTTCACTGGGACTCCCTCACACCCATAAGATCAAAAATCCTACCCCGTGATCATCGAAGCCGCACCTCTCCAACAAAACATCATGACCGACTTCGTGGTGGTGGATACGCCGTCGGCTTACAACGCAATATTAGAGAGGCTATTCCATTCATCCCTGAAGAGGGTCCTGTCTATTTACCACAATGTCCTGAAGTTCCCTGTAGGAGACAAGCCGGGAGAGGTTTGGGGTGATCAGCAAGCAGCTAGGAAATGCTACGCAGTGTCAGCTAACCCAGCAGCTCTAGCTAAACAGCTCACCCAAGTAACGATCATCCAAGGTGGTATAACCCCGGAACTAAACCTGGAAGACCCGGGCTCCACCAAATTTCCAGAAAAAGGCCTTGTGGTGCCTGGCATGGAAGAACAGATAAGGGAATGGTCCAGCGGCCACCTGGTCTACAAGTTAGAGGAGATTCCTATTCGACTAACCGATCCCTCGAAGGTCGTCAAGATCAGTGCTACCCTTGTGCCAGGAATGAAAAAGGGCTTATTAGGCTCCTTATGGAGTTCAACGATATTTTCGCCTGGAGTCATGCGGAGATACCGGGGATCCCAATGACATTAGCTGCACATCGAATGGCGGTGGATCCGACCTTCAAGCTCGTCAAACAGAAAAAATGCCACTTCAACAATGAAAGAAATGTGGCGGTTCAAGAAGAGGTGGATAAACTCACCCAGGTGGGCTTCATTCGAGAAACCTGCTATCCCAAATGGCTCGCCAACGTTGTCATGGTCACGAAGGAAAATGGGAAGTGGCATATGTGTATGGATTACATCGACCTCAACCAGTCAAGCTCGAAGGACAGTTTTCCTCTGCCAAAAATTGATTAGTTCGTCGATTCTACCTCCGGGAACAAGCTCCTGAGCTTCATGGATGCATTTTTTGGCTGCAATCAGAATATGATTTATCTCCCGGACCAAGAAAAGACCAGCTTCATCACCCTGCAAGGCCAGTACTGCTACAAGGTGATGCCTTCCAAGCTCAAAAATGCTGGAGCTACTTACCAGAGGTTAGTCAACCGTTTGTTCAAACCCGAAATTGGAAGGTCGATGGAGGTATATGTTGACGATATGAACACTGAATCTTCAACCTCAAAAATCCACATGGACGACATTCGTAGGACCATCGTGATTCTAAGGGAAAAACAGATGAGATTGAACCCTTCTAAATGCACATTTGGTGTAACTGTAGAGAAGTTTCTGGGTTTCATAGTCCACGAGAGAGGCATAAAAGCTAACCCAGAAAAAATCATGGCTATCCTGGATCTAGAATCCCCTGTATCTCTTAAAACGGTTCAAGCCTTGACCAGTCAGGTAGCAGCGCTCAACAGGTTCATCTCCCGGTCTACCGATAAGTCCCTACCATTCTTCAAAGCTATTAAGCAGGGAAGAAACATGAAGTGGGATCAGGAGAGCGAACATGCTTTCCAAGCTCTAAAAGGTACCTAACAAGCCCTCCACTGCAGGTCAAGCCAAATCCTGGAGAAGAACCCCAAATATACTTTGCAGTTTTAGAAACCGCTGTAAGTGGGGCCTTGGTCAAGGAATGCGGGGATAGGATCCATCGACCTATCTACTATGTGGGTCACGCTCTAACCAAGCCTGAAAAGAACTATACTCTGCTGGAAAAGCTCGCTTATACCTTGGTGACCTTGACAAAGAAACTTTGTCCTTACTTTCATGCTTGTTCAATAGTAGTGGTGACGAACCAACCCCTCCGTCAGTTCTTGCAAAGACCGGATGTTTCTAGAAGGCTTGTTCTATGGGCCCTAGAGCTTGCCCAGTTCGATTTAAAGTATAAGCCTAGGACCACGATAAAAGCTCAAGCACTAGCGGACTTTGTAGCCGAACTTTCCGTACCTTCAGATCTGGCAGCCCTTGCTGTAACAGATGTCACCCTTGAGAGGATTCCAGAAGCTGACAACTGGCCGGAGGGCTATGAGTCATGGACTCTCTACACTAACGGAGCTTCTGGGCAGTCCTGGGGAGGATCGGGCATAGTCCTCAATTATCCAGAAGGAACTGAGTGCTGCCATTGTTTCAGGTTAGAATTTAAAGCCACAAACGATGAAGCGGAATACGAAGCCCTGCTAGCTGGGATTAAAGCTGCCATGGAGCTCAGGGTTGATTACCTGAATATTAAGTGCGACTCTTCACTCGTGGTCAACAAAGTTTCCGGGAATTATCAGGCCAAAGAGGATAACATTATCGCTTACCTGAAACTTGTGCAACAACTCAGGTCCAGATTTAGGGGATTCAAAATCGAGTAAATACCTCGACAACTAAATCATCTGGCTGACGTCTTAGCCAAGATTGCTGCCTATGGTGGCCAGACCCTACCACACGGAGTCCCTCTTCAAGTAATCCCCCTACCTAGAATTATGATTGGTAAGAAAGCTTATACCCTGGACCGACAGCCATGCTGGATGGATCCAATAGCAGAATATGTACATGATGGTAAACTCCCCGAGGAACCCGACCAAGCTAAGAGGGTTAAAAGGCTCTTGGTCCGATATTGCATGGTAGATGGACATTTATACCGAAGGGGAAAATCCTTTCCCCTGCTCTGATGTCTACACCCGGAAGATGCCAAGTGGGCTTTGAGAGAAGTTCATTCCGGGGAATGCGGGAACCATATTGGTGGAGAGGCCTTGGAATATCAGGTTCTCCACATGGGGTATTACTGGCCGACCATCCATCAAGATGCTAAGAACTTGGTGCAAACCTGCGAGGCATGCCAGAAGGCCGCAAACTTGAGTCACGTCCCTCCAAAGCTTTTGTCGTCCCTTAGCTCGCCATACCCTTTTTCTCTGTGGGGTGTCGATTTGATTGGACCGCTTCCTACAGCTCCGGGACAGGCCAAGCATGCTATCGTAGTGATTGACTACTTCACAAGATGGGTTAAAGCCGAACCACTCTCCCAGATATCGGAAGAAAACACAACAAGGTTCATCAAGACTAATGTAGTTTACAGGTTCGGAACCCCTCTGGTCATTATAACCGACCTCGAAAAACAGTTCTACAATGCCCGATTCAGAGGTTTCTGTCAAGGTTTGGGAATCGACCTTCGGTTTGCTTCGGTAGCCCACCCTCAGACCAATGGTTTGGTGAAATCAACGAACAAAACAATCAAGAAGTTGTTGAAGAAAGAGGGAAAGAGTATGTTGATTTATTAGGGGGTGTTTTGGCTTTTCAGAGCTTGCTCGGGTCTGGGAGCTTCCTTTTTTTATCGCTTTACGGCTCTCATATTATCATGCTCCATCTTGACCTTGAGCTGTTCATCGACCTCAGTCTGTAACAGAGCCTGATCATAGGCTTCCTGGTAGGTTTCTGGAGGTCTCTTGGCAAAAGACTGAAACAGTTTCCCCGCCCACAAGTTTCTTCTGAAGTTGGTGAGTGTTTCTCTCTCGGTAAAGACCCCTATCTGGATGAATTCCTTATGGAAACACTCGACATAAGCCTGAAGGGTTTCCCCTCTCTTTTGGATCACTTATTGTAGATGAATCGGGTCCTTCAGTCGGGGGTTAACTCCTTGGAATTGTGAGCAGAAATTAGTTGATAACTTGGTGAAGGAATCCACGCTTCCAGCAGGTAGCTTTCTAGACCAGGTTTTAGCATAATCCGTGAGGCTAGTGGGGAACATTCGATACATAGCGGGACTGGTTGTGTTCTGGACCTCCATCTGTTGAACGAAGCTCTCTAAGTGGCTCAGAGGATCTTCAGTCTCGGAGAACCTGTCAGTTGGCATTTTGAACTTAGGCTGGAGCTCGGCCTCCTGGACCCTTCTGGTGAAAGGGCGTTCATTTCACTTAAATGATCTTTCTTATCCTCCTTGTACTTCCCCTTCTTCATCAATTGGACCTCTTTTTGAAGCTCTACCAACTGGTCTTTTATTCGCTTTCTTTCGGATTTCCTTGAGTCGATCACGGATTCCTTACCATCAGATCCTTCTGACGAACAAGTGACCTGTACCCAGTTCCTTCTTTAGAGGGGGTTTGCTCGGATGCTTTGCTAACTTTGTTCTTCTCTACCCCGGGCTTCCCTTCTTACAGTCTTTGGGTGGAAGAGCTATTCCTGTCCCCAGGGAAGAACATCTGCCGTGGATCTGACTTGTTTTGGTTGGTAGCGTGGGAGCACTTCGGGAACATGGGGCTTGGGCCGTAGCCTATCCAGAATTGAGGTCGGAAGCCCGCTCTGTTACTAGTTGATTCTCGAGGGGCAGGTCTCAGACAATCAAAGGCGGGTTGCCTAGCCCCAGGCCTACTTGACTCCCCCTGATTGCAGAGACCCTCTTATTGGATATTGATACCCTCGGCGAGTAATTCAAGGTGGACATTTTCTATAAAGGCTGCCGCTTGTTGGTCAAGCTCTACCTGACTTCCTAGAGGGGGATCCAGAGCCCGCACAGTGGCTGGTTGGCTGGGAACCTGGTTAAAGAGCCTGGATTTTCTCTCTTTCCTCGGGACCTTTCGTGTCGATGTAGCAGAAGGTTATCCTGACGTGCCCTGCTGCCCTTATGAGGAGCGGAGCCTCATGATGACTATGAAATGATAAACTTTTTGAATGTAAAAAGATGGTGGTATGAGAGGTTTCCCACAGACGGTGCTAGAAAGTGTTGACGGAAAATTTGCTCAGGATAAGAAATTCCTGTTAACACCCTCGAGTCCACTACCACGAAAGTGGTGGCCGGGGCCGGGGTCGGTATCGGGGGCTTGAGGTGCTCTTGAAAACCTTCCTGGGAAGTAGCTTGGGTAGTGTAGATTTAGGCGTGATTCTTTCTTTATGTCCAGTAAGGACAACAGGCTTCTGAAGAGGTTGGCGGGCTTCTTTCGAATGTCTCTTGAGCTTGGAGACTTCCCCTGGCATTCACGGGGCGGTTGTGAAGCTCGACCTCAGAGCCGAGGTTCCCTAATAGATGGCCTGAAGAAGCCTGGGTTACAATACTCTTATGGGGGGCTTATCCTGGTTGTGTCTGGCTTGTTTTCTGGTAGTCTTGAAGTGGAGCCGGCCTTCCCTGCTCTGGCTGGGTGGCTTTACGACTTTTTCAAGCTTCATGATTGTTGATTATAGGTGGAAAATTTCTCTTTGACCCCTTGACAAATTTCACTATTAACAAATATTAATAAAATAGATCGGCCGAATCTCCAACAAGAAGCAAAAATTAATTTTTTGGAGTCTAGAAAAGTTGCAGATCAAGCTTGTATAAAAAAGAAAGGGCAACTTGATGGTATTGATGAGAAATCTGATGGTGAAACACAAGTAAAATATATTGATTTGTATTTTTGGAGATCTGTATTTGTGAAATTGGATTTGTATTTGCTAACTTTTGGGTTTGGATTTGTGGAATTATTTTAGTATGAACATGTTGATTACTTTGCTTTTATTTTTAAGGTGTAATTTAGTAAAATAAGAATTAATAGGTTAAACAGGTCATACATGGGTCATCTAAACAGGTCACCTAACACAACCCGTCAAACCCATTTATTAAACGGGTTATTCGTGTTGTGTACGGGTTGACCTAAAATTAATCGTGTCGTGTTTGGGTCGAGGGGATGTGACTCGTTTATTAATCGCGTCATGTTTGGGTCGATCCAAAATTAATCGTGTCATGTTCCGGTTGACCCAAACACGACCTGTGAACCTGAATTGACACCCCTAACTAGGGGTGTACAAAAACTTGCCAAACCGGCCCAAACCGACTAACCCAACCCATAATAGGTGGGTTGGTTCAATTATTAACATAAATTAAATGTCAATCGGTTTATAAAAAATCAACCCGACCATAATTGGTTCGGTCTCAGTGTTATGTGATATACAACTCTTCTAAACCGAACCAAACCATAATATTCAGTTCTTCACATTTGACTTTCTTATTTAATTTAAGTTTTATAATCTATTAAATAGTAATCTATCCAGCTATCCTATTTTACTTTTAAAATCCTACTCTATTGTCTTACATGATTAAACTTAAAAGGCTAGAATCTCAAAATGTGCGCCGCATTGCAATTGGCTATTTGGCTACATTCATTCTCTCTGTTTTATTCCCTTTTCTTCAGTAACATTGTTACTTTAAACCATCAAGCATCAAGCCATCAAGGTATAATACTTTTTCTCAAGGCATTCATTCTCTGATTTCTTTATATATTTAATGTTTCTCAGAGACCCTCAATTCCTTTTTTTATTTTAAAATATTGTATCCTCTTTTATTATATATAAAAATGTTAATAGTAAATTTGGCCAGGGGTCAAAGAGAAATTTTCCACCCATAATCAACAATCATGAAGCCAAAAAAGACCGTATAGCCACCCCGGAAGAGCTGGGAAGGCCGGCTCGTCTTCAAAACTACCAGAAAACAAGCCAGAAGCGACCTAGACGAGCCCCCACGAGAGTACTGGAACCCGGGCTTCACCAGGCCATCTGTCGGGGAACCTCGGCTCTGAGGTCAAGCTCTACAACCGCCCCGTGAATGCTAGGGGAAATCTCCTAGCTCAAGAGACATTCGAAAAAAGCCCACCAACCTATCCAGCCGCCCGCTGTCCTTGCTGGACATAAAGGAAGAATTACACCTAAATCTACACTACCCCAGCTACCTCTCAGGAAGGTCTACAAAAGCACCTCAAACCCCCAAGGGACAGGGAAAATCCATCTTAAGCTTCTAAGATCAAAGCCAAAGCTAGAGCAGGGATCTACCTCGCTCTACGGGGCAACAGGCAGCTGGCAAGGTGACCTTCATGAAGGTTCATGACAAGAGTGCACACAGGATCGTCTCCACGTAATATTTACAACCACGTCAAGAGTTTGATTCAAATAAGGGAACAAACTTATCTCTATCAACGATATCATCGAATCCAGTAACAATTCAAATTCAAATTCAAATGGCGAATCCCGCCAGATAAGGAGGGAACAGATTCATGGGATCACGAAAAAGTATTTGTGAACATAAACCTACTTCGGCGATATATATATATATATATATATATATATATATATATATATATGAAGCCAAACATGGTAGAAAAAAAAAGAGGACAACGACAGATACAAAAGAGGCAACAACATATAGCTTAGCAAACAAAGAGATATATATAAAAGATAGAAAGAAGAGGGAAATGCCTAAATTCTGGATTCAGAACACGGTCACCTTCATCTCCACTATTCGATAGGCACAGAGTTGCCACCCCCCTACACCTTCGAGAGATTTTGAGCATATAAGAGAGCGATTTGTACTTTAAAGCAATATATCAATAATAAAGCTCCCATTTACTGTTCAGCCTCTCGTCTATCTCTTAAACAGGTCAGGAACAAACGGTACCGACCCCGGCCACCACTTTCATGGTAGTTGTCTCGAGGGTGTTAACAGGAATTTCTCATCCAGAGAAAATTTCCCGTCAACACTTTCTGGCGCGGTCTGTGGGAAAAACCTTTCACACTACCATCTTTTTACATTCAAAAAGTTTGTTATTTCATAGTAATCATGAGGCTCCGCTCCTCACAAGCGCAGCAGGGCACCTCGGGATAACCTTCTGCTACATCGACACCAAAGGCCTTGAGGAAAGGGAGAAAATCAGGGCTCTATAGCCAGGTTCCCACCCAGCCAGCCACTGTGCGGGCTCTGGATCCCCCATGGGAAGTCAGGTCGAGCTCGATCAACATGCAGCTGCTTTTGTAGAAAACGTCCGCCTTCGACTTCTAGCTGAGGGTATCACTATCCAACAAGCCGGTCTCTGCAATCAGGGGGAGTCAAGCAGGCCTGGGCCTAGGCAACCCGCCTTCGATCGACTGGGACCTTCCATTCGGGAATCAAGTCGTAATAAAATGGGGCTCCCAACCTCGATCAGGGATAGGCTAAGGCCCATACCCCATGTTCTTGAAGCACTGCCACGCTACCAACCAAGACAAGTTAAATTCGTAGCAGATGTTCATCCCCGGAAATGGGGAAAGCTTCTCCACCCTATGACTTCAAGGAGAGAAGCCCTGGTTAGAGAATAAGAGAGTCAACAATGCCCCTAAGCAGACCCCTCGGAAGAAGAAGCCGGGTAGAGGTCGCCAGTTCGTCAGAGGGATCTGATGGTGAGAAATCCGAGATCAACACAAGGAAATCCGAAAGCAAGCGTCTAAGGGACCAGTTGGCAAAGCTTCAGAAAGAGGTCCAATTGATGAAGAAGGGAAAGTACAAGGAGGACAAAAAAAGATCCTCTAAGTGAAATGAATGCCCCCTCCACCAGAAGAGTCCGGGAGGCAGAGCTCGCACTTTTAGTTCAAAATGCCAACTGACAGGTTCTCCAGGACTGAAGATCCTTTGAACCACTTAGAATGTTTCGTTCAACAGATGGAGGTCCAAAACACAACCAGGGCCGCTACGGATTATGCTAAAACCTGGTTTAGAAAACTACCCGCTAGAAGCGTAGATTCCTTCATCAAGTTATCAACAGATTTCTGTTTACACATCCAGGGAGTAAAGCCCCGACTGAAGGATTCGATCCATCTATAATACGTGATCCAGGAGAGAGGGGAAACCCCCTGGGCTTATGTCGAGCGTTTTCATAAAGAAGTCATCCAGATGGGGGTCTTCATCGAGAAGGAAACAATCTCCAACTTCAGAAGGAACCTGTGGGCGGGAAAGTTTTTCGGTCTTTTGATAAAAGACCTCTAGAAACTTACTAGGAAGCCTATGATCGGGCTCTGGAGCAGATTGAGGTAGACGAGCAGCTCAAGGTCAAGATGGAACATGACAACATAAGAGCCATAAAGTGACAAAAGAAGGAAGCTCTTAGACCCGAGCAAGCTCAGAAAAGCCAAAACAAACCCCCTAATAAATCAACATACGGCTTCCCCCGTCCTCAACCCAGATCGAAAAGGTATCCAGATAGACGAGCTCCTTCTCAAGCTTTGCCACCTCCCAGGATAGTGGCCCCTATAGCTCACGATGAGAGGGGGTACGACCATTACACTCCCTTAAATGCATCCCAAGAAACAGTCCACCTCGCCATTTGGGACAAGGGTTTGTTACAGAAGCCGTCTCCCATGAAAGCACAGGTCGATAAGAGAAACCGTTATAAATATTACGACTTTCACGAGGACGTAGGGTACAACACTTCAGAATTCTACAACCTGCGGAACCAGATTGAGGTTTTGATAACGGGAGGATGCTTGATAGATTTTTATAACAAGTCAAGGAGAACATTCACATTGGAAGGGAGGTGCAAGCCTAGATCCGAGAACACACTGAGAAAATGAAGGGAGAGCAGGTGGACTATATGCAACAGATTCAGATAATACATACTATCAGTGGGGTCCCACTCTGGCCAGCACCTCCAACAATTCCAGGAAAAACCATGCAAAGAAGGTCTCTAGTGCGACGAGGGGCGGGATATCTTCAAGGCCGACCTGAGACTGACCAACCCCTCCCTGCTGTCACAGATCATCTTCACCGAAACAGATGTCTATATCACCGTGCAGCCACATGATGACCTCATGGTCATCACAGTACAAATTGCCAACTTCATGGTGCACCGCGTGCTCTTCGACACAGGTAGCAGCGTCAGCGTTCTGTTCAAAGACACTTTGGCAAAACTAAACTTGAAGCAATGGTGCTACAACATTTGTACTACTCCATTATATAGGTTCACTGGGGACTCCATCACACCCGTAGGATCAAAAATTCTACCCGCACCTCTCCAGCAAAACATCATGACTGACTTCGTGGTGGTGGATACCTCATCGGCCTACATTACAATACTAGGGAGGCCATTTCTGTCATCCTTGAAAGGGGTCCTCTTTATTTACCACAATGTACTGAAGTTCCCGGTAGGAGACAAGGTAGAGGAAGTTCGGGGTGATCAGCAAGCAGCTAGGAAATGCTACTCAGTGTCAGCCAACCCAGCAACTCTAGCTAAACAACTCGCTCAAGTGACGAAGATCCAAGATAGGATAACTCCAACGCTAAACCTGGAATAAGCGGGTTCCACTGATTGTCCCGAAGAAGGCCTTGTGGTGCTCAACATGGAAGATTAGAGAAGGGAATGGGCCAGCAGCCATCCGGTCGATAAGTTAGAAGAGATTCATGTCAGAATAAACGATCCCAAGAAGGTCATCAAGATCGGAGCTACCCTTGAGCTAGGAATGAAAGAGGGCTTGATTAGGCTCCTCAAAGAGTTCAATGACATTTTATCTTGGAGCCATGCGGAGATGCCAGGAATCCTGATGACATTAGCTGCACATCAATTAGCTTTGGATCCGACCTTCAAGCCCGTGAAACAAAAAAGGTGCCATTTGAACACCGAAAGAAATATGACGGTTCAAGAAGAGGTCGATAAACTAACCTAGGCAGGCTTCATTCGAGATGCCCGCTACCCCGAATGGATCTCCAACGTGGTCATAGTCACAAAAACAAATGGGAAATGGCGCATATACGTGGACTACACCACCCTTAACTGGGCATGCCCGAAGGACAGTTTCCCTCTGCCAAAAATTGATCAGCTGGTCGATTCCACCTCCGTGAACAAGTTCCTGAGCTTTATGGATACATTTTTCGGCTACAATCAGATTATGATGCATCCCGCGGACCAAGAAAATACCAGTTTTATCACCGCGTAAGGCCTGTTTTGCTACAAGGTGATGCCCTTCGGGCTCAAAAATGCAGGAGCTACTTACCAGTGGTTAGTCAACTGTTTGTTCAAGCCCGAAATTGGAAGGTCGATGGAGGTATACATCAACGACATGATCACTAAGGGAAGGCCACCTGGACGACCTTCGTAGGACTTTCATGATCCTAAGGGAAAACCAGATGAGGTTGAACCATTCCAAATTCATCTTTGAGGTAACTGCTGGGAAGTTTCTGGGCTTCATGGTCCATGAGAGAGGCATAAAGGCTAACCCAAAAAAAATCATGGCTATCCTAGATCTAGAGTATGCTACACCTCTAAAACAGGTTCAAGCCTTGACCGGACAGGTAGCAGCGCTCAACAGGTTAATCTCCTGGTCTACCGATAAGTGCCTACCATTCTTCAAAGCTATCAAGCAGGGAAGAAACATGAAGTGGGATCAGAAAAGTGAACAAGATTTTCGATCTTTGAAAGGATACCTAACAATCCCTCGACTTCTGGTCAAGCCAAATCCTGGAGAAGAGCTTCAAATATACTTGGCCGTTTCAGAAACCATTGTGAGCGGGGCCTTGGTCAAGGAATGCGAGGATAGGATCCAGCAACCTATCTACTACGTGAGTCACGCTCTAACCAAGCCTGAAAAGAACTATACTCTACTGGAGAAGCTCGCTTATGCCTTGGTGACCTCGGTAAGGAAACTCTGTCCTTACTTCCATGCTCATTCAATAGCAGTGGTGATGGACCAACCCCCTCTGTCAGTTCTTGCAAAGGCCGGATGTTTCTGGAAGGCTGGTTCTATGGGCTCTAGAGCTTACCCAGTTTGATTTAAAGTATAAGCCGAGAACCGCAATAAAAGCTCAGGCACTAGCGGACTTTATAGCCGAGCTCTTGGTACCTTAAGATCAAGCAACACCAGAGGTAACAGATGTCACCCTTGAGAGGGCTCCAGAGTCAGAAAACTGGTCGGAGGGCTACGAGTCATGGACTCTCTACACAGACGGAGCTTTCGGGCAGTCTGGGAGGAGCGGGCATAGTATTCATCGACCTAGAAGGAACTGAGTGCTGCCATTGTTTCAGGTTTGAATTTAAAGCCACGAACAACGAAGCGGAATACGAAGCCCTGCTAGCTGGGATAAAGGTTGTCATAGAGCTCGGGGTTGATTACTTGAATATCAAGAGCGACTCTTCACTCGTGGTCAACAAATTTTCCAAGGATCATCAGGCTAAAGGGGATAACATGATCGCTTACCTGAAATTGGTGCAACAACTCAAGACAAGATTTAAAGGATTCAGAATCGAGCAGATACCTCAACAGCTAAATCATCGGGCTGACGTTCTAGCCAAGATAGCTGCTTAAGGAGGCCAAACCCTACCTCACAGAGTCCCTCTTCAAGTAATCCCCTATCCAGCTTTATGACAGGTAAGGAAGTCTATACCCTAGAGCAATAGCCCTACTGGATGGATCCAATAGTGAAGTATCTACAGGATGGAAAACTCCCTGGGAAGCCCGACCAAGCTTTGAGGGTTAAAATACTCTCGGTTCGGTATTGTATGACGGATGAGCATTTATGTCGACGGGGGAAATCCCTTCCCTTGCTCCGATGTTTACACCATGAAGACTCCAAGTTGGCTTTGAGAGAGGTTCATTCCAGGGAATGCGGGAACCATATTGGTGGAGAGGCCTTGGCATATCAGGTTCTCCGCAAAGGGTATTATTTGCCGACCATCCTTCAAGAGTATAAGAACTTGGTGCAAACCTACGAGGCATGCCAGAAGGACATAAACTTGAGTCACCTCCATCCAGAGCGCTTGTCATCCCTTAGCTCGTCGTACCCCTTTCCTATGTGAGGAGTCGATTTGATTGGACCGATTCCTACAGCTCCTGGACAGGCCAAGCATGATATTGTAGTGATTGACTATTTCATAAGGCGGGTTGAAGTCGGACCACTCTCCCAGATATCAGAAGAGAACGCAACAAGGTTCATCAAGACCAACGTAGTTTGCAGGTTCGGAACCCCTCTTGCTATCATAACCAACCTTGGAAAATAGTTCGATAATGGCCGATTCAGATATTTCTAAGAAGGTTTGAGAATCAACCTTCGGTTTGCTTCGGTAGCCCACCCTCAGTCCAAAGGTTTGGTGGAATCCACGAATAAAACCATCAAGAAGTTGTTGAAGAAAAAGCTATAATAGAAGAAAGGCATATGGATAGAGGAGCTTTCCGAGGTCTTTTGGGCTTACTGCATTACAAGGAGAACAGCTACCGGGGAAATGCCCTACTCGCTGGCCTTCATGGTTGAAGCATTCCTACCCATAGAGCACAAGTTAACCTCTTTTAGAGTCCAACGATTCGAACCGGAGAGCAATGCAAGCAAGCTCCGAGCTAGCTTGGACCTCATAGGGGAGAAGCAAGAACAAATAGCTGAGAAGGTAACGATCTACCAGATCATCAGAGAGGGATAATGTGACTCAGGGAGCATCGGTTGAAGCAGAGAATACTGGTAAAGGGGCAGGAATGGACTTATTGACGACTTGAGAGGCAGACCCTCTTCGGTTTGGAGCCTTAGCCGCCCGAGATGCAAGAAGAGCCATCTTGGACTTCACATTGGAAGGGGATGAAGAAGAAACGAATGGGGCAGCTAATTTAGTGGTTGACCCCCCCTTTATCAGAACATCCTAGAGAGCTGCCGAGGACAATCTAGAAGGAGGATGAGGGATTTCATCTCGCCAGGCTTCGTGAGAAGCTGAAGCAACAACAAACACTGTTAGAGAGATAAATCAAGATCATCCGAACTGAACCATCCTATAAAAAAAAACAAGATAGATCGAGATACTTACGAGGGGTAGCACCGGATATCCGCAGGTACCTGTTTACCCTACGGGGATCAAAGGGGTCGGCAGTTGGAAACTTCAGATTCAAGAAGTTCCGAGCCAGGATTGTCTTTTGCACGGCTTAGGACTCAGTAGGTAAGGAATCCTGACCCCATGTGGGTTTGTCACTGAAGGAGGTAGGAAACTCGAGCTCATACCCGCTGAAGAAGACGGAGCTCCCCCCAGTACCCCCCATCCAGTACCCATTCTTCTTTCCAAGCGGGATCCTTCTTTAAAGCCCTGGGATGATAAAGTTGAGCCTATTCTTGGCCTTGGCATATAATTGACCTCGTAGAACCCCAGCCAGGCTACCTATCTGGAAATGAAAGGCGAGCTCCTCAGCCCTGGGCTCCCTGGTTACGTTGCTCATCCCGCACTGCTCCCTCTATAATACTAGGAAGCCGACTAGTTGCCTTCAGAAGCCAAGCGTCAGTTGAAGCGGTGTCAACTGAAGGGTATTGAGAGCCCTCCGAAGAGTGAGGTGAAGAAGGAGCCTCAACCCGCTCTCAAAAGTTACGACGTGGATAGGTAGCACGACTTTGGGTTGGCTAAAAACATCGTAATTCCGGTAGGGGACAGTTAGGGAAACAATGTTTTGTATACCATACTTGTCCCGAAGACGGCCGATGGACTGAGGGTCGACAGTGGAGTCAGGGATGACCCTGGGTTTGAAAAGAAGGGTTACCGCTGAAGGAAGCTCCGCCACTGTGACTTGAGCCCTCCCAACCGTATTGATTTTCTCCCTGACATCAGAGTCTTCGTCGACTAGGTTCAGAGGATTGTCATGCTGGTTCGAAAATCCAAAGCCGATAGAGACATTCCTGTTAGAACGACGGCACTGGCGGAGCGGGGAAGATTCCTCATCGCTTGAAATACCTCGCAACCGCTTACAAGGAGCTAGTTTAGGGCCTTTGGAGCCCTCAACCAAGGCATTAACACTATCTGTGGAAGTAGAAATTGATAGGTAAGGAAGACATAGAAGTAAGCGGAGCCAAGCAGGGAAATCGGCAGAGAAAACAGGGAAGACGAAATTTGAAAATTGGAGATTTGAGGAAGTATGAAGAAAGTGACGGTCAGGCCGGGCTTAAATAAAGGATTATCAGTGATGTCGTCGGGAAGATCACCTGGACCAGTATTGCAGCCATTTTTCTTCGAATAACACTCAGTTTCAAATTCAAATATTAGGTAATTAATGAGAAAATTTCGTCCTCATTAATTATCTTTATGGTAGAAAACTTTCTCAATTAAAAAAGGAATCTGACTCCAATCCCAACTCTACCACCGGTGTACAAGTCAGAGGGATTTCTGTTAATAGTGAAATTTGGCCAGGGGTCAAAGAGAAATTTTCCACCCATAATCAACAATCATGATTTCCAGAAAGACCGTAAAGCCACCCCGTAAGAGCTGGAAAGGCCGGCTCATCTTTAAAACAACTAGAAAACAAGCCAGGCGTGACTTAGACGAGCTCCCACGAGAGTACTAGAACCCAGGATTCTCCAGGCCATCCATCAGGGAACCTCGGCTCTGAGGTGGAGCTCTACAAAAGCCCCGTGAATGCTAAGGGAAGTCTCCAAGCTCAAGAGACATTCGAAAGAATCCCGCCAACCTCTCCAGAAGCCCGCTGTCCTTGCTGGACATAAAGGAAGAATCACGCCTAAATCTACACTACCCTAGCTACGTCCCAAAAAGGTTTACAAGTGCACCTCAAGCCTCCGAGGGACAGGGAAAATCCATCTTAAGCTTCTAAGAACAGAGCCAGAGCAGGGATCTACCTTGCTCTACGGGGCAACAGGCAGCTGGCAGGGTGACCTCCATGAAGGTTCATGGCATAAGTGCACACAGGATCGTCTCCACGTAATATTTACATGCACGTCAAGAGTTTGATTCAAATAAGGGAACAAACTTATCTCTGTCAACGATATCATCGAATCCAGTAACAATTCAAATTCAAATGGCGAATCCCGCCCGATAAGGAGGGAACGGATTCATGGGATCACGGAAAAGTATTTACGAACTAAAACCTACTTGGGTGATATATATATATATATATATATATATATATATATATATATATATATATATATATATATATAAAGCCAAGCATGGCAGAAACAAAAAAGAGGACAACGATAGATACAAAAGAGACAACAACATATAACATAGAAAACAAAGAGAGATATATAAAAGATAGAAAGAAGCGGGAAAGGCCTAAATTCTAGATTCAGAATACAGTCACCTTCATCTCCACTATTCGACAGGCACAGAGTTGCCCCCCCTACACATTCGAGAGACTGTGAGCATACAAGAGAGCGATTTGTACTTTAAAGCAATATATCAATAATAAAGCTCACCTTTACTGTTCAGCCTCTCGTCTACCTCTTAAACAAGTCGGGAACCAACGGTACCGACCCCGGCCACCACTTTCGTGGTAGTGGTTTCGAGGGTGTTAACAGGAATTTCTTATTCCGAGAAAATTTCTCGTCAACAATAAATATATTTAATATCACTATAACGCTATGTACTTTTTTAATATGAAACGGTTTATCTTTTTTTTTTGTCTTTTATATATAGCATACATGTACAGCAATGATCAATCACTCTTTTTTCTAAAATAACATATATATATATATATATATATATATATATATATATATATATATATAATTACTGATTTCTTAGCTATTTTTATATTTTTATATATGTTGACGGGAAATTTGCTCGAGATGAGAAATTCCAGTTAATACCCTCGAGACCACTACCACGAAAGCGGTGGCCGGGGTCGGTACCGTTGGTTCCCGACCTGTTTAAGAGAGAGAGACAAGTGGTAATAACAGTAAATGGGAGCTATATTATTGATATATTGCTTTAAGATACAAATAACTCTCTTGTTTGCTCACAATCTCTCAGAGGAGTAGGGTGGTGGCAACTCGATGCCTGTCGAATAGTAAAGATGAAGGTGACCATGTTCTGAAATCAGAATTTAGGCCTTCCTTCTATGTGTATATCTGTTGTTTATGATTTTCTATATGTTGCTTGATATATCTCAGTTGTCTTTTTTTTTCTCTGTGTGTGTTCATCTATAAATATCGTCAAAGTAGGTTTCAATTTCGTAAATACTTTGCCGTGATCCCATGAATCCGTTCCTCTACTTATCCGGCAGGATTTTTCATTCGAATTTGAATCGTTTTCGGATTCGATGATATGGTTGACGAAGATAAGTTTGTTGCCTTATTTGAATTATACTCTTGACGTGCATGTGAACATTTCGTAGACACGATCCCGTGTGCACTCGTGCCATGAATCTTCATGGAGGTCATCCTGCCAGCCACCTATTGCCCCGCAGAGCAAGGTAGACCCCTGCTCTGGCTCTGTTCCTGAAGCTAAATATGGATTTTACTTGACCCATGGGGACTTGAGGTGTTCTTATAGACCCTCCTAGAAGGTAGTTGGGGTAATGTAGACTTAGGTGTTATTCCTCATTTATGCCCAGTAAGGACAGCGGGCTTATGAAGAGGTTGGCGGGCTTCTGGAGAGGTTGGCGGGCTTCTTTCAAATGTCTTTTGAGCTAGGTAACTTTCCCTGGCATTTACGGGGCAATTTTGGATCTCGACCTCAGAGCCGAGGTTCCCCGAAAGATGGTCTGGAGAAGCCAGGGTTCCAATGCTTTTATGGGGGCTCGTTTGGTAACTTTGAAGCCAAACCGGCCTTCCTTACTCTCGTGGGGTAGCTTTACGGTCTTTCTAGGCTTCATGAGTGTCGATTGTAGGTGGAAATTTCTCTTTAACCCCTGGCCAAATTTCCCTATTAACAGAAGTCCCCTCTGACTTGAACACCGGTGGTAGAGTTGGGGTTGGAGTCAGATTCCTTGATTAATTGAGAAAGTTTTTCAACATAAAGATAATTAATGAGAGCGAAATTTTCTCATTTATTACCCAACATTTTGATTTTCAAACTGAGTGTTATTCGAAGAAAAACGACTGCAATACGGAGGTGATCTTCCCGAGGATATCGCTCATAGACCTCTATTTAAGCCTGGCCTGCCCGTCACTTTCTTCGTACTTCCTCAAATCTCAGACTTTCAAATTTCTTCTTCCCCGTTTTCTCTGCCGAAATCTTTCACTTGCTTTCTCACCTATCTTTCCCATTAATGTCGACTTCCACAGATAGTGTTGATGCCTTGGTAGAGGGCTCCGGGGGCCCTAACCTAGCTCTTCTTAAGCGGGTGCGAGGGATTTCAAGTGACGAGGAATCCTCCCCTCTTTGCCAGCCCCGCCGTTCTAATAGGAATGCTTCTATCAGTTCTGGCTTTTCAAACCGGTCGGACAATCCTCTAAACCTACTCGACGAAGACTCTGACGTCAAGGAGAGGTTAGATGCAGTCAAGAGGGCTCAAGTCACAGTGGCGGAGCTTCCTCCAGTGATAACCCTTCCTTTTAAACCCAGGATCATCCCTGACTCTACTGTAGACCCTCATTCGATCGGCCGTCTATGGGACAAGTATGGTATTCCTGATACCGTTTCTCTGACTGTCCCCCACCGGAACTATGATGCTTTTAGCCTGCCCAAAGGCGTGCTCCCAATCCACGTCACGGCTTTTGAGAGCGGGGTGAGATTCCCTCTTTACCCCACTCTTCTGCTGGCTCTCAATGCTCTCTCGAAGGAGTAGGGTGGTGGCAACTCGGTGCCTGTCGAATAGTGGAGATGAAGGTGACCGTGTTCTGAAATCAGAATTTAGGCCTTCCTTCTATGAGTATATCTGTTGTTTATGATTTTCTGTATATCACTCGATCTATCTCAGTTGTCTTTTTTTTTTCTATGTCTGTGTTCATCTATAAATACCTATAAGATGGATTTTCCTTGACCCGTTGGGGCCTGAGGTGTTCTTATAGACCAACCTGGAATGTAGCTGGGGTAATGCAGACTTAGGTGTGATTCCTACTTTATGCCCAGTAAGGACAGCGGGCTTCTGGAAAGGTTGGCGGGCTTCTTTCAAATGTCTCTTGAGCTGGGAGACTTTCCCTGGCATTTACGGGGAGGTTGTGGAGCTCGACCTCAGAGCTGAGGTTCCCCGATAGATGGCCTGGAGAAGCCCGGGCTACAGTGCTCTTGTGGGGGCTGGTCCCTGTCGCGCTTGGCTTGTCTTCTGGTAACTTTTAAGCCAAACCGGCCTTCCCTGCTCTTGTACGGTGGCTTTACGGTCATTCTGGGCTTCATGAGTGTCGGTTGTAGGTGGAAAATTTATCTTTGACCCCTGGCCAAAATTCCCTATTAACAATATATATCTTTATTGTGTTATCTTTATTTATTTATATATATATAATTACTTGTTATTTTTTCTTCATTTATAATATTTGTTGTTGTTAATTTATTAATTATAAAATATTTTTTAATTATCAAAATAATTTAATAATATTTGTATTTAATTAAATTAATAGTAAAATTTGGCTAGTGGTCAAAGAGAAACTTTTCACTCTCCAAGCCCAAATCGAGGCCTGAAGTCGACATTCATGAAACCCTGGATGTACCATAAAACTACTTCGAGGAAGTGCAAAGGGATGGTCGGACTTCAAAACAATCAGGGAAGAAGTTAAGCACGACCAGGTAGAGCCCCCACGCGAACACTGGAATCCGGGCTTATCGAGACCACCTATCAGGGAACCTCAGTTCCTAGGGTCGGGCCCCTTAACCACCCCGTGAAAGCCAGGGGGGTCGCCAAGCTCAAGAAACATTCAAAAGAAGCCCGATAAGCAAAGTAAGCCCCCTCCGGGTAAAGACTTTCAGAGGTCAAACTTAATTCATAGCCTGAACGAGAAGCCTACCAACCACTTTAGAAGCCCATTGTCCCCTTCACGATACGATGAGGAAGAAGGGCCTCTAAGTGAATCAGATATGTGTTACCCTCTAGGAATGCCTACCAGGACGTCCATTCTAAGCTTCCAAGAATAGAACCAAAGCATAGATCTACCTTGATCTACGAAGACTACGAGCAACTAGTCTAGTGACCTTCATGAAGAATCATGCCATGAGTACACACAGAACCGTATCCACGTAATAACCAACATTTACGTACAAGTCAAGAGTTTGATCCCAAAAAGGAAACAAACTTATCACCGTCAATGATATCATCGAATCCAGTAACAAGTCAAATTCAAATGACGAATCCCGCTCGATAAGGAGGGAATGGATTTATGGGATCGTGGCAGGATATTTGTGAAATTAAAAACTACTTGGACCATATAGAAGTAAGGCCAATCATGGTAGAAAAGATAAAGAAAAAACAGAGTAAGAAAAAGAGAGACAACATATAGACGATAAGAAAAAGAGGAGATGAGGGCCTAAATTCTGTAATCAGAACAAGGCCGCCGTTGTTTCCACTATTCGACAAGTATAAAGCGACCACCTTCCTACGTCTCAGATAATGTATGAGAGAGAATTCTGTATACCAAAGTGATAAATAATATAGCTCCCGTTTTTCAATATTATACAAATCTTCATTCCTATCTAAGCGGGTAGTGTATCAAAGGTACCGACCCCTACCATCACCTCCGTTGTAGTGGTCTCGAGGGTGTTAGCAGGAACTTCTCGTCCTGACCAACTTTCTTGTTAACACTTTCTAGTGCCGTCTATGGGAAACTCTCATACCACCATCTTTATATTTACAAGTTTATTTTTTTACAGGAGTCATGAGGCTTCGCTCCTCCTAAGGACAGCCAGGCGCATCAGGGCAACCTTCTGTTGCGTTGACACGAAAGGTCCTGAAGAAAAGGAGAAAATCTGGGCTCCATAGCAAGGTTCCAGACCAGCCAACCACTGTGCAGGCTTTGGATCTCCCTATGGGAAATCAAGTTGTGCTTGACTAACAAGCAGCGGCCTTCATGGAAAATATCCGCCTTCGACTGCTCGCTGAGGGTATTACTATCCAGCAAGCAAACTTCAGCAATCAAAGGGAGTCAAGCAGGCCCGGAGCTAGGCAACCCGCCTTTGATCATCTAGGACCTACCTCTCCGGATAGAACAGGACTCCTACCCTCAATCCGGGATAGGTTAGGGCCCATGCCCCCCTTTCCTGAAGCGCTGCCACGCTACCAACCCTGGCAAGTCAAGTCCACGACAGACATCCTTCCCAGAGAACGGGGAGAGTTTATCCACCAAACAACTCCAATGAGGGAATCCCAATTTAGGGAAGAAGAAAGTCAGCAAAGCCCCAGGTAGACCCTTCGAAGAAGAAACCGAGTAGAGGTCGCCAGTTCGTCAGATGGATCCGATAGTGAGGAGACTGAGATCAACTCAAGGAAACCCGAGAATAAACGTCTGAAGGACCAGTTGGCAGAGCTTTAGATGGAGTTCCAACTGATGAAGAAAGGGAAGTACAAGGAGGACAAGAATGATCCTCTAAGTGAAATGAATGCTCCCTTCACCGGAAGGATCTGGGAGGTGGAGCTCCCACCTAAATTCAAAATGCTAACTGACAGATTCTCCGGGACTGAGGATCCCTTGAGCCACTTGGAGAGTTTCGTTCAACAGAAGGAGATCTAGAACATGGCCAGGGCCATTATGTGTCGAATGTTCCCCACTATACTCACGGATTACGCTAAGACCTGGTTTAGGAAGCTACCTGCTGGCAGTGTGGATTCCTTTACCAAGCTATCTACTGATTTCTGCTCATAATTCCAGGGAGTGAAACCCGGATTGAAGTACCCAATCCATCTACAGTAAGTGATCCAAGAGAGAAGGGAAACCCTCGGTGCTTATATCGAACGTTTCCATAAGGAAGTTATCCAGATGGGTGTCTTCACCAAGAAAGAAACTCTCCCCAACTTCAGAAGGAACCTGTGGGCAAGCAAGCTTTTCCGATCTTTTTCCAATAGACTTCCAAAGACCTACCAAGAAGCCTTTGATCACGCTCAAGAGTAGATTGAGGTCAACGAACAGCTCAAGGTCAAGATGGAACATGACGACATGAGAGCCGTAAAACGACAAAAGAAGAAAGCTCTCAAACCTGAGCAAGCTCAGAAAAGCCAGAACAAACCCCCCAATAGGTCAACATATCGCTTCCCCATTTCTTAACCCAGATCGGAAAGATATCCAGAAAAACAAACTCCTCCGCAAGCTTCAACTCTTCCCAGGACAGTGGCCCCAATAGCTCGAGCAAAGAGGGGGTATGATCATTACACCCGCTTAAATGTATCCTGTGAAACAATCTCTCTCGCCATTCGGGCCAAGGGTTTGCTACAAAAGCCCATTCCCATGAAAGCCCCGGTCGATAAGAGAAATTGCTAAAAATATTGTGACTTTAATGAGAACGTGAGGCACAACACTTCAGAGTGCTACAACCTGCGGAATCAGATCGAGGCTTTGATAAGAGAATGATGTCTGGTGGAATTCTTACAGCAAGTCAGGGAGAACATTCAGACTAGAAGGGAAGTGCAAGCCGAGATTAGAGAGCACGCCGAAGAGAGAAAGGGGGAGCAGGCAAACCTGATGCAACAAATTCAGATAATACATACCATCAACGGAGGGCCTACTCTGGCTGGAACCTCCAACAATTTCAGGAAAAACCATGCAAGGAAAGTCCCTCGTATGGACGAAGGGCGAGATATTTTCAAGGTCGACCAATGATCGACCAGCCCCTCCTAGCTGTCACATATCATTTTCACTAAAGCAGATGTCTACAACACCGTGCAACCTCATGATGATCCCATGGTGATCATGGTACAGATTGTCAACTGCATGGTACACCGTGTGCTCGTCGACACAGGTAGCAGCGTCGACGTCCTATTTAAAGATACTTTGGAAAAACTAAATTTGAAACAGTGGTGTTACAATAGTTGCACTACCCTGCTATATGGGTTCACTGAGGACTCAATCATACCCGTGGGATCAAAAATCCTACCAGTGATCATTGGAGCCACACCTCTCCAGCAAAATGTCTTGACAAACTTCTTGGTGGTGGATACCCCATCGGCCTACATTGTAATATTAGGGAGGCCATTTTTATCATCCTTGAAAAGGGTCTTATCCATTTACCACAACGTTCTAAAGTTCCCACAAGGAGACAAGGTGGGGGAAGTTCGGGGTGATCAGCAAGCAGCCAAGAGATGCTATGCAATGTCGGCCAACCCAACGGCTCTAGAAAACAACTTGCCCAGATGACAACGATCCAAGATAGGGCAACCCTTGCATTGAACCTAGGAGATGTAGGGCCCACAAATCACCCTGAGGACGACCCCATAATACCGGACAGGGAAGAAGAGATAAGGGAATGGGCCAGCGGCCATCCAGTGGATAAGTTAGAAGAGATTTCTATCCGAGTGGGCGATCCCTCAAAAGGTCGTCAAAGTCAGAGCCACCCTTGAGCCGGGAGTGAAAGAGGGTTTGATTAGGCTCTTCACAGAGTTTAATGATATTTTTGTTTGGAGTCACGATGAGATGCCTGGGATCCCGATAGATGGGCTGGTGGAATCCACTAATAAAACCATTAAGAGGCTGTTGAAGAAAAAGCTATAGCAGAAAAAAGGTAGATAGGCCGAAGAGCTTCCCGAAGTCCTCTACGCTTACCGTACCACGAGGAGAACAGCCACCGGGGAAACCCCATATTCTCTAGCCTTCGGGGTTGAAGCAGTCCTTCCTATCGAGCACAAACCGACTTCATTTAGAGTCCAACATTTTAAACCAGGGAGCAATGAGGGTAACCTCTGAGCTAGCTTGGATCTTCAGGAATAAAAACAAGATCGAATAGCTGAGAAGGTAGCAGTTTACCAGAACAGGATCACTAGATACTTTAACCGAAGAGTTAAAGCCCGAAACTTTAAGGAAGGGGACCTAGTTCTCAGGAAAGTGACGTTGAATAATAGGAAAAGGTCGGACAGGGTCCTGGGGCCCAACTGGGAAGGGCCGTACTTAGTAAAAGTGGAGATCCGCAATGGGACATACAAGCTCGAAGACATGAATGGCCGACTCATCGATCATACTTGGAATGCAGATCACTTGAGAAAATTCTACCCCTGAACAGGGGACTCATAAGCGGGCTACCCCTATCTAGTTTTTAGTCTCCAGCAATAATGAACCATTTTCTTTTTATCAATAAAGCCTGTTTTTTCTCCATCTTCAACTATGTTCTACAATGATTTAGGTCTACATGGAAAATTTGACATTATTGTCCCAAGACCAGGGAAATGCAAGGGAAGCCCCCTCGCTATCTCTGATGCCTCGGTCGGGCACAACCCCACCCCTCCCCCCCCCCCCCCCCCCCCCCCCCCACAAAAAAGGGTTTGAGTATAAGAGTAAAGATGCCATCCAGATCTCGAGACTAGGAAATAGCTAGATAACCCTCATGATGCCTTCGTCGAGCTACCACCCCCAAGTAAGGTCTTAGTATAAGAGCATAGTTTCCATCCAGATCTCGAGACTAGGAAATAGCTAGATAGCCCTCCTGATGCATTGGTCGGGCTACCACCCCCAAGAAGGGTCTGAGTATAAGAGCATAGTTGTCATCCAGATCTCGAGACCAGGAAATGGCTAGATAGCCCTCCTAATGCCTTGGTCGGGCTACCACCCTCAAGAAGGGTCTGAGTATAAGAGCATAGTTGTCATCCAGATCTCGAGATCAGGAAATAGCTAGAACAACCCTCCTGATACCTTGGACGGGTTACAACCCCCATGAAGGACTCAAGCTTAAGAGTGCGGTAGCCATCCCGATCTCCAGCCTAGAAGAGGGCTAGGCAACTCTCATTGATATCTGACTCTAGGTATAACCTTCTAGAAAATCTCAAGGATGAAGTGTTCTTCTACTTAAACTCTAATGTCCCTGTTACTACTGGTGTCTAAATTTTCTGTGAGCATTAGGTTGCTTACTATGACAGGTGCGGACTGGCCAATGAGTAAGTAAGGGGACTACCAATAGAAATCATTGAGCTACAAGTCCATGTCGAGTCAGAAAGCCCGAGCTAGTTATTTGCTTTCACACCTAAGCAATTTTCCTATCTTGTTACTTTTCCAAGGCTAAAGCAGGTTGCTATAGGGGTTGAACCTAGATGGAAATAAAAAATGAAACAAGTACTTGCAAGACAAGATTTGAACAAGGTCTAAAAGCTGAATTTCATTGATGAATTGGGGAGCCTATCCCCCAAGAAGGCTACAACAATCAAACAGGGAGCCCAACCCTAGTTCCAGGCTACAAGCAAAAAATAAATAAAAAGAATGATAATGATCAAGAAAGAGTAAAGATGGGGTGCCCACCCCCCTTTTCGAGCATTCAGAACAAGCTACAAGAAGATGTACTCAAGCTTCTGCATACTACGGGTCTCCTCCAGCTTCTCCCCCTTTTGGATGAACCTCGCCTTCTGCTCCTCCTTCGGGTGATCGCCCATCCCAGATAGCCGCCTCTGCCACGTCTTTCTGAAGATGCCCCTCAATTGCATGATGCTCAACAAGATCCTCCTCCGTGACCTCGACCACTGCCATGACCTTAGGAGGTATGGCTACGTCAAGAAGATTGGTCATTGACTCTCGCATAATTTCCCCTCCTGATTGCTCCTCCCTAGAAGGCACCTTAGAGAGACCTCAGGCTTCTGCAAGATCTCCTTCCGGCACCATGGAAAAAACCCCCCTCGAGGATTCTCCGGGACCTGATATTGTGAAAACAATAGGAGGATGAGCAATGTCTGACCCAACTAATTGCTTCCCGGCTTCGGCCACCTTAGAGGAATCCTAATCATCATCTAGGAGGCGAGACATCTCAGCGACCTTGGCTAATATCTCCTTCCTATCCCAGTTAGCAATAATTGATAGGTCAAAATGTGAGGGAAGGGCCTCAGTAACTTGGTAGGAGGCGTAGAAGTATCCCTCGCTGAAGGAGGAATCCACCTTAGCCTGAAGCCTGGCAACTTGGGCTTGAAGAGCATGATACTCAGCATCTAACGCCTCTGCTTCTTTCTTCCAGTCATCTCGCTGGCTGGGTCGTCATCTAGATTGAAGAGTTTTATAGTCAAAAGATTGTTTCAGCCTCTCGTGGTCACACTGAAGCCCAGCCAGCTGTGTTTCCATTTCCCTTTGGCTATAAGTCATCCCCCAGACCAAGGATTGAGCTTGCGCCAGCAATCCTATGGCCCACTCAGCCTCAACTTCAGCCCTAGCTACCTGATTCCGGAGAAAGGATACCTGGCGGCCCATTGCTACATTAAATTTGAAAGCCTGCACAGCATGAGAGAAAGGCTAGAAAGCAGTCAAAGCTCACAATCACAGGAAATAAAAGCAGTGACTACCTCGGCCAGAAGGGCAGACCCCTTGGTAACCAAAAAATCTGCGGGCATGGAAGCCATTCTAGAGAGCCCGCCACCCGGGCATGAAGCAATGAACTACTTCAAAACCTCATCCTGGCCAATCGAGCCTGGTTGATGATGGGGACGAAAAGAGTGAATCTCAGGAATACAAGCTTCAGGATCCCCTAGATCCAGAGTTGCACAGGACGCAGCTGGGTCAGCGGAAAAAGGGGGTAATGTAGCTGGGGAAGCAACAACTATAGCGAGAGCCACCGGTGGAGAGTAAAGGTGGAAGTATCAATGGCCTAGTGACCGGGCTCTCCTCGGTTTAGAGCCTTAGCCGCCCGAGATGCAAGAATAACCATCTTAGATCTCATTTGAGAAGGGCGATGGAGTAGGAGCAGGAGCAAGAGCAGGCGAAGCAACAGCCATAAGGATTGCCCCCCCTTTCTCCGAGGTATCTAAGAAGGATCATGGGGATGTCTCGGAGGTAGCTAAAAAGGTTCCGACGGACGATTTGGAAAAAAGGAGAGGGTTCATAGCTTGCCGTGCTTTGCGAGAAGCTAGAGAAACAACAAAAACTATTAAGAAAGGGAAGTACAAGGAGGACAAGAAGGATCCTTACAAGGAGTAGCATCGGATATCCAAAGATAACGGTTTACCAGACGAGGATTAAAAGGGTTAGCAGTCAGAAACTTCATATTCAAGTAGTTCCTAGCAAGGATGGCCTTCAGCACCATCTCAGATTTTATAAGCAAGGAGTCTCGGTCCCATGAGGGCATATCATTAAAGGTTGTCGGAACCATGAACTCATGCCCACCTATAAAAACCGAGCTCCCCTAATCATTGCCAGCCAATGCCCATTCTTTCTTCCAGGCCGAATCCTTTTTTAAAGCCCCAGGGATGATAAAATGAAATTTGTTCTTGACCTTGGCGAACAACTGACCTCGGGAGACCCCAACCAGGCTCCCAATCTGGAAAAGGAATGCAAGCTCCTCTGCCTCGGGCTCTCTAGTTATCTTCCTTAGCTCGTATTGCTCCCTCCATAGCATGAGGAAGCCGACTAGGTGCCTCCAGAAGCTGGGTGTTAGTTGGAGGGGAGCCAGTTGAGAGCCCGTCGAAGGGTAGGATGAAGAGGGAGCCTTACCCCGCTATCGAAGGTTGCAACATGGATAGGGAGTACGCCTTTGGGTAGGATGAAGACATCGTAATTTTTATAGGGGACTGTGAGAGAAACGGTGCCAGGGATGCCGTATTTGGTTCTCAGATGGCCGAGTGACTTTGGGTCAATGGTGGAATCCAGAATTACCCTGAAGTCATATGGAGGATGTCTCTCCAACGAAGGACCGACGATTGTGACCCGGTCCACTCCAGCGTCACCAACCTTGTTCTCTTCAGCGGAGTCCCATTGACCAAGTTCAGAGGATTGTCCGGTTGGTTAGAAAACCCAGCTCTGATGGCTACATTCCGGTTCGATCGATGACAATACGGGGACAGAGGGGAGTTATCCCGGCCTAGGTCTCATCGAGCCCTTTTCCCATGGGTGAGACTTGAGACCTCCGTGCCCTCGACAAGGGAGTCAATGGAGTCATGACTGGCCTTTGACATGGTAGAATAGGTTTTGAGGCTTAAGAAGAAAGGGAAATCGACAGAGGATAGCAAGAGAGAAGAAATCTGTAAATTCAAAAATGAGAGAAAGTGTGAAGAAACGGGTAAAGAGTTTGATTTTAAATAGAGGTTAAGGGTGTAATAACGTCGGCGATATCCTCAAAAAGATCATCTCGAGTCACTGAGAGAGCCGTAACGCAACCGGTTTTCCTCGAAGAACATATCAATTCGAGTTCGACACATCAGTGGGTAATTAATGATAAGATTTTATTCGAGATTCTCAGTAATTATCCTGTAACATAAAATTTTCCCAATTAGACAGGGAATCTGACTCTAACCCCAACTCTATCCTCGGTGTTCAAGTCAGAGGGGACTTCTGTTAAAAGTAAAATTTGGCTAGGGGTCAAAGAGAAATTTTTCACTCTCCCAGCCCAAATCGAGGCCGAAGTCGACATTCATGAAACCCCAGATGTACCATAAAACTACCCTGAGGAAGTAGAAAGGAATGGTTGGGCTTCAAAACTATCAGGGAAGAAGCTAGGCACGACCAGGACAGGCCCCTACGCTAACACTGGAATCTAGGCTTCTTGAGGCCACCTATCTGAGAACCTCAGTTCCTGAGGTCAGGCCCCTCAATCACCCCGTGAAAGTCAGAGGGGTCTCTAAGCTCAAGAAACATTTGAAAGAAGCCCGATAAGCAAAGTAAGCCCCATCCGGGTTAAGACTTTCAGAGGTCAAACTTAATTCATAGCCTGAACGAGAAGCCTACCAACTTCTTTAGAAGCCTGTTGTTCCCTCCGCGATACAATGAGAAAGAGGGCCTCTAAGCGAATCAGATCCATGTTAACCCCTAGGAATGCCTACCAGGACGTCCATTCCAAGCTTTCAAGAATAGAACCAAAGCATAGATCTGTCTTGCTCTACGAAGACTACGAGCAGCTAGTCCAGTGACAACCATGAATAATCATGCCATGAGTACACACAGAACCGTATCCACGTAATAACCAACATTAACGTACAAGTCAAGAGTTTGATCCCAAAAAGGAAACAAACTTATCACAGTTAACGATATCATCGAATCTAGTAACAAGGCAAATTCAAATGATGAATCCTGGCCGATAAGGTGGGAACGGATTCATGGGATCGTGGTAGGATATTTGTGAAATTAAAACCTAATTGGACCATAAATAAGTAAGGCCAAGCATGGTAGAAAAGATATAGATAAAACAGAGTAAGAAAAAAAAAAGACGACATATAGACGATAAGAAAAAAAGGAGAGAATGGCCTAAATTTGGTAATCAGAACACGGCCGTCGTTGTTTTCTCTATTCGACAAGTACAAAGCGACCACCTTCCTACCACCCAGATAATGTATGAGATAGAATTCTGTATACCAAAGTGATCGATAATAAAGCTCCCGTTTTTCATTATTATATAAATCTCCATTCCTATCTAAGCGGGGTTAGGTATCAAAGGTACCGACCCCGACCACCACCTCCTCCGTGGTAGTGGTCTCGAGGGTGTTAGCAGGAATTTCTCGTCCTGAGCAACTTTTCTATTAACAAATTATTTTATTGTTTTCATTTATTTGTAGGTTTACAATGGCTGAAAACTCAAATGCTACTACAGTTGAAACTTTTGAAACTCCAACAACATTTGACGTATTGGTTACCACCAATGCTGGAACGAAAAGAAAGCTAAGGAAAACGCCATCAAAATTGTGGATTCACTTCACCAAAATTGAAGGAGGTAATATGTGTACTTGTAATTACTGCGGTAAAGATTATGCTTGTGGTAGTAAAAAGGTTGGTACTAGTACTTTATGGACTCATTTGAATGATCAATGTAAAAAATATCAGAATCGTTTGGTGGATGAAAAACAAAAGGTACTGACTTTTGAAAAAAAAATGGGTGATGGTACCGGTAATCTTGTAGCCGTGGGATTTAGTAAAGATGCATGTAGGAAGGCATTGAGTAAAATGATAGTTCTTGATGAGTTGCCCTTTAGTTTTGTTGAAAGAGAAGGATTTCGTCACTTTTTTTCTATAGCATGTCCAAAATTTGATCCTCCTTCTCGAACTACAATTGCTAGAGTTATAAATCAACTTTACTTAGATGAGAAAGCAATATTGAAAAGCATGTTTTCTTTTAATAAGCAAAAGGTTTGCCTTACTATTGATTGTTGGAGTTCAATTCAAAATCCTAATTATATGGTTATCACAACTCATTTTATCGATAGTGGGTGAGAATTACATAAAAGAATTTTAAACATTTGTGCGGTACCTAATCATAAGGGTGAAACCATTGGGAAAAGCATTAAGGCATGCTTACTTGATTGGGGTATAGATAGAGTATTCACAATAACTGTTGATAATGCTAGTGCCAATGATGTTGCTATCAAGTATGTGAATAGGAAATTGAGTAATTGGGTTATTGATGGGGTTATATTGGATGGTGAGTTTTGTCACGTACGTTGTTGTGCTCATATTTTGAATCTAATTGTTACTGAGGGTTTGAAAGATATACATGAGTCAATAATTAGTATTCGCAATGTTGTGCGATATGTAAGATCATCTCCTTCTAGGTTACAAAAATTTAAAAAATGTACTGAACATGAAAAAATAGAGTGTAAAGGAAATGTGATATTGGATGTGTGTACTAGGAGGAATTCCACTTATTTGATGTTGGAAAGTGCTTTAAAATTTCAAAAAGAATTTGAGCGGTTGGAGGAAGAGGATGGCAATTATGTCAGCTATTTCTTAGAGGATGAGATTGGGAAAAGAAAGATAGGGCCACCTAGATTTGATGATTGGGAAACATCTAGAGTATTTGTTAAGTTTTTGAAGAAATTTTATGATGCAACATTGAAATTTAGTGCTTCTTTGTCTGTTACATCTAATCAGTACTTTCATGAAGTTTTTTCAATTCAATCTGAGTTGATAGAATTAAGTACAAATACAGATCCTTTTTTAAGCACTATGGCAACTAGTATGAAGCGAAAATATGACAAGTATTGGGGTTCCATTGAAACCATAAACAAACTTTTGCTTATCTCAATTGTGCTTGACCCTCGATATAAGTTGGATTATGTGACTTTTTGTCTTGGTCATTTGTATGGCAATGATAAGGGTGAAGAAATGACAAAAGGTCTGAAAGAACTTTTATGTCGTCTTTATGAGTGTTATAATGGGTGGGACTCTAATTCTATCGGTACCCAATCTTCTAATGACTTTCAATTATTGAATGGGATGAATGTAGACAGGGATAAGCATGATGGTTATTTTCGTTTCACAATGCTTCAGAAATTCAAAAAAATGCGATAACGAAAGATTGTATTGATACAAAAAATGAGGTGGATAGGTATCTGTTGGAGCCAAGTGATGATCCCTATAATAAAAACTTTGATATTCTACTTTGGGGGAAATTAAATGCCACAAAGTATAAAGTTTTATCATAGATTGCAAGGGACGTGTTTGCAATTCCAGTATCTACAGTGGCTTCTGAGTCTGCGTTTAGCACAGGAGGGCGTATTCTTGATTCATTTCGAAGTTCTTTAGGTGCTAAAACGGTGGAGGCCTTAATATGTACACAGAATTGGTTGCGGTCTACTTCTCAATCAATTAATGTTGAATCAATAGTTGAAGAGATGAAATTTTTAGAAGTAGCTGAATCAGGTAATATATTTGTCATTATCTTTCTCTTTATTTACTTTTTTTTAGAATACATCAATTGTTATAACTTTTTTGATTTATTTGGTAAGTTGTTTTTTTTTCTTTTTCTATAGAGTTTTTGGGACCTACAACTATGGAGCCTGTGACTATTGATTAATATTTTTCAATGCTCTTTTTCATGGTAAGATACTAAAATATATGAAGTCTTAATTGCATAATGCTAATTTGATTTTTTTGATAATGTCTTTCTTATGTGACTATTTAAATTGTTTTAATTTGGTTTATTACAAGTTTTAAGTACATTGGTTGTGAGGATTTTGAGCAAGCTTTAGGAAGGGATAGATTTTTTTTTTTTTATATATAATTAATCATGATTTATTTGATAGGATATTTGATATCTTCTTTGAAATTTTTTAGATATTTATTGATGAAAACTTTCCCATACATTTTCAGCTATATTTTTCAATTGAGTCATGGGCGATGGATTATAATTTTTTTTTAAATATTTAGATGTTTTATTGATGATTGATTATGAATACTTTGAGTTTTTTATTATATTAATTGGAAGAATTGAGTTTGGACACTATATTCATTTACTATTTGTTTATTTGTTGTTATGACTTTTTATATTTTTATATTTAGTTATTTTTATCATAATAAAAAAATAAATTTTTGAATTCAAATATAATCCGACAAACCAACCCAAACCAACCAAAACCAACCCGACTTTTTTTGGTTTGGTTTGGTTTGGATCGGTTTGAAAAATTATATTGGTTTGGTTTGGGTTGAAATATAGCCAAACCGATCTATATTGGTTTGGTTTGACGTTGAGCTTCAACCCAAACCAAACCGAAAATGCACACTCCTACCCCTAACCACAAGTAGGCATGGAACCAGTCATTTGAGAGGCATATGCTCAAACGTATGCATGCACATGGACAGATAGACACTACAACACAACTACAACGATACCCAGACATGTCCGTTACGACATGGCGGTATGACCCCGTGCACGCTAGAGATTTCTTGGCATAATACATTGCACAAAATGACCAAATAATCAATGTTGGTGACAATGATTTTTTTTATGAATTTATCACTTTTGCATTCAACCCCTAACTTAAAACTATTTCTAGAACCACTGCTAGAAACGAATTGATAAGAATGTTTGAAACCCAAATAGATGACTTGATTGCTGATATACAACATCTAAGTTTCTTTATTGCATTAACTTCTGATATTTGGAATGCATGTTCTAAACATGACTATTTATGTGTCATAGGATACTATTTAGATTTTGAATGGAGGATAACAAAAAGAATTCTTGGTTTTTGTCCTATGGGTTTTACATATACCGTTGAAAATATTTTTAATATCATTCTTTCTGCTTTAGAAACTTATGAAATCGCGCATCACATCCTTTCTATCACATTAGATAATGCATCTATAAATACTAGCTCTATTGCATTGTTCGTTGTAAGAAATATCCCGCAAGATGGAGGTTATTTCTTCCATCAACGAATCTCCTTCAACGATGTGCAAGTCATATTATAAATTTAGTTGTACATGTTGGTTTAAAGCAAATAATCGACCAAATAGATAGCATCAGAGATGCCATTTCTCATATTGGCAGTTCTAATCCTAGATTCCAAGAATTCAAGAGACACTATGCATTAAACGGTCTAAAACCCTGATGATTCCAAACTGATATACCGGTAAGGTGGAACTTTACTTACATAATGCTGAAAAATTGTTTGGATTATGATATAACAATTACATGTTTTTATAACATGAAATTGGCCAAAACTGGTCATCTTGAAGGAAAAGCACCTACCTCAGACGATTGGTATGTGGCAAGGGTTTTTGTGTAATTTTTAAAGAGTTTTTACAATGTCACTGTAACTCTTTCCAGGGCCTATTACCCCAAATCTTCTCAGACAATTCATCAGATAATAGAAATGCCTAAAGTGTTAAACAGTTATAGGGATTGTGAACATTTAGTCCCTACAGTTGTTCCATAGAGACAAAGTTGAAAATATATTGGGCTAACATTCATCTACTTTATGCCTTAAGTGTTTTAGTAGATCCTAGGGTTAAATTATCTAGTTTAGAAGTTTTGCTTGAGTTTATTGGTATTAATTTGGAAATAGATTATTCAGAAAAGGTTACTGACATTCGAAACAAGTTGTTCGAAGTTTTTTGTATTAATGAGCACATGTTTGGCGGCATTAACACCCACCCATCAGCAGAACCGAAGACACAGCCGAAGCAAACAAGTTGGAGCCTTCTCAAACGCTGAAAAAGGGACAATTTAGCAAGTACTTCTTCAGGGCAAAGATCTGACCCATCTTCTTATGCCGAACTAATTAGGTACCTTGAAGCACAGTTCGATGATAACGAAGACAAGGAAGAATTTGATTTGTTGTTATGGTGGAAAACCTATAGCTACAGGTATCCAGTTCTATCACACCTGGCACTTGACGTACTGGTTATCCCTATGTCCACGGTATCTTCAGAACAAGCATTCAGCACTAGTGGACGTATAATTGAACCAAAAAGAAGCTGCTTGTCTCCGGAGATAGTGGAGGTATTAACATGCCTTCGGGATTGGGAGCATGTTACAAAAAGGTTGCAAAACGAAACTGTAGATAATGAACTTATTCTAAATTTCAACAATCTATATGTTGATGAGTCTTCCGATAGTGGCCAGGGACAGAACTAGGTTATACTTTTACATGTACATTTACTTGTAAGTTGTAATATGATTGCATTCTTTTTCCCTTACCAAGTTTTTAACCCACTAAGTTTTTCTCGATAAGGTTTTTAATGTGACAATCATATAAATATGTAATACTGAATTTTATAAGTCAGAAGTAAATAAATAATTCTTCATTTTATATTGTCGTAACTTCATCTATTTTTTATATTTTGTAATATTTTATCTTTATTCATTATTTTCATTATTTTAGTATTTTACTATTAAAAAAATCTATCTAACTAAAAAAAGAATGAAAAATAAACACTTTATTTTTCATAATAATAAATTAATAGGATAAACAAATTGCAATGAAAATTATATTGACATAATTGAATTGTTAATTTGTCATTATGTATTTTAATTATGTATTTTCTCTAAACACTAAAGTCTAAACCCAAAACCCAAAATATAAATAATAATAAAAGAATTGGTATGTCCCGTGGGGCACGCCGGCCAAGGCCTGTGTGACGGTCCGACACTCCAGCGGTATGCCCATGTGCCGTGCCAGGTTCACGTTCTAGAAAACGTGTCGGACTAGGTCCGGTCCGGATGAAACTGTGGCTCGGACTTGGCATGACCTATTTTCGAAAATGTGCCAAAACAGGCCAGATCATTTGGATCGAACCGATTCATATTTACACCATTAGGTATATCCAAACATGATTTAAACCCCAAATCTTTGGAGCAAACATATTTTATTCCTGCCAATCAATTGCTGACACCAAATAAGACTAATGACCACCCGTTCGATCACCACCATGAGATATAAAAGTTAAGTCAACTTACACTTTTTTTTTCTTTTTACTTAAAATTGAAGTCATTATGAATTCTTGAGATGGGCTCTCGTCAGTGAATTTAACTTAGAATTCTAGTCGGTGCAGGTTTTTTAATTCACTTTTATTGCCACAAGTAAATCAAGTCGGTGCAGTTGTGTATAGCCAAAGTCAAGTTATTGCTTTATCCTGAATATTGTAAATTTTTTTTTAATTTGGTTTTTTTTTTTTAGATTTAAAATAACACACAGGCCGATTTAAGAGTCTATCGGATCGATGAGATCATCGGTTAAAAAGATGGTCTGAAAAGTTCATACATTTTTTTATTTGACTATTACAGTTTAATAGATCCTGCATTAATTGTTGTGATTTCTACGTTGCAACCTGTTGGAAATTATTAATGAATGGACCACAAGATAATTGTTTATAATGTTTTATTGAAGTCTTAGGCTTTGATTTATAAATTATTTTATTATTTAATTCTTTTTTAAATTGCTCTGATGAATAATTATATATCTTCTGAAGTATGTTGATATCAATAGATATATCTGTTTCTTGAATAGACATAAGACATAAGCGATGTCTATAAATTGATTAGAAAACTAATGTAATAGAAATTATAAAAAAGAATAAGACCAATGTCTGAAGTCCGTAAAAATCTAAAATTCATCAGAAATAAAAAGAAAAAAAACTTTAGATTTTTATTGAATAATAAAACAAAGAGTTCTAGTGCTTGCGATATTAAGCTGCAACCGAACCCAGAGCAGAAGATAAAGGTGGTGTGGAACCTTCATGATGAAATTGCGAAAGTGATTGAGAGAGGTCTGGCCTAGAGTTTTGATTTCGATGGAAAAAAGAATGAGATGTTAGAGATTCTAGCTAGGAGGGGGAAGGAGAACGATAGTAGGTTTCATGATTTGGTGCAAAGATAGTGTCCAAGTATGGTGGGGGATGTCATTAAATGGGGTGTTCTCTGTTTCCTTTCTTTGTGGTCTTTTTTCGGGTTACTCTGCATCGGTTTTTTTTGTTGGTTGCTTGCTTCTGGTTTAGGCTTGTGGGTTTTTGGCAGGTTTCTGCTTTTGGTTGGTTCAACTCGAGCTTTTGCCTTTGGCTCGTTTTTGTTTTGGGGAGGGACTCCTCTGTTTTTTTTGGCTTGATGCCTTGGTTATCAGTGTTTTGTGGGGTCGCTTGTTGTTCTGTTGTGCTTTGCTTGGTTTTCTCCAGGTTTTTAATAAACTTTGGCTGTTCAAAAAAAAATCATGAGTCTTTCTGCTTACATCTCTATTTAAAACGAATAAACTCTAACCCTAGTTTTTGTTGGACAAGAAATGGGGTTAATTAGCAATAATTACCAAAAATAGCAAAAACAATATAATTGCAGAAATAAATACAACTAACGACCCTAATCAAGGCAGAATTTATGGTAGACGATTCTGAATTGCCAAAGTCAACTTATGATTAAAACGAAACTTTCCTAAAATAGCAGAAATAGCAATTACGGGACCTACACGATGGAATTTGGTCGAAAAATGATGTGCCTCACCGCCAAAGGCAGAGATTTGAAAAGATCTCGTTGATTCGCTTCAGGTGACATCACTTAGCCTTGAATTTAGGATTATCCCTCAAAGCCACATAGGAATCAACTACTTGTTCTAAATCAAAAAACATATGTATTACTCATGAGTTCATCTTCTTCTTGAGAGTACAATATGCAAGCATTAGTTCATCAGAACGTATATATCAGAGTGTTGCTCTATATATGTTGAAAACTATTGTATCCTAGAAGTCAGACGTCCAAGAACTGTCAATATTGTAGCAGGGACGCAATCTGTTTTTTGCCGATTGCATATAGTGCAAGCCTCAATCAAACCAATAAGTACTAATTGTTTTTTGTTATTATTTTATTAATTGAATTCGTAGAAAATATTTTCTACAATCTAAAAGCATATTTGTCATAGTTCATATATATTTTTTATTCTGTGTAATTCGATTATTATTATTCGTATAGTTTGATTTTGTGAATTTGTTCACATGGACAATACTGATAAATCAACAAGTACTCATACTCCTACTACTGTGGTTCCTCTTACATCCATTCGTATGACTACTGTTCATACAATGAATTCTCCAGTCAATCATCAAGAAAAGTCAGAAAAGTTTGATGGAATAGAGTTCAAACGATGGCAACAAAAGATGCTATTTTATATCACGACTGTGAATCTGTCAAAGTTCATTCAAGAGGATGCTCCTGTTTTAAACGAAGGAGAAACATATATGATTACAATTGTGCCTCTGTAGAAGCATGGAAACATGCTGATTTTCTATGCAAGAATTATATCCTTAACATGTTAAACAATTCTCTCTATAATTCTATAGTCCAGTGAAGACATCAAAAGAACTATGAGAATCCTTGGACAAGAAATATAGAATAGAGGATGCTGAAATGAAGAAATTCGTGGTTGGGCTTTTTTTGGATTTTAAAATGGTGGATTCCAAGTCTATGATAAATCAAGTCCAAGAAATGCAGATTATACTGTATGAAATTCATGCTGAAGGTATGTCTGTTATTGAATCTTTTCAAGTTGTTTCTGTTAGGTTTTAGTTTGTGTTGGCATTAATTCCATATCAAAATGATGTTTAATTTTAATAATTTATTTGTTTAGATTCATGATGATTCAAGCTTCAAAGAAGAAGAAACAACTAGTCAAAGCAAAATCAAAGTCTTCAAATGGAAAGGATGCATTTGTGTCCCTGGATCATTGTGCACCATTATAGGCACACATATACAATTCATTCATATGTGTCCTTGTATTGTTGTGCACCATGTATAAAACATTCACACACTTGAAGATGAATGCTCATGCATTGGTATGGAAATAACATGTTTTGAAAAATGCATGATTGGAGACTATCTCTATGTAGTTTGCATTCTAGTGTGAATTGTGTTTGTATGTATATATGTTTGTATAACATGGATATTGAACTTGAATTTAGTTTTAAATCATTCTTGATTGAGTTCCGGTCATTTCAGTTACTCATACTATTGATTTCAAGTTCTAAGTCAAAAGATACTACACTTTCAACTCATGTTGCATATATTGTCTTCGTCTTTGTATATTGAGTCGAATTATTATTTTCTGGGTTGAGTATCTTATATTCCCATATCCGTGAGAGAGTTACGGTTCGTAATCCATAAATAGATTCAAATTCCGAGTTTGGAGGCCAAAGAACAGTCAAAGAACGTGAGAGGAGTGCAAGAGAGTTACACCATGGCCAAAGGCCATCAAGTGGTGCATGCCCGAGATGGCGCATGGCCATCTCGGCCGCAACTCCTTGCTGCCCCGAGATGGCCATGCACCATCTCGGGGAATTATTCTCAAAGGAGGGCATTTTGGTCCTTTTGCTTCCATTCTTTCCCTCTCTTTTATATTTCCCTTCCTTTTCACATTTCATTCTATGAAGAAATTTAAAACTTGAGTGCAGAATTTTTTCTCAATATTTTGTCACCTTCCAAACACCATAACTTCTTCATTTGAACTCCTATTTGAGTGATTCAAAGTTGAGAGTGTTTTCTTATTCATCTTCCATCTTTTCTCTGAAGGTTTGAGTTAGTTTTATTGCTGTTTTTGGAGTCTAATCTCATAAAAAAGGGACTGCACCAAAATCAACTAAGGTATTGATTTTCTCTCAAATTTTTCTTTTAACACTTGGTCAATTGCCTTGGGTTTTCTTCTTTAACAAATATATGTGTCTTGTAATTGTTTTGATTTAAGTTTTGAACTCATTTAAAGCTAGATTGAGTTTCAATTGAAATCTCACATGTTGAGTTAGGTTTTGAGTTTGCCTATGTTTTCACATGTTTGGGATTGTATTGTGCTAGCTTTGATTCTAGGACTATTTGATGATCTTTGATTGATTGATTTTGTGAAAAATAGTTCCTTACATGTATTAGGCTCTCTTTGGTCGAAATCTCACAATGATACATGTGGTTGTGTTCTTTTGAGCTATTCATGTTTTTTGTTGAATCTATGAATAGGAATATGCTTTAGAACTTTAGCTTCAATCTAAATGACTTTGTCATATGATTTTAGCATGTTTTTGGTTTATGAGATTTTAACTTGATTATGTGTTAATTGAACATATCTTGTGATTCAAGTTTTAGATCTATGCATGTATCTAGGTTGTAATTAATATTGAACATATCTTACATGATCTAGATAGATTAAACATGCATGATTGACTAGACTACATTTGATTTGTGCATTCATGCTCATGTCTAGTTTTTTCCATAGGATGTGTTGATCATAACATTCTATGTTGTGTGCTTGTTTGCGTTTTGCATTTATGATCACCTAGATGCCTTGTAAGAAGAAAGTCTTGACAATAGGTGTGAGACCTATGTTGTTGAGCAAGAAAGTCTTGGCAAGAGGTGGGAGACCTCGGATTGTCAAGCAAGGAAGTCTTCACTAGAGTCGGGAGGACTCGGATAGTTGAGCAAGAAGTCTTGCCTAGGGTCATGAGGATCTGGAAGGGTTAGCGAGGAAGTCTTGACTAGAGTCGGGAGGACTCGAATAGTTGAGAAAGAAGTCTTGCCTAGGGTCGTGAGGATCTAAAAGGGTGAGCAAGAAAGTCTTGACAAGAAGTGTGAGGCCTCGGATTGTTGAGCAAGAGGGCGACATATTCATGAGTAGGATAAGAGGGTCACTTGAGAGATTGTACTTGTCATATCTACTAGTGGATTTTGTTTGCCGGTGGTTGCTAACCCGTGGATGTTTCCTCTTCGAAGGTTTACCACGTTATATCTTGTGTCAACTTTTCTCTATCCCTATCTCTCTTAAATTTGTATTTGCTATTTGAATACTATGGATAGAACTCTAAATGTAAGTTGACTTCCTTTCTATAATATAGATTGTGTATGTGTTACAATTACTTGTTTGTATCACACTTTACTTGTTTTATATATTGATTAAGTGTCTTTAATTGATATATATATATATATATTGTGATACAAGCAATCTAGAGGGACAAATTTTTGTTTGTTTCTTAGGGAATTGAAAAAGGTGTCTAACCTATTCACCCCCTCCCCCTCTAGGTTAGCCTTGAGCATTTAACCGTATTTGTAGTTTCAATTGGGATTAGAGCAGGACACTAGATTGTACTTAGTGAGAGTCCAAGTGATACATTCACGGTTTTTGTAAAGCTTTTGAAGTCATAGGTTTACAAGAAGATGTAATGATGGAAGGATCCTCAAATACAAGGCCACCATTACTTCGAGGCACTAACTATGGGTATTGGAAGTTGAGGATGAAAGCCTACATCCGCTCTATTGATGAAATGGCTTGCATGGTAGTGGAAGAAGGTTATAGTCCTCATACCAAGGTTCAAGAGGATGGAACCCTGATACTCAAGCCAAGGAGTGAATGGACAACGAATGAGTTTAAGGTTGCTAAGTGGCATCACCATGCTATGAATGCCATCTTATGAGGAGATGATGGGCATCAATTCTCCTACATTCAAAATCTTGAATCCACAAAGGAAGCTAGCGATACTCTCCAAGTTACTAATGAAGGAACTTTAGCAGTGAAGAAATCAAGGCTTCAAATGTTGGCATCACAATTTGAAGGTTTAAGTATGGGTGAAGAAAAAAAGTTCAAAGACTTCTAATTTCAGCTTCTTAACATTGCTAACCAATGTCAAGCACTTAGAGTACCTATCTCAAAATAGCATTTAAATTGAAAAATACTTAGGTCTCTTCCTAAGAGATTTAAATCAAAGGTGACGACCATTGGGGAAAGCAAGGATGTGGATAGCATAAACATCAATGAGTTGCTTGGGTCTCTCCAAACTTATGAGATGTGCTTGAAGCCAAAGATTAAGAGTAAGGGAATAGCTCTCAATGCTATTGAGAAGGAGAGTGATGATGAAAATGAAGAGATGACTCTTTTGGTTAGAAAGATCAAGAAGTTTCTAAAGAAGAATGCCAAGCCTAGAGGCAAGTCTTCTAAGGAAAAGGGAGTTGAGAAAACATCATCTCCAAGGAATGACAAGAATAGTCAAGCCATAAACAAGAAGGATGTTCAATGCTACAATTGGCATGGTTTCAGTCACTTTGCTAGTGAGTGCACCAAGAAGCCATCTAAGAAAGATAAGAAAGGAAAAGTATTGGCGGTTACTTGGAGTGATGATAGTTCTAGTGATAATGAGAGCTCTAATAGTGAGTCTTCAAGTGATGAAGAGTTGGTGAGCAACTTTGTAGCTCTAACGGCTTCTCATTCTCCACTAGATGTTGATGGTACAATATCTTTGAACAAGAACTTTGATACAAATCATCATGGAAGCTCTAGTTCCATTCCTACTAATCTTGAGTTGTTGGCCAAGATAGAGAAGCTTGAAGAAGATAGAGATAATGCTCTAAGAGAGGTAGTTGAGAAGGATGATTTGATCAAGAAACAACTAGATGAGTTTGTGATTGTAACTCGTAGACTTCTTGGTGAGAAATGTGATATTATGAAGAAGTTTAGCCAACTTGAAAAGATAAACCTTGAGAAGGATAATGTGATATCTTCTTTGAAGAAGAGAGAACAAGAATTAATAGAAGAGAAAGACACAGCTAAGAAGGCCATTAAGAACTTAGTGAACGATTCGGTAAGTGTGTCTAGTGTTAGGAATCTTGTTAACTCTCATAGTGGTGAAGACGACTTGGTATTTGAAGAGGAGCTTTTGGAAGTACCACATCCTAATCACTTGGATGAAGTCATGATTGATAAGAAACCACACAAAAAGAGAAGATCAAAAGCCAATAAGAAGTTGGTGAACAAGGTATCTTTGCAAACTCCTAGTGAAGCTAGTTCAACTCTAAAAGGTACAATCTCATCTTTTATTCTAATTTGCCACAATTGCAACACAATAGGTCACATTAAGCCTAGGTGTTATAAATATATTAAAAAATGTAAATTAGGAAATGAATCTGGAGATGAGGAGATTAAACTTCAACTTGAACATACTAAGGATTTGAAAGTTGAAAAAAAGGATAATATTGCTAAGCATGAGAAGAAGTTATGGAGTAGAAAGAATACTAATCTTGTTCAACTTGAAAAAGCTTGTGTTGAAAATGTTAAGGAAGAGTGTGTTAATGATATTCTTGTTAATCAAGTCATTAAAGGACTTTACTCTAGATTTAACATTGTTGTCAAGGATGATATTGGAAATGTTTGTGTAGGTACACCCAAGAACAAGTGGTTCAAGGGTGAGTGCTCTTATCACTAATATAAGAAGCACATGTGAGATAGCTTTGAGGCTATATATCAATTGTGTTGAGAATTCTTGCTTGCTAGCTTTGAATACTCCATGTATTGATATGAACTTGGTTATCTCACATCATGATTGTTCCGATGGTCAAAATTTGTTGATTAACTTTGAAGAAGTTCTTTTGTTATATGTGTTGATTGAGTTGAGATATTATGCTTTTCATACTTTTGCTGTGAAACATCGTCAACTTGGTGTCATGAGGACATTCAAGGCAAGAGTGCTCATAAAAAGGGCGAAAGTATGATATTTGGTGAATATAATGTGCAAAAAGATATCTCTATGCTCTAATGCATGTTCTCTTAGATATTCATCTTTTGACTCAATTTTTGATATACATCTCATAGCATGTCATATTAGATAATTTTGTATAGCATACATATGGTTCTCATTGACATTTTCTATTTTAGGATCTAATAGTGATATTGTTCACATTGATCTTAACTTTGATGATTGTTTGTGTATAGTATATTGAGTGGCATTACTTTTGAAAATATGAGCTTCATATTCTTTGAAAGCTACTCATTAGAGAAGTAATGATCTTGAATATGTCTCTACTTATTGCTCTTAGATCATGTGCTTATGAGCCATAAAATCTTGGTTTTCTAAAATTGCACCTTGCTTCTCTTATATGTTTTGCTAGTATGTTGAGTATACAAATTTGTAAACTTTGGATACACCTTGAAGTTTTTGTACTTAAGTACATTTAAAATGACCTATGGTTAGCATCCATTTTGCTTCGGTAAATACATTGAACTCAACGAGCACCTTCATGGAAAGGGCTACACACATTTGTTGTGAAAGCTACACAATGTTGGAAAGAGCTACACTATTGTGATGAGTGAAAGCCACCATGAAGTGAATTTTGTTTATGTTAAAAAAAAAGGAAAAATCAAGGAAGTGTTGAAATGGAATCTTAAAAAAAAAAAACTTTAATTCAAAGCCTAAAAAGAAAAGGAGGAAGGCTTAAAAAGAAGTATAGTTGACAATCAAATGAGCTCGGGTTGAAAAACAGAAATGGGATGACGAGCCACATGCACACACACGCTCATATATTGAAATCTATTCTCTTAAAAGCAAAAATTCCGGATGATAATCGATTTGACTTTTTATGGAAAAAGCTTAAGATGAATAGTTGTTGGAAATTGTTTGCATGTTGATAATCAAACTACTTCTTGATATATATTTGAAGCATATCTCTCACACACACACTTTGTTTATGAGTATGATGATATTTTAGCAATTGTTGAAGAATTATGAGAGAACTTGAAAAATCTTTGTGTATCTCTCTTAGCATATGAAGCTTATTTTGTTGATATTTCTTCAAATTACTTGACTGTGTGATTGTGTGAACATCTTTGTGAACTATATGCTATCATTGATTTTAGTTATAGTATTTATCAAGGGGGAGCATTGTATGCTAGACATTGTTCTCTTTTATGATATATACACATGTTTCATTTTGTTACATGTTAGCATATTTTGACTTAATGATCCTTGTAAGATATTACTCACTATCTTTGTCTTGCATGATGATTCATTCTTAAGTCATATCTATATCTTTGTGACTAATATGCTTGTTTTATCTTTCACTCACTTTTGTTGTATATATAGCATCTTATAGCACAATAAAAATGGGAAGAACTAAGATTACCGGAAGTGGAAATCAATTGAATCCCCGTTGTGAAAGCCAAGTCTACCTCAAAAGGATCCAAAGCCTCATTGACAAAAGATTTAGGGATCTTTGGAACAAAGAAGATATTTCAAGAGAGAGGCATTGACTTAGGTAAGCGTAAAGATTCTTATGTTCTTAAATGCATTAAGGATAGAAATTGGGAATCTTGGGTGAGCATGCTAGAAATAGTGAATGACACTATTGTTAGAGAATTTTATCATGAATATAGAGAGAGTGCTACCTTATTGGATGCTTTGATGGATGTTAGGGGTGTTGTGTTTAGAGTTAACCCGGTAAACATTAACAAGTTTCTTGGGCTATCTGGTGATATTGATTCAAACTTTCTAGATGTTGATATCATTGAGAATCTTAATATCATGGGTAGAACTCTATATGACAATGCTTCTTTTGAGTGGAAAGGTAGAGCATATATTAGTCAACATGAGTTAACTAAGGCTAGTGCATTTTGGCCTCTATTCATTTGCACTAACATTATTGGATCTTTGAATTCAACCGAGTTGAATAAGGACAAGATCAAAATAGTGCATGCATTGGTAACTAATCAACCTATAAACCTTGGAGATCTTCTCATGTATTACATTGATAGTGCGGCTTTCTCTACTATAGGTGATAAAAAGCTTGCATTACCAGGGTTTATTACTTCATTAGCTTTAGCTCATGGGGTTAAGAGTAGAGAAGATGATGTGTTAGTTCAACCATTGGAAAAGTATTTTGATAAACTGTTGGGGTTTATGCCCTAAACATGTAACTTGTAAATGGATTTATAAAGTAAATAAAAAGAAAGGTTCAATTCATTCTGTTATGTTATTTATTTTATAAACTTGTGTACATATTAACATTCTGGATTACTGGATGTAATCTCGAACTGTGTATATGAGTGTCTTATACTAATGGATACAGTAAGAGACGTGCAATCTAAAGAGTCCATATATAGCAAATAAAGCTGGGTACTTTATTTATGGTTAATTTATAGCTGCGGTCCATTCCGTAATGTACAGTGATTCTATCCTGAATCATTCATATGAGATATGGGAATGGAGGCACCTTGTATGATGTGATCATATTGGACTGGGCCATGATATATATGAATCTTACACCAAGATCCGTTTACCGATGAGATTCATATATATCAACTAATGATGGCTATATATGGGTGATCTTAATCCTGAGTGTCTTATCGACTCCTTCAGGTTAGATCGTGGTCTTTGATATACCATGGGTGAGGTCAGATGCATTTCCTGATCAATATACTCCGTATGTTAGGATTGCGGTTTGGCTTGTGGCTGGGAAGGTTTGTACACAATAGTGGAATCCACTACTTCTTGTGAGAAGTAGATGGTAGTTCCCTTAAGGGTTGATTTGGGGCTTGGACAATATGAGCGCTCTCCTAATTTCGTGAGGAAATAGGATTTATTGTCCATTAGAGAATCAATGGTACTTAAAGGATATATGTAATTAAAGGGGTATAACGGACATTATGACCTAGCTCTAATTATGAACTACTGTGGAGGATCACATCATATGTAATAGCTATATCGATGGACACCGAGTTGTATCGGTCTGTGTAAAAACGTCTACAGCTGAGAGAGTGCAGCTTCAGGTTTTTAGTAGAATAACACCGGAGTTAATAATCAATGAATATTAATTAAAGAGTTTAATTAATGATTCCGAGGATTATTGGAGCTCAAAATACTGTGGGTCCATTGGGTCCATTAGGTCCTTTTGCTAGCCCGATCGATTTAGGTAACAAGGGTCACGGTTAATTAATTGGATTGTCCATTTAATTGTGTTACGAAAATGACACGTATTTATTCGGGAATTAATTGAATAATGAGATTAATTAATTAATGGATAATAGTGATTAAATAACTTAAATAATGAGATTATTTAATTATGTTATTAATCACTTAATGAAGGGTGTATGTTGATATTTATTTTTTTAATAAAATAAGATAATGTGATTATTTTATTTTATTAGATTAAATATTTTATTTTTAAATTTAAATAGTTTGAATTCAAAATTAAAATCAAATAAAAGATATGAGATATTTTTTATTTAAATTTTTTTAAAAATCAAATATAGATTTGATCATATTTTTGAATTGTATATATGTGATATATATTATTTTTTTTAAAAAATCCGTGTGTGAGAACGCACAGCACAAGTATATATATATGATATATTTTTGTGCAAACAAAAGAGAGTGAATGCATTATTAAAGGTTTGCTTGACTTTTCTTTTTTGGTTGAATTAGTGCGTGAGACGTCTAAAGGTTCAAGATTGTGTTTTTGTTTTATTACAAAAAAAAATAATAACATACCTGATATATTTTTTATGCAAGTGTTGTGTTCTTGTTGTTTATATATATATATATATATATATATATATATATATATATATATATATATATATATATATATATATATATATATATATATAAGGTATATCAGTGCAAGTGTTGTACAGTGGAAATAAAGAAATAGTTTCTTATTTTTACTTCATCCTCCATTCTAAGATTTCGAATCCGTGACGCGCCCACACGCAGTTACTATTCCCGGGATATAGCTAGGAAGGTCAGTGGTACAAACCAGGAGCATAACGAAAAAGTGAAGGAGCCTTCAAAAGTTGGTATGGTTCTTTTATTCTTCTTTTTTATTATTGATTACAATTTCCTGTATTTACATATATATTTTATTAGTGTAATAATTAATATATGTATTTGTTTCGAAAATAAATACGATCACAAGTTCACTGGTCCCAGAAACAGATTACGATCTGTATAAAAAATTTTAAAACCCATTTCCGCAGCACGACCGGTGAACAATGGTTCCAACAATTGGTATCAGAGCCAATTTTATTTTCGGAACAGGAAATTGTTTTCGATGCTCCTGTATGTATGATTGTATAGGCACGATTTAAATTGATTGTATGATGTTTTTGTATGTATATTAATTTTTTTTTAATTTACAAAAACATGATTGATCGTTAATTATATGGTACTGTGGATTTAGGGTTTATGAGCTGTATAATTTTTTTTATTATATTTTTTTAACTATTATTGTGTTGTAAAAAAAAACCGTAACCTATGTTAAAGACCTGGAAAAATCGCGAAGAAAGATTCATGAGATGAATCGAGGTAACCTGAATAGACTGGAAGACTTGGAAATTACAAGTAGACCAAGGAATGCCTTGGGAGTATTTTTGTAATTTTAGATTCTAATTTTTTTCGGTTAAATAATCCACAGTACTCGGTCAATTCATGTATGCTTTATATTATGTGATGATAAAAAGCATTGTCATGCATACGTATGTCATTTAGATTAGATGTGCCTACATAAATATATTTGATATGTCATACATGCATCATAGCCTGATATTTTATGTATTTTTTTTAATGTGATTAAAATAGGTACATACATAAATTGGCTATGAAAATGAGATTAGTTTTTTAATTGTTAAAAAAAAATTGGTAATTCTCATTAATATTAATCTAGTTATTAAAGAGTTTAATAAGTTAGATTAATAGGGTCATTTATAGTAATTAGGATTAATTTGATTAATTGCCTAATTATAAATGAACCGAATATTGTGTTAGAGTTTTAATAGTTAAAACTAGGTAAACACTTTCATAATAATCTGAGCTTAGTAAATAGTTTACAAAGACTTAGATTATTCAATAATAGATTAAATTTTAATTGTTAAAAATCAATTATAATTTATTAGTTAATTAGAACTTGTTTCTAATAATGAATTAGTTAATGCACTAGATAACTTGATTAAAGTTAGCCGTTTGATCCTGTAGAGTCTAGGTGCATTAACGGATAATAGAAAACCCTAGTTTTAAAATAGTGAGTGGGAGAGGGATATGTGACATATATATCTCGCGGTCTCCATCATTAGTTAAACACCGTGAGATCCGAGTGGGGCCTCGTGACGGCTTTACTTTCGTCCGCCCTAAGGAGGGTGAAAATACAATCACAGTTAAATGCTCAAGGCTAACCTAGAGGGGGGGGGGGGGTGGTGAATAGGTTAGGCATCTTTTTCGACTCTCTTAGAAACAAACAAAAGTTTGTCCCTCTAGATTGCTTGTATCATAATATATATATTAATTAAAGACAATTAATCAATATATAAACACAAGTAAAGTGTGATACAAATAAGTAATTGTAACACATACACAATCTATTTTATAAAGAGGAAGTCAACATACATAAAGAGTTTTATCCACAATACAAATATTAAAGAGATAGGGATAGAGAAAAGTTGACACAAGATATAACGTGGTAAACCTCCGAAGAGGAAGCATCCACGGGCTAGTAGCCACCGGCAAACAAAATCCACTAGTAGATAAGACAGGTACAATCTCTCAAGTGACCTCTTCACCTAGAAACTACCCTCCTATCCTACTCTAGAAGTTGTCGCCTTATGCTCAACAATCCGAGGCTTCACACCTCTTGTCAAGACTTCCTTGCTTACCTTATCCGGATCTTCACAACCCAAGGCAAGACTTCTTGCTCAACTATCCAAGGCTTCACACCTCTAGTCAAGACTTCCTTGCTCACCTATCCGAGTTCTCCCAACTCTAGGCAAGACTTCTTGCTCGACTATCCAAGGCTTCACACCTCTAGCCAAGACTTCCTTGCTCGACAATCCGAGGCTTCACACCTCTTGCCAAGACATCTTGCTCAACACCATAGGTCTTACACCTATTGTCAAGACTTCCTTCTCAAAAGGCATCTAGGTGATCATGAATGCAAAACGCAAACAAGCACGCAACATAGAATGATATGATCAAAACATCCTATGGAAAATACTAGACATGAGCATGAATGCACAAATCACATATAGTCTAGTTCATCATGCATGAGTAGTCAATCTAGATTATGTAAGATATGATCAACATTAATCACAAGCTAGATTCATGCATATATCTAAACTTGAATCACAAGATATGATCAACAAATCACAAGATCAAGTTTAAATCACAAAAAACTAAAACATGCTAAAATCATATGACATAGTCAAATAGATCTAAGCATAAGTTCTAAAGCATATTCCTAATCATAGATTCAACAAATAACATGAATTGCTCAAAAGAACATAAGCACATGTATTATGTGAGAATTTTGGCCAAGAGAGCCTAATACATGTGATGAACTATTTTTCATAAAATCAATCAATCAAAGATCATAAAATAGTCCTAGAATCAAAGCTAGCACAATACAATCTCAAACATGTAATAACATAGGCAAAATCAAAACCTAACTCAACATGTATGATTTTAATTGAACTTCAATCTAGCTTTGAAAGTGTTCATAACACAAATCAAAACACTCACAATATACAAATATATGTAGAAGAAGAAAACCCAAGGCAATTGACCAAGTTTTAAAAGAAAACTTAGAGAGAAAATCAATACCTTAGTTAATCTAGGTGTAGTCCCGTTTTTGTACGATTAGACAAAAAAAACAACACAAAAATTAACTCAAATTTTCAGAGAAAAGATGGAGGATGAATAGTTGAACACTCTCAACTTTGAATCACTCAAATCGTAGTTCAAATGAAGAAGTTATGGTGTTTGGAAGGTGAGAAAATTTAGAGAGAAAAATTCTGCACATTTGATTTGAATTTCTTCTTATAAAGAAATGTGAGAGGGAAAGAGTTTATAAAGGAGTGAGAGACTTGGACATGTGAATCGACCAAGAGGGGCAAAATGAAGCCAAGCAATCTTGCTGCCCAAGATGGCATGTGGGCATCTTGGGGCAGCAAGCCTTCTGCCCCGAGATGGCCACGCGCCATCTCGGGAAAGAAGTGTTTGCTTGCTTCTTTCTCCTTCGACCTTCTTTTGCGTTCTTTGACTTTTCTCCGGCCTCCGAACTCGGAATTTGAATCTGTTTGTGGATTTTGAACCATAACTATCACACGGATATGGAAATATAAGATACTCAACCCAGAAAATAATAATTTGACTCGATATATGAAGACGAAGACAATGTATGAAACATGAGTTGAAAGTATAGTATATTTTGACTTTGAACTTGAAATCAATAGTATGAGTAACCGAATTGACCGGAACTCAATCAAGAATGATTTAAGACTAAATCCGAGTTCAATATCCATGTTATACAAACATATACACACACAAACACAATTCACACTAGAATGCAAACTACATAGAGATAGTTTTCAATCATGCATATTCCAAAACATGTTATTTCCAAACCAATGCATGAGCATTCATCTTAAAGTGTGTGAATGTGTTATACATGGTGCACAACGATGCAGAGACACATATGAATGAATTGTATATGTGTGCTTATAAAGGTGCACAACGATATAGGGACACAAATGAATGATATGTGTGTGTGTGCCTTTAAAGGTGCACAACGATACAGGGACACAAATGTATGATATGTGTGTGTGTGTGCCTTTAAAGGTGCACAACGATACAGGGACACAAATGTATGATATGTGTGTGTGTGTGCCTAAGCCTTGTAAGAGAAAGATAAGGTCTTAGTATACCTTTGTAGAAACAAATTGCATCATTTCTCTTTGAAGACTTAGAACTTGCTTTGATTTGTTGTTTCTTCTTCCTTGAAGCTTGGATCATCATGAACCTAAACAACTAAGTCATTACAAGTAAACATCATTTTGATATGGAATTCATGCCAACACAAATTAAAACCTAACAATCTCCCCCTTTGGCAAATTCCATGTCAAAACACCTATACATTTACTACAAATATAAAAATGAAGATAGGTCACAAAAACACTCCCTCACATTACAATGAGTAATATTCCTATAACTAATCTTTACTAACTCTTGAACTTCTCTTGAGGCAACCTACAAATCATCTCAAAGCACAACGCATATACAAGAGAAAAACAACAAGTGGCAACATATAATATGGATAAGAATATACAATTAAGTCCACAAATACATGTATCTCCCCCTCAATACATGCCAAATACAAGAATTCTTAACCAAATCTTTAGACTAATTATTACAAGCCATTGAAAGTCCAAAAGTTCACAAAAACAACATAAAAAGGAAACAAGTAACTAGCAATTCATAACAACTCTTTCTCCCCCTTTTTGACATGAAATGATGCCAAAAGGTAAGAAACATACCATGAGACTCAAATACTAGCTACTAGATCCACCAAAGAAAGATGTGTGTGTAGTTGACCTAACATAATGCTTGAGAGGTGGTCTTGAACTTGATGCAATACACTCCTCCAACTCTTTTATTCTAGCATCTTGTTTTCCAACTATAGCACTAAGCTCATCAACCTTCTTCTTCAAATGTAAAGCCCAATCCGGAAGAATGTGTATGCTAGTCTCTTGACAATCAACTTGTGAACTAAAAAGTCCAAAAGTATCACATGTCTTACCCTTATCCTTATATGACATGTATGACACACGTTTATCACTATACTTTTCCAAGGGTTGTACCAACATATCATCTCCACTACTTTGAACACCACGAGCTAAACATAAAAAAGTTATAAACCCCGGTAATGCAAGCTTCTTATCTCCTCTAGTTGAGAAAGCCGCATTATCCAAATAAAACATAAGCAAATCCCCAAGGTTTATAGGTTGATTAGTCACTAAGGCATATACTATTTTGATCTTGTCTTTATTCAACTCGGTTGAATTCGAAGATCCAATAATATTTGTGCAAATGAAAAGATGCCAAAATGCACTTGCCTTAGTTAACTCATGTTGACTAATATATGCTCTACCTTTCCACTCAAAAGAAGCATTGTCATATAGATTTCTACCCATGATATTAAGATTCTCAATGATATCAACATCTAGAAAGTTTGAATCAATATCACTAGATAGCCCAAGAAAATTGTTAATGTTTACCGGGTTAACTCTAAACACAACACCCCTAACATCCATCAAAGCATCCAATAAGGTGGCACTCTCTCTATATTCATGATAAAATTCTCTAACAATAGTGTCATTCACTATTTCTAGCATGCTCACCCAAGATTTCCAATTTCTATCCTTAATGCATTTAAGAACATAAGAATCTTTACATTTATCTAAGTCAATGCCTCTCTCTTGAAATATCTTCTTAGTTGCAAAGATCCCTAAATCCTTTGACCTTGAAGCTTTGGATCTCTTTGAGGTTGACTTGGCTTTCACAATGGGATTCAATTGATTTCCACTTCCGGTAACTTTAGTTCTTCCCATTTGTTCTAGTGAAATAAGATGCTATAAACATACAAAAGTGAGTGAAAGACAAAACAAGCTTATTAGTCACAAATATATAAAACAATGACATATGACTTAAGAATGAATCATCATGCAAGACAAAGATAGTGAGTAATATCTTACAAGTATCATTAAGTCAAAATATGCCAAAATGTAACAAAATGAAGCATGTGAACATATCATAAAAGAGAACAATGTCTAGCATACAATGCTCCCCCTTGATAAATGCCATGACTAAGATTCATGATAGCATACGGTTCACAAGGAAGTTCACACAATCACACATTCAAGCAATTTGAAGAAATATCAACAAAATAAGCTTCATATGCTAAGAGAGATACACAAAGATTTTTCAAGTTCTCTCATAATTTTTCAACAATTGCAAAGATATCATCATACTCATAAACAAAGTGTGTGTGTGAGAGAGAGATATGCTTCAAATATATATCAAGAAGTAGTTTGATAATCAACATGCAAACAATTTACAACAACTATTCATCTTAAGCTTTTTCCATAAAAAGTCAAACCAATTATCATCCGGAATTTTTTCACTTTTAAGAGAATAGATTTTCAACATATAAGCGTGTCTGTGCATGTGGCTCGTCATCCCATTTCTTTTTTTCAACCCGAGCTCATTTGATTTTCAACTAAACTCCTTTTTAAGTCTTCTTCCTTTTCTTTTTAGGCTTTGAATTAAAGATTTTTTTTTATTGATTTCGTTTCAACACTTCTTTTATTTTTCCATTTTTTTTTACATAAACAAAAATTCACTTCATGACGGCTTTTACTCGTCACAATGGTGTAGCTCTTTCCAACATTGGGTAGCTTTCACAACCAAGGTGTGTAGCCCTTTTCATGAAGGTGCTCGTTGAGTTCTATGTAATTGCCGAAGCAAAATGGATACTAACCATAGGTCATTTTAAATGTACTTAAGCATAAAAACTTCAAGGTGTATCCAATGTACTAGTAAACTCAACCTACTAGCAAAACATATAAGAGAAGCATAGTGTAATTTTTTAGAAAACCAAGATTTTATGGCTCATAAGCACATGATCTAAGAGCAATAAGTAGAGACTTATTCAAGATTATTACTTCTCTAATGAGTAGCATTCAAAGAATTTGAAGCTCATATTTTCAAAAGTAATGTCACTCAATATACCAAACACAAACAATCATCAATGTTAAGATCAATGTGAACAATATCACTATTAGATCCTAAAATAGCAAATGTCAATGAGAACCATATGTATACTATACAAAATTCTCTAATATGACATGTTATGAGATGTATTTCAAAAATTAAGTCAAAAGATGAATATCTAAGAGAATATGCATTAGAGTGTAGAGATACATTTTTGCACATTATATTCACCAAATATCATACTTCCGCCCTTTTTATGAGCACTCTTGCCTTGAATGTCCTCATGACACCAAGTTGACGATGTTTCACAACAAAAGTATAAAAAGCATAATATCTCAACTCAATCAACACATATAACAAAAGAACTTCTTCAAAGTTAATCAACAAATTTTGACCATCGGAACAATCATGATGTGAGATAACCAAGTTCATATCAATACATGGAGTATTCAAAGCTAGCAAGCAAGAATTCTCAACACAATTGATATATAGCCTCAGAGCTATCTCACATGTGCTTATTATATTAGTGATAAAAGTACTCACCCTTGAACCACTTGTTCTTGGGTGTACCTACACAAACATTTCCAATATCATCCTTGACAACAATGTTAAATCTAGAGTAAAGTCCTTCAATGACTTGATTAACAAGAATATCATTAACACACACTTCCTTAACATTTTCAACACAAGCTTTGTCAAGTTGAACATGATTAGAATTCTTTCTACTCCAGCACTTTTTCTCATGCTTAGCAAAATTATCAAGTTTCTCAACTTCCAAGGCCTTAGCATGTTCAAGTTGAAGTTTAATCTCCTTATCCCTAGATTCATTTCCTAATTTTCATTTTTCAATATATTTATAACACCTATGCTTAATGTGACCTATTGTGTTGCAATAATGGAAAATTGGAATAAAAGATGAGACTGTACCTTTTGGAGTTGAACTAGCTTCACTAAGAGTTTGCAAAGATACCTTGTTCGCCAACTTCTTCTTGGCTTTTGATCTTCTCTTCTTGTATGGTTTCTTATCAATCATGACTTCATCAAAGTGTGTAGGAAGTGGTGCTTCCAAGAGCTCCTCTTCAACTACCAAGTCGTCTTCACCACTATGAGAGTTAACAAGATTTCTAACACTAGACACACTAACCGAATCATTCACTAAATCCTTGATAGCCTCCTTAGCCGTGTCTATCTCTTCCATCAATTCTTGTTCTCTCTTCTTCAAAGAAGATATCACATTATCCTTCTTAAGGTTAATCATTTCAAGTTCTCTAAACTTCTTCATAATATCACCTTTTTCACCAAGAAATCTACGAGTAACAACCACAAACTCATCTAGTTGCTTCTTGATCAAATCATCATTTTCAACTACTTCTATTTGAGCATTGTCTCTAGCTTCTTTAAGCTTTTCTATTTTTTTCAACAACTCAAGATTAGTAGGAATGGAACTAGAGCATCCATCATGATTTGCATCAAGGTTCTTGTTCAAAGATATTGTACTACCAACATCTAGTGAAGAATGAGAAGCCTGTAGAGCTACCAAGTTGCTCACCAACTCTTCATCACTTGAAGACTCACTACTACAGCTCTCATTGTCACTAGAATTATCATCACTCCAAGTAGCCGCCAACACTTTGCCTTTCTTGTCTTTCTTAGATGGCTTCTTGGTGCACTTACTAGCAAAGTGACCAAAACCTTGACAATTATAGCATTGAACCTCTTTCTTGTTCATGGCTTGACTATTCTTCACAATCCTTGGAGATGATGTTCTCTTGACTCCTTTTTCCTTAGAAGACTTGCCTTTAGGTTTGACATTCTTCTTTAGAAACTTCTTGAACCTTCTAACCAAGAGTGCCATTTCTTCATATTCATCATTACTCTCCTCCTCAATAGCATTGAGAGCAATTCCCTTACTCTTGATCTTTGGCTTCAAGCAAATCTCATAAGTTTGGGGAGACCCAAGCAACTCATCGATGTTCATACTATCCACATCCTTGCTTTCCTCAATGGCCGTCACCTTTGATATAAATCTCTTAGGAAGAGACCTAAGGATTTTCCAATTTAAACGCTCTTTTGAGATAGGTACTCCAAGTGCTTGACATTGGTTAGCAATGTTAAGAAGCCGAAATTGGAAGCCTTGGAACTTTTCTTCCTCACCCATACTTAAACCTTCAAATTGTGATGCCAACATTTGAATCCTCGATTTATTCACCGATAAGGTTCCTTCATTAGTAACTTGGAGAGTATCCCAAGCTTCCTTTAGGGATTCAAGATTTTGGATGTAAGAGAATTGATGCCCATCAACTCCTCCAAAGATGGCATTCATAGCACGATGGTGCCATTTTGCAACCTCAAACTCATTTGTTGTCCATTCACTCATTGGCTTGAGTATCACAGTTCCATTCTCTAAAACCTTGGTAGGAGGACTATAATCTTCTTCCACTACCATCCAAGCCCTTTCATCAATAGAGCGGATGTAGGCAATCATCCTCAACTTCCAATACCCATAGTTAGTGCCACGAAGTAAAGGTGGCCTAGTATTTGAGGCTTTTTCCGCCATTACATTATCTTGTAAACCCATGACTTCAAACGCCTTACAAAAACCGTGAAAGTATCACCCCGGACTCACACTAAGTGCAATCTAGTGTCCTGCTCTTATACCAATTGAAAATACATTCACGGTTAAATGCTCAAGGCTTACCTAGAGGGGGGTGAATAAGTTAGGTACCTTTTTTGACTCCCTTAGAAATAAACAAAAGTTTGTCTTTCTAGATTGCTTGTATCACAATATATATATATTAATTAAAGACAATTAATCAACATATAAACACAAGTAAAGTGTGATACAAACAAGTAATTTTAACACATACACAATATATATTAGTGGAAGTCAACATACATAAAGAGTTCTATCCACAATACAAATATTAGGGAGATAGAGATAGAGAAAAGTTGACACAAGATATAACGTGGTAAACCTTCGAAGAGGAAACATCCACGGGCTAACAACCACCGGCAAACAAAATCCACTAGTAGATAAGACAAGTATAATCTCTTAAGTGACCTCTTCACCTAGAAACTACCCTCTTATCCTACTCTAGAAGTTGTCGCCCTATGCTCAACAATCCGAGGCTTCACACCTCTTATCAAGACTTCCTTGCTCACCTTATCCAGATATTCACAACCCAAGGCAAGACTTCTTGATCAACTATCCAAGGCTTCACACCTCTAGTCAAGACTTCCTTGCTCACCACTCTGAGTTCTCCTAACTCTAGGCAAGACTTCTTGCTCGACTATCCAAAGTTTCACACCTCTAGCCAAGACTTCCTTGCTCGACAATCTGAGGCTTCACACCTCTTGCCAATACTTCTTGCTCAACACCATAGGTCTCACACCTATTGTCAAGACCTCCTTCTCACAAGGCATCTAGGTGATAATGAATGCAAAACGCAAACAAGCACGCAACATAGAATGTTATGATCAAAACATCCTATGGAAAATACTATACATGAACATGAATGCACAAATCACATATAGTCTAGTTCATCATGCATGAGTAGACAATCTAGATTATATAAGATATGATCAACATTAATCACAAACTAGATTCATGCATATATCTAAACTTGAATCACAAGATATGATCAACAAATCACAAGATCAACTTTAAATCACAAAAACCTAAAACATGCTAAAATCATATGACAAAGTCAAATAGATCTAAGCATAAGTTCTAGAGCATATTCCTAATCATAGATTAAAAAATCACATGAATAACTCAAAAGAACATAAGCACATGTATTATATGAGAATTTGTGCAAAGAGAGCCTAATACATGTGATGAACTATTTTTCAAAAAATCAATCAAAGATCACAAAATAGTCCTAGAATCAAAGCTAGCACAATACAATCCCAAACATGTGATAACATAGGCAAAATCAAAACCTAACTCAACATGTATGATTTCAATTGAAATTCAATCTAGCTTTGAAAATGTTCATAACACAAATCAAAACACTCACAATATACAAATATATGTAGAAGAAGAAAACCCAAGGCAATTGACCAAGTTTTAAGAGAAAACTTAGAGAGAAAATCAATACCTTAGTTGATCTATGTGCAGTCCAGTTTTTGTATGATTAGACACCGAAAACAGCAGTAAAATTAACTCAAACCTTCAGAGAAACGATGGAGGATGAATAGATGAACACTCTCAACTTTGAGTCACTCAAATCGGAGTTTCAATGAAGAAGTTATGGTATTTGGAAGGTGAGAAAATTTAGAGAGAAAAATTTCGCACACTTGATTTGAATTTCTTCTTAGAATGAAATGTGAGAGGGAATGAGTTTATAAAAGAGTGGGAGACTTGGACATGTGAAATGAACAAGAGGGGAAAAATGAAGCCAAGCAAGCTTGCTGCCCGAGATGGCACGTGGGCATCTCAGGACAGCAAGCCTTCTGCTCCGAGATGGCCACGCACAATCTCGGGAAAGAAGTGTTTGCTTGCTTCTTTCTCCTTCGACCTTCCTTCACGTTCTTCGACCGTTCTCCCGTCTCCAAGCTCAAAATTTGAATCCGTTTGCGGATTAAAAACCGTTACTCTCACACGGACTTGGACATATAAGATACTCAACCCAAAAAATAATAATTCGACTCGATATAGGAAGACGAAGACAATGTATGAAACATGAGTTGAAAGTGTAGTATCTTTTGACTTTGAACTTGAAATCAATAGTATGAGTTACCGAAATGACCAGAACTCAATCAAGAATGATTTAAGACTAAATCCAAGTTCAATATCCATGTTATACAAACATATACACACACAAACATAATTCACACTAGAATACAAACTATATAGAGATAGTTTCCAATCATGCATATTCCAAAACATGTTATTTCCAAACCAATGCATGAGCATTCATCTTAAAGTGTGTGAATGTGTTATACATGGTGCATAACGATACAGGGACTCATATGAATGAATTTTATGTGTGTACCAATAAAGGTGCACAACGATGCAGGGACATAAATGTATGATATGTGTGTGTGTGCCTATAAAGGTGCACAACTATGCAGGGACACAAATGTATGATATGTGTGTGTGTGCCTAAGCCTTGTAAGAGAAAGATAATGTCTTAGTATTCCTTTGTAGAAGAAAATTGCATCCTTTCTCTTTGAAGACTTAGAACTTGCTTTGACTTTTTGTTTCTTCTTCATGAAGCTTGAATCATCATGAACCTAAACAACTAAGTCATTACAAGTAAACATCATTTTGATATGGAATTCATGCCAACACAAACTAAAACCTAGCAGAGGGTTTCCACAAAGGTCAATACCAAGGTTGACTTCCTAACGGATAGGATTTCTGAGGGTTTTTCAAGATTGACCGACCCTAAGACGGTAATTCTCGAGTTAAGCTCGTGAGATCTGAAATGGTGGGTTACACTCACGAAGGTCTTGATTTAGTTTGTTAATTAAAAACCTGACTGAATAAACGATGGTTGAATGATATAGAATAAGAGTTATTCTAGAATATCATTTGATTGAGAATGTCTCGGTCCAACATGCAAAGATTTGACCGACCCTAAGGCAGCACTTTTTTATGGTATGTTGGATTGTCGTTGTATAGTAACTATTTGTTAGGGTAGCTCTAGTTCGTTAAACATGTTCATGCATCATGTTTAAATTTATACCAAAGCACCCGCACTTGTTTTAAATGAATGACTGAATGAATGTTTTATTTATTTCAGCAATGTCTTATGCATTACTTTAAATTCTCACAAACAACAAATTAACTGGTGATAACTACACAAAGTGGAAACTTAATATTAATGCAATTTTGGTCACCAAAGACCTCAAGTTTTTGCTTACGAAGGAATGTCCTCCAGCGTCTACTGTCAATGCCGCACGAGTTGTTTGTGAGGCATGCCAGTAATGGGTCTCATCTGATGAGAAGGCCTGAACATATCTGTTGGCATCTATGATAGATGTGCTTGTCACAAAGCACGAAGCAATGACTTCAGCATTCAAAATCATGGAGTCATTGCAAGCTATGTTCGGGCAGCCCTCCAAGCAAAAACGACATGAAGCTGTTCGTTCCACTATGCATGCTCACATGATGGAAGGAACGTCAGTTCGGGAACATGTCCTGAGCATGATGTCCTACTTCAACACGGTAGAAGTCAAGTCGGGTGAGCATCATACTGACGACTCTTCCGAAGAGTTTCGATCAGTTTAAAAGCAACTACGGGATGAACAAGTTAAAGTTCAGTCTTACACAGTTGCTCAATGAGCTCGCTACCTTTGAGTCCTTGATTAAGGACAACAAAGGAAAGACCGGTGAGGCAAATGTTGCCGAACCATCTTCCTCTAATAATAAGAAGAGGAAAAGGTCCGCTGAGAAGGCAAAAGGAAAGCCCAAACCCAAGAAAGCCTACAGCAAAAAGAAGAGCACCTCCACTGACCAAGACAAAGGAAAATGTTTCCATTTTAACAAGGTTGGGCGCTGGAAGAGGAATTGTCCTCAGTATCTAGAGGAGGTAGCCAAGAAGAAAAAGATGAAAGGTAAATATGATTAACTTATTCTTGAATATTGTTTAGTGGAAGATGATTCTTCACCCTGGATAGTTGATTCAGAGGCCACTAATTATGTTTGTTCTTCTTTACAATGGACTGATTCTTGGACAGAGTTAGATAAGGGAGCCTTCTCAATGTGTGTGGGGTCAGGGGGATGTCATATTTGCCAAAGCAATGGGAGCAATAAGATTGCAATTTTGTAATAATAATAGTTTTTTATTATTAAACAATGTTTTTTATATTCCTGGATTTACACGGAATTTAATATCCGTTTCTAAGTTGTTAGAACAAAAATATTATGTTTCTTTTAATAATAAGTATGTTATTATTGGAAAGAATAGTGTAAATATTTGTTCAGGAATTAATGAAAACAATTTGTATGTGTTAAGACCATTAATACATACAACACTACTCAACACCGAAATGTTTAAGGTTGAAAAACCAAAAACTAAATGACATAAGATTTCTCCAGATAATGACACGTATCTCTGGCATCTAAGGCTTGGTCATATCAACCTTGAACGGATAGACAGATTAGTAAAAAGCGGACCTTTAAGTGAGTTAAAGGTTGGCACCTTACCTGTCTGCGAATCTTGTCTGGAATGTAAAATGACTAAGAGACCTTTTACTGGAAAAGGGCTTAGAGATAAAGAACCGCTAGAGCTTATACATACATGTAGGGAAAAGAACGGTTCAAAACTCAATGGAAGTGTGAGAAAAAAAAATAGAGTTTGCGTATAAATAAAAAAAAATTCCCTTTTATATAACAAGAACCTTAACCCTAGATTAATTGACGTATATAAAGTGTCGTACCTTTTTCTCTTGACGATTGAACAATCGCTGAATTGATTCCGCAAGATCTTCCAATCCAATCACGAACGTGAATCACCTAGGAGTGTGGGCTCCCTTTCTTCAAATTGTATACCTAAGGATGGAAACAAACAAAATCTATTTCTTTGTTAGTTACAAATATCCTCAAAGAGAAAAATCAAGAACGCCTGGCCACTTGTGAATTATCAATCAATTTGATTGAAAATCGTGTGAACCGTGATTCAACGTTGTACACAAAAACCTTTACAAGTGTACTATCGAAAACAAAAAAGTTCTCTTTTTCTCTCTTCTCCTTGGCCGAATTCCACACCCTATATCTATGAGCTGATCGAATTTTGTCTAAAGCAAAAAACTAAATTTTTCCCCCTCAAAATTCTCTCATGCTAAACCAAATTCTCTCTTGAAATTTACCTAACATAGCCGAAATGTACTCATAGAATTCTTAGGGCTGACCAAAAATAACACACACATATATATAGGATCATAAATCCTTTCCTAAGAAGGTTTATTCGGTAGTTAAGAATCCTTATCTAAAAGGAAATCTAACTTCTCTAATATCCATATGGGCTGGCTGAATTTATCATTGATATAGATTATGAGAGTTTATTATTTTCCTAAGAAGGATTACTTGGTAGTTAAGAATCCTTTTCTTAGGTAGATTTACTTGGTGGTTAAGAATCCTTTTCAAAAAGGAATTCTATCCTAACACCAAGACTCCTAATCCAACTCAAAAGTGTATTTGTAACCATATTAAAGACTTCCTAATTTGATTAGATAAATAATTCCTTTTATTTATCTACTTATCAAATATAGTCTTTAACATTAACTATACTACCAACAATAGTATAGTTTTAGGAGACCATCTCCTATTAGGACAAAGATTTTGACTTTTAATTAAATAATTAATTAATCAACAAATTAATTAATTTCCATTTAATTAAATAATAAAATAAAAAAGAATATATTTAAGCTATTCTCAATAGTCTTGCCGCCTATACCATATATATGGGCCATATATTATTTTTCTTATTTTATTAAATCCATTGGACCTTAATAAAAAGTCCACATGTGAACTAGACCTATTCTTACAAAAAGAAACAAGTTCTCATGCCTTAATACATTTCTAGATGGACCCCTAAATTGGTCCGGTAGAATATATCAAGTGATCCATGTAAGTTCGTGTGGATTGGGGATCTTGGCGGGCTATCTAAATTTAAGCTCCAATAAACACAACCCAATTCACTTAGGTCCGATCTATTTAATTTTAGTTCATTCCACTAAATAACTAAATTTGAACTCTTAAATAAAGATATAATAAGTTGATGTCACTCACTTGTACCCTAGACAAACTTATTGGAGAAAGTGTATCATCGTGAAGAATACAAGTACTCGCCAAGGCTCATAGACTGCTTATAGCTCTCCAAGTTACCATTTTACTCATATGACAACATTTTGAACTTGGATAATTTGACTTGTCCAGAAGCCATGTTTCAATAGACACAACTGAAAACTTAACGTTAAGATTTAATATCCAATACCTCAAAACATCCATATGATGGTATTCTACTCTCATTCAATAAATGGAGCCACGATATCCTTATCTATAAATGGAGTCCTCTATCGATTAACAAATGAATACCACCAAACTATCGAGGATAGACTATGCTATATAATCGTACTCATTGATAGCTCAAATGATAACACTTGCAACCATAAGTCCATCATTTATCTCAGGATTGAGATAGACTCTCCGATAAACTTCAAATGAAAACTTTTATCCATTGACGGATCTAGATAAAGTATTTCATTTTGATCATATTCAATGCACTCAGTGCACTAGATTCTTTTGCCCAAAGACACCACACTTTGATGATTTTAGACTCATCATAACAAATGTGATCCCACTCAAATGCTAGCAAAAGAATCTACAACTTTGACAAGATAAAGGCGCCCAACCTTCTATCTTAAATTGTGAATATTATTCAAGACTAACTACAGAATCGTGTCTACCTCATACATATCTAGTTGTATGAACAATTCTTCTTTTCTCATAGTCTTTTGACCTTATGATTATTTACTTTTGACAATTATAATAATTAAACTATAAATGCTATAAGATTTGTTAAACTAGAAATCACTTTATTCATATGAAAAGATTGTTAATTACAATATTACACTCTTGCTATCGAGCATAATCCTAATAATCTCCCACTTACTCTATAGCAAATGTGCCATATCTCTTATCCCTATGTTCTCTAGATGCCTATCAAAACTCTTTTGAGGAAAAGCCTTTTTAAAGGGATCCGCTAGATTTCTACTAACGCGATCTTGGTAATCGTCATGTCACCTCTATGTATAATTTCCTTTAGAGGGTGATACTTTCTTTCAATGTGTTTTCCTCTCTTATGACTTCTTGGTCCTCTCGAATTAGCCACTGCTCCACTATTGTCATAATAGATAGTGATCTGTTTATTCGTATCAGGAACCACTTCCAAATCAATCAGGAATTGGCGAAGCAAGACAGCCTCTTTAGCAGCCTCACATGTGGCTATATACTCGGCTTCCATGGTGGAATCGGCAACACAAGATTGCTTGATACTCCTCCATATGACTGCCCTCCTCCAATAGTAAACAAAAATCCTGATGTTGATCTCCTGGAGTCAGAATCTGACTGCAAATTAGAATCTGTATACCCAACGGGAATTAAATCCCCTCCAAAGTATACAAGCATATAATCTCTCATTCTCCTAAGATACTTGAAAATATGCTTGACTGTCGTCCAGTGATCAGGACCAGGCTTCGATTGAAACCTGCTAACTATGCCTACAGCAAAACAAATATTTGGTCTAATGCAAAGCATTGCACACATGAGACTTTCAACTGCCGATGCATATGGAACCTTACTCATGAATTGCTCTTCATGCTCACTCTTAGGAACTTGTTCCTTAGAAAGTTTGATTCCATGTCTGAAAGGTAACCTACCTTTCTTGGAAACTTGTATGGAAAACCTAGACAAGATTTTATCTATGTACGAAGCTTGGGATAATGCAATTGTTCTATTCTTTCTATCCCTTATGACTTAGATACCAAGAATATAACTTGCTTCTCCTAAGTCCTTCATATTAAATTTTTTTGCTAACCATTCTTTTATTGATGTTAATACACCTACATCGTTTCCGATGAGTAGTATAATATCAACGTAAAGAACTAGGAAAACCAACTTGTCGCCTTTAATCCTTTTGTATACACAAGGTTCATCAAGGTTTTGAATAAATCCAAAACCTTTTACAGCTTGATCGAACCTTATGTTCCAGGATCTGGATGCTTGCTTCAATCCATATATGGATCTTTGCAACTTGCATACCCTTTCCTCTTCGCCCTTTTCAATGAATCCTTCTGGTTGCATCATATAGATGCTTTCATCAAGACTTCCATTAAAGAAAGCTGTCTTGACCTCCATTTGCCAAATCTATAGGTCTAGAGATGCCGCAATGGATAAGAGTATCCTAATGGATTTAAGCATGGCCACAGGAGAGAAGGTTTCTTCATAATCGATACCTTCCTTCAGTGTATAACCTTTAGCTACCAATCTAGCTTTAAAGGTTTCCACCTTACCATCCATTCCTCTTTTCCTCTTGTATACCCACTTGCACCCGATGGGTTTTATCCCTTTAGGCAAGTCTACAAGAGACCAGACTTTGTTTTTGAACAAAGATTCAATTTCGGATGGCATTGCCTTTTGCCAATGGTGACAATCAACATCTTCCATTGCTTTCTTGTACGTATAGTGATCATCGTCGTCCGGAAGATTCTCCACAGTTTCTCCTAGAGCGATGTATCTCTCGGGTTGTCTAACAACCCTCCTACTACGACATGGTATGGTAGATTGTTGATCTTGTGTTGGCACGAAACTTACAATTGGGCTTGGTTGCAAAACCTCTTGTGGAATTGTATCTCTTAAAAGTTCATTCAGGACAATTCTACTTTTAGGCACAAAATTATTCATATAGTCCTTTTTCAGAAATTTAGCATTTGTCGAAACAAATACTTTAAGATCTGAAGGATTATAAAAATAATATCCTTTTGTTCCTTTTAGATACTCTACAAATATGCATGTTTTAGAACGAGACTCCATCTTTTCTGTCTTTCCTTTTAACACGTGCGCAGGACATCCAAATATCCTTAAATGTTGTAAACTAGGCTTTCGCCCGGTCCACAACTCATGCGATGTTTTAGGAACCGACTTAGATGGTACATCGTTTAGAATATACATGGCAGTTTGTAAAGCATATCCCCAAAAAGATTTAGGGAGCGTTGAATAACTCAACATAGACCTAACCATATCCAAAAGAGTTTTATTTCTCCTTTCTGCCACCCCATTTTGTTGAGATGTTCCTGGTGCAGAAAACTGAGAAATTATTCTATTATCAATAAGATATTGTTGAAACTCACCAGATAGATATTCTCCACCACGATCGGACCTCAAGATTTTTATGCGTTTCTCAAGCTGATTTTCTACTTCAGCTTTAAATGCTTTGAACATGTCAAAAGCATCTGACTTATGTCTCATGAGATACACATAGCCAAATATTTAGTGATCATCAGTGAAAGTGATGAAGTACTCATATCCACCTCTAGCTTGAATGCTCATAGGTCCACACACATCAGTGTGTATCAATCCTAAACATTCGATGGCTCTTGCTCCTTTGGTCGTAAACGACCTTTTGGTCATTTTACCTTCCAAACAAGATTCACAAGTTGGTAGATCATCAACCTTTAAGTCACTTAGAGGTCCGTCACTTACCAATCTTTTAATCCTATTAAGGTTAATATGACCAAAGCGCAAATGCCATTGGTAGGTTTCATCTTTCGATAATTTTACTCTTTTATGATTAGGTTCCGTTGATTCTGTGTCTAACAAGTGAGAGATACTTCTATGCAAATAGAATAAACCGTTTTCCAATGTACCTTTGCAAATAATTTTGTTATTCTTACTAATAATAAAAGCTTTATTAAAAGTAGCCGAATAACCAAATTTATTTAAACAAGAAACTGAAATTAAATTCCTCTTGAATTCAGGTACGTAATAAATGTTTATTAATTCTAAATGCCTACCATAATTTAAGTTGATTCTAATATCTCCCACTACACTAGTAGACACCAATGTTCTGTTGCCTAAACGCAAGTTGAATTCATTCTTGTTCAGTCTATTCCTTTGATTCTTTTCACCACAAAGGAAACATTTCCCTTTGATCTTGGTTACTTTCTTGGTCTCCTTCTTAGAAGGCCCAAGTTGTTATTTCTACTGTTGTTTCTTGACCTTCTAACGGGTCTTAACAGTAGCAACTTTACGAATCATATGAATCCCTGTCTAGAGACATCATAATATCGGCAGCAGTCTTCATTTCTTCATGTTGCTGTTGCAACATGTTTGAGATGATGACCATAATGTAACGTAGATTTAGCCATCTCATCTAAAGACTTCCACTACTGATACTCATCTCTTTGCTTCTGAGTAGATTCATTAGTTTTGTGGTTAAGAAATATACATAATGAACTTATACTTTTCAGCTTGCAACAGCAACCCAATATTTCTTTTCCATGTGACATTATCATCAGTTAAAGTATTATCTTTTAGAATATTGATTAGGGATGGGGTTATGATTAGTTTTTAATAACAAAAATTATATAAGTAAACAATCATGATATAGCACTTTTGAATATTTGTCTTGAATTAAATAAAATAAATCAATCGTAAAAATTCAACGGTGATCCAACACCCATAAATGTCACGCCTCCTTTGGGAGTACGCACCATTTGCTAGTTGGACTAGGTCCCACCTAATTGTTAACATAACAACCAACGTTTTCAATTTTAGCCTTATGATTTTATTAACAAGAACTCTTGGGAGGATATTAATAAACTCACATCGAGTGTGTTACCAAGCTATCGACCTTCAATATAATCCCTCACGAATATCCCTCCTTTGGGAGTAGATATCGTTTGGGCTAATTGTCTAGTCTATCCTTGTAAGGAAGTATCTTGATAAATTCCATTCATGAATACCTCTTGGGATGTTATTCACGAAACATAAAGCTCAACTAAACTTGGAGGCCGTAGGTGTTCCAAAACACCTTCTCCCAATCAATTGTTTAAGGCGTGTTATCAAATTCCAAAGAATGATTTACCAAGTTATCTAGATGCCAATTTAGATACTTAAACCATTCAATGCATGTTCATACCAAAAGAGATATATGAGTGGCACTCCTATTCTATATGACATGTTATCAAACAATGACAAACATTGCAATATTTACAAAAATATAAATAGCTACAATTTTGGTCCATCCTAGAAAAACAAGTAAATTACATATATCTTGGAATACAAGAACTCCTTTCTTGGCGAACAAGTCTTCACACGACCTTCGTTGTTCGGACTCCCTCGGCTACCTCCCATGGGCGTGCGCACCCTTCGCCCTTTTCCATGGGCGTGCGCATTCCACAAACCCATATAGGGCTGCCATGAGCAGCCCATGGCTACCAAAGGGCTGCCGTGCACAGCCCATGCCGCAACAAACGTGGCTCCGCGCTCTTCGCACGCACGTTCGTTGTTATGGCTCGAACGGTCCCAAACTTGTTCCGCTTGCTCCTAATTCTTCAAACATTCAAGTCTTCGATACTTGAATGTATTACAGAAGAATTTAAATAAAAAAAATAGTGCAGTTTTTTTTATTACAATAGTGCAGTTTTTTTTTCTTTATTATTAATACAACAACAAAATAAAAAAAACTTAGCAACTACCAAGAAGGAAATTATGGCGATGATAGACCACCCTTCTTGTTACAATCCCAAAACAAAATACATTGAAATTCTAGGACCAAAATTGAGTAATAACAAACCACATATAAAACATATATATATATATATATATATATATATATATATATATATATCCATACATTCCAATGTAAATATATATGTGAATACCTAGAGTGCCATCTCTTTCTAAAACATGCATATATACAAATAAAAGAAAAAGATTCACGAACACATATATTAATTAATCAAGGGTACAACCAGGCTCTGATACCAATTGTAGGAAAAAGAACGGTTCAAAACGCAACAGAAGCGTGAGAAAAAAAAATTAGGGTTTGCGTATAAATAAAAAAATTTCCCTTTTATATAACAAGAACCTTAACCCTAGATTAATTGACGTATATAAAGTGTCGTACCTTTTTCTCGTGACTATTGAACAAGCGCCGAATTGATTCCGCAAGATCTTCCAATCCAATCACGAACGTGAATCACCTAGGAGTGTGGGCTCCCTTTCTTCAAATTGTATACCTGAGGAAGGAAACAAACAAAATCTATTTCTTTTTTAGTTACAAATATCCTCCAAGAGAAAAATCAAGAACGCCCGGCCACTTGTGAATTATCAATCAATTTGATTGAAACTCGCGTGAACCTTGATTCAATGTTGTACACAAAAACCCCTTTTGATGTAAAGGATACTAGTGTACTGTCGAAAACAAAAACGTTCTCTTTTTCTCTCTTCTCCTTGGCTGAATTCCACAACCTATATATATGAGTTGAACAAATTTTGTCTAGAGCAAAAAACTAAAATTTTCTCCCTCAAAATTCTCTCATGCTAAGCCAAATTCTCTCTTGAAATTTACCTAACATGGCCGAAATTTACTCATAGAATTCTTAGGGCTTGCTGAAAATCACACACACATATATATTGGATCATTAATCCTTTCCTAAGAAGGTTTATTTGATAGTTAAGAATCCTTATCTAAAAGGAAATCTAACTTCTCCTATATCTATATGGGCTGGCCGAATTTGTCATTGATATAGATTAGGAGAGTTTATTATCTTCCTAAGAAGGATTACTTGGTAGTTAAGAATCTTTTTCTTTGGGGATTTACTTGGTGTTTAAGAATCCTTTTCAAAAAGGAATTCTATCCTAACACCAAGACTCCTAATCCAACTCAAAAGTGTATTTGTAACCATATTAAAGACTTCCTAATTTGATTAGATAAATAATTCTTTTTATTTATCTACTTATCAAATATAGTCTTTAACATTAACTATACTACCAACAATAGTATAGTTTTAGGAGACCATCTCCTATTAGGAAAAAGATTTCGACTTTTAATTAAATAATTAATTAATCAACAAATTAATTAATTTCCATTTAATTAAATAATAAAATAAAATATAATATATTTAAGCTATTCTCATTAGCCTTGCCGCCTATACCATATATATGGGCCATATATTATTTTTCTTATTTTATTAAATCCATTGGACCTTAATAAAAAGTCCACATGTGAACTAGACCTATTCTTACAAAAAGAAACAAGTTCTCATGCCTTAATACATTTCTAGATGGACCCCTAAATTGGTCCGGTAGAATATATCAAGTGATCCATGTAAGTTCGTGTGGATTGGGGATCTTGGCGGGCTATCTAAATTTAAGCTCCAATAAACACAACCCAATTCACTTAGGTCCGATCTATTTAATTTTAGTTCATTCCACTAAATAACTAAATTTGAACTCTTAAATAAAGATATAATAAGTTGATGTCACTCACTTGTACCCTAGACAAACTTATTGGAGAAAGTGTATCATCGTGAAGAATACAAGTACTCGCCAAGGCTCATAGACTGCTTATAGCTCTCCAAGTTACCATTTTACTCATATGACAACATTTTGAACTTGGATAATTTGACTTGTCCAGAAGCCATGTTTCAATAGACACAACTGAAAACTTAACGTTAAGATTTAATATCCAATACCTCAAAACATCCATATGATGGTATTCTACTCTCATTCAATAAATGGAGCCACGATATCCTTATCTATAAATGGAGTCCTCTATCGATTAACAAATGAATACCACCAAACTATCGAGGATAGACTATGCTATATAATCGTACTCATTGATAGCTCAAATGATAACACTTGCAACCATAAGTCCATCATTTATCTCAGGATTGAGATAGACTCTCCGATAAACTTCAAATGAAAACTTTTATCCATTGACGGATCTAGATAAAGTATTTCATTTTGATCATATTCAATGCACTCAGTGCACTAGATTCTTTTGCCCAAAGACACCACACTTTGATGATTTTAGACTCATCATAACAAATTTGATCCCACTCAAATGCTAGCAAAAGAATCTACAACTTTGACAAGATAAAGGCGCCCAACCTTCTATCTTAAGTTGTGAATATTATTCAAGACTAACTAAAGAATTGTGTCTACCTCATACATATCTAGATGTATGAACAATTCTTCTTTTCTCATAGTCTTTTGACCTTATGATTATTTACTTTTGACAATTATAATAATTAAACTGTAAATGCTATAAGATTTGTTAAACTAGAAATCACTTTATTCATATGAAAAAATTGTTAATTACAATATTACACTCTTGCTATCGAGCATAATCCTAACAATACAGACGTCTGCGGACCGATGAATGTTAAACTAGGGGTGGTTATAAGTATTATGTCACCTTTATAGATGACTACTCAATATACGGATACGTCTACCTGATGCAACGAAAGTCGGAAACATTTGAAAAGTTCAAAGAATTTTGAGTTGAAGTTGAGAATCAATTAGGTAGGACTATCAAGTCACTATGATCGGATCGTGGAGATGAGTACCTTGACCAAGAGTTTGAAGACTTCATGATCGAGCATGGGATAGTTTCCCAACTCACAGCTCCCTGTGCACCTCAGTAAAATAGTGTAGTAGAGAGGATAAATAGAACCCTAATGGAAATGGTGATATCTATGATTAGTTTCTCATCATTACCAAATTCTTCTGGGGATATGCGTTAGAAATAGCGGCATACATTTTGAATATAGTGTCATCCAAATCTATTCCTAAGACTACCCTAGAGTTGTGGAATGGTCGTAAAGCTAGTTTGCGACATTTCCGTATATGAGGGTGTCCAGCTCACGTGCTAAAGAATTGAAAATACAATCACGGTTAAATGCTCAAGGCTAACCTAGAGGGGGGGTGAATAGGTTAGACACCTTTTTCGACTCCCTTAGAAACAAACAAAAGTTTGTCCATCTAGATTGCTTGTATCACAATATATATATTAATTAACGACAATTAATCAATATATAAACACAAATAAAGTGTGATACAAACAAGTAATTGTAACACATACACAATCTATTCTATAGAAAGGAAGTCAACATACATAGAGAGTTCTATCCACAATACAAATATTAGAGAGATAGGGACAGAGAAAGTTGACAAAAGATATAACGTGGTAAACCTCCGAAGAGGAAACATCCACGGGCTAGCACCTACCGACAAACAAAATCCACTAGTAGATAAGACAAGTACAATCTCTCAAGTGACCTCTTCACCTAGAAACTACCCTCATATCCTACTCTAGAAGTTGTCGCCCTATGCTTAACAATCCGAGGCTTCACACCTCTTGTCAAGACTTCCTTGCTCACCTTATCCAGATCTTCACAACCCAAGGCAAGACTTCTTGCTCAACTATCTGAGTCTTCCGGACTCTAGTCAAGACTTCCTTGCTCACCTATCCGAGTTCTCAAAACTCTAGGCAAGACTTATTACTCGATTATCCAAGGCTTCACACCTCTAGCCAAGACTTCCTTGCTCACCTATCCGAGTTCTCCCAACTCTAGGCAAGACTTCTTGCTCGACTATACAAGGCTTCACACCTCTAGCCAAGACTTCCTTGCTCGACAATCCGAGCCTTCACACCTCTTGCCAAGACTTCTTGCTCAACACCATAGGTCTCACACCTATTGTCAAGACTTTCTTCTCACAAGGCATCTAGGTGATCATGAATGGAAAACGCAAACAAGCACGTAACATAGAATGCTATGATCAACACATCCTATGGAAAATACTAGACATGAGCATGAAAGCACAAATCACATATAGTCTAGTTAATCATGCATGTGTAATCAATCTAGATTATGTAAGATATGTTCAACTTTAATCACAAACTAGATTCATGCATATATCAAAACTTGAATCACAAGATATGATCAACAAATCACAAGATCAAGTTTAAATCCTAAAAACCTAAAACATGCTAAAATAATATGACAATGTCAAATAGATTTAAGCATAAGTTCTAGAGCATATTCCTAATCATAGATTCAACAAATCACATGAATAGCTCAAAAGAACATAAGCACATGTATTATGTGAGAATTTCGGCCAAGAGAGCCTAATACATGTGGGAAACTATTTTTTTCCAAAATCAATCAATCAAAGATCACAAAATAGTCCTAGAATCAAAGCTAGCACAATACAATCTCAAACATGTGCTAACATAGGCAAAATCAAAACCTAACTTAACATGTATGATTTCAATTGAAATTCAATCTAGCTTTGAAAGTGTTCAATACACAAATCAAAACACTCACAATATACAATTATATGTAGAAGAAGAAAACCCAATGCAATTGACCAAGTTTTAAAAGAAAACTTAGAGAGAAAATCAATACCTTAGTTGATCTAGGTGCAGTCCCGTTTTTGTATGATTAGACACCACAAACAGCAGAAACATAAACTCAAACCTTCAAAGTAAAGATAGAGGATGAATAGATGAACACTCTCAACTTTGAATCACTCAAATCGGAGTTCAAATGAAGACGTTATGGTGTTTGAAAGGTGAGAAAATTTAGAGAGAAAATTTCTGCACACTTGATTTGAATTTCTTCGTAGAATGAAATGTGAGAGGTAAAGAGATTATAAAGGAGTGGGAAAGAAGAAAGATGAAAAAAAAAAAATTTGCCCTCCTTTGGAAGCACTCCCCCGAGATGGCGTGTGGGCATCTCGGGGCAGCAAGGTTGTGCGGCCGAGATGGCCACGCGCCATCTCGGTCATGCACACCTACATGGCCTTTTGGCCATGGTGCATTCCCCTCGCGCTTCCCTAGCGTTCTTCGACCGTTCTCCCTTCTCCGAACTCGGAATTCAAATCCGTTTGCAGATTAAAAAACCGTAACTCCAACATGGACATGGACATATAAAATACTTAACTAAGAAAATAATAATTCGACTCGACATATGAAGACGAAGACAATGTATGAAACATGAGTTGAAAGTGTAGTATCTTTTGACTTTGAACTAGAAATCAATAGTATGAGTAACCGAAATGACCGAAACTCAATCAAGAATGATTTAAGACTAAATCCAAGTTCAATATCCACGTTATACAAACATATACACACACAAACACAATTCACACTAGAATGCAAACTACAAAGAGATAGTTTTCAATCATGCATATTCCAAAACATGTTATTTCCAAACCAATGCATGAGCATTCATCTCCAAGTGTGTGAATGTGTTATACATGGTGCACAACGATGCAGGGACATATATGAATGAATTGTATGTGTGTGTCTATAATGGTGCACAACAATGCATGGACACAAATGTATGATTTGTGTGTGTGTGTGCATAAGCCTTGTAAGAGAAAGATAAGGTCTTAGTATACCTTTGTTGAACCAAATTGCATCCTTTTTCTTTGAAGACTTAGAACTTGTTTTGACTTGTTGTTTCTTCTTCCTTAAAGCTTGAATCATCATGAACCTAAACAACTAAGTCATTACAAGTAAACATCATTTTGATATGGAATTCATGCCAACACAAACTAAAACCTGGGTTTCCACAAAGGTCAATACCAAGGTTGACTTCCTAACGGATACGATTTCTGAATTTTCTATAAAAAGTCAAACCGATTATCATCCGGAATTTTTTCGCTTTTAAGAGAATAGATTTTCAACATATAAGCGTGTCTGTGCATGTGGCTCGTCATCTCATTTCTTTTTTTTCAACCCGAGCTCATTTGATTTTCAACTAAACTCCTTTTTAAGTCTTCTTCCTTTTCTTTTTAGGCTTTGAATTAAAGATTTTTTTTTTATTGATTTCGTTTCAACACTTCTTTGATTTTTCCATTTTTTTTTACATAAACAAAAATTCACTTCATGACGGCTTTTACTCATCACAATGGTGTATCTCTTTCCAACATTGGGTAGCCTTCACAACCAAGGTGTGTAGCTCTTTTCATGAAGGTGCTCGTTGAGTTCTATGTAATTGCCGAAGCAAAATGGATACTAACCATAGGTCATTTTAAATGTACTTAAGCATAAAAACTTCAAGGTGTATCCAATGTTTATATATTAGTAAACTCAACCTACTAGCAAAACATATAAGAGAAGCATAGTGCAAATTTATAGAAAACCAAGATTTTATGGCTCATAAGCACATGATCTAAGAGCAATAAGTAGAGACTTATTCAAGATCATTACTTCTCTAATGAGTAGCATTCAAAGAAATTGAAGCTCATATTTTCAAAAGTAATGTCACTCAATATACCAAACACAAACAATCATCAAAGTTAAGATCAATGTGAACAATATCACTATTAGATCCTAAAATAGCAAATGTCAATGAGAACCATATGTGTGCTATACAAAATTCTCTAATATGACATGCTATGAGATGTATGTCAAAAATTCAGTCAAAAGATGAATATCTAAGAGAATATGCATTAGAGTATAGAGATACCTTTTTGCACATTTTATTCACCAAATATCATACTTCTGCCCTTTTTATGAGCACTCTTGTCTTGAATATCCTCATGACACCAAATTGACGATGTTGTACAACAAGAGTATAAAAAGCATAATATCTCAACCCAATCAACACATATAACATAAGAACTTCTTCAAAGTTAATCAACAAATTTTGACCATCATAACAATCATGATGTGAGATAACCAAGTTCATATCAATACATGGAGTTTTCAAAGCTAGCAAGCAAGAATTCTCAACACAATTGATATATAGCCTCAAAGCTATCTCATATGTGCTTCTTATATTAGTGATAAGAGCACTCACCCTTGAACCACTTGTTCTTGGGTGTACCTACACAAACATTTCCAATATCATCCTTGACAACAATGTTAAATCTAGAGTAAAGTCCTTCAATGACTTGATTAACAAGAATATCATTAACACACTCTTCCTTAACATTTTCAACACAAGCTTTGTCAAGTTGAACAAGATTAGAATTCTTTATACTCCACAACTTTTTCTCATGCTTAGGAAAATTATCTTGTTTCTTAACTTACAAGGCTTTAGCATGTTCAAGTTGAAGTTTAATCTCTTTATCTCTAGATTCATTTCCTAATTTGCATTTTTCATTATATTTATAACACTTAGGCTTAATGTGACCTATTGTGTTGCAATAATGGCAAATTGGAAAAAAAGATAAGATTGTACCTTTTGGAGTTGAACTAGCTTCACTAGGAGTTTGCAAAGATACCTTGTTTGCCATCTTCTTCTTGGCTTTTGATTTTCTCTTCTTGTGTTGTTTCTTATCATTCACGACTTCATCAAAGTGTGTCGGAAATTGTGCTTCCAAGAGCTACTCTTCAACTAACAAGTCATCTTTACCACTATGAGAGTTAACAAGATTCCTAACATTAGACACATTAACCGAATCATTCACTAAGTCCTTGATAGACTCCTCAGCCGTATCTATCTCTTCCATCAATTCGCGTTCTCTCTTCCTCAAAGAAGATATCACATTATCCTTTTCAAGGTTTATCTTTTCAAGTTCTCTAAAATTCTTCACAATATCACTTTTTTCAATAAGAAGTCTACGAGTAACAACCACAAACTCATCTAGTTGCTTCTTGATCAAATCATCCTTCTCAACTACTTCTCTTTGAGCATTGTCTCTAGCTTCTTCAAGCTTTTCTATCTTTTTCAACCACTTAAGATTAGTAGGAATGGAACTAGAGCTTCCATCATGATTTGCATCAAAGTCCTTGTTCAAAGATATTGTACTACTAACATCTAGTGGAGAATGAGAAGTCGTTAGAGCTACAAAGTTGCTCACCAACTCTTCATCACTTAAAGACTCACTACTAGAGCTCTCATTATCACTAGAATTATCATCACTCCAAGTAGCCGCCAATACTTTGCCTTTCTTATCTTTCTTACATGGCTTCTTGGTGCACTTACTAGCAAAGTGACCAAAACCTTGACAATTATAGCATTGAACCTCTTTCTTGTTCATGGCTTGACTATTCTTCACAATCCTTGGAGATGATGTTCTCTTGACTCCTTTTTCCTTAGAAGACATGCCTTTGGGCTTGGCTTTCTTCCTTAGAAACTTCTTGAACCTTCTAACCAAGAGTGCCATTTCTTCATTCTCATCATCACTCTACTCCATAGCATTAAGAGCAATTCCCTTACTCTTGATCTTTGGCTTCAAGCACATCTCATAAGTTTGGAGAGACCCAAGCAACTCATCGATGTTCATACTATCCACATCTTTGCTTTCTTTAATGGTCGTCACCTTTGATTTGAATCTCTTCGGAAGAGACCTAAGGATTTTCAAATTTAAACGCTCTTTTGAGATAGGTACTTCAAGTGCTTGACATTGGTTAGCAATATTAAAATGCCGGAATTGGATATCTTCGAACTTTTCTTCTTCACTCATACTTAAACCTTCAAATTATGATGTCAACATTTGAAGCCTCGATTTCTTCACCGCTAAGGTTCCTTCATTAGTAACTTGGAGAGTATCCCAAGCTTCCTTTGTTGATTCAAGATTTTGAATGTAGGAGAATTGATGCCCATCAACTCCTCCAAAGATGGCATTCATAGCACGATGGTGCCATTAAGCAACCTCAAACTCATTCATTGTCCATTCACTCATTGGCTGGAGTATCATTGTTCCATCCTCTAAAACCTTGGTAGGAGGACTATAACCTTCTTTCAATACCATCCAAGCCCTTTCATCAATAGAGCAGATGTAGGCTTTCATCCTCAACTTCCAATACCTATAGTTAGTGCCACGAAGTATTGGTGGCCTAGTATTTGAGGCTCCTTCCGCCAATACATTATCTTGTAAACCCATGACTTCAAACGCCTTACCAAAACCGTGAAAGTATCACCCCGGACTCACACCAAGTGAAATCTAGTGTCCTGTTTTGATACTAATTGAAAATACTATCATGGTTAAATGCTCAAGGCTAACCTAGAGGTGGGGTGAATAGGTTGGACACCTTTTTCGACTCCCTTAGAAACAAACAAAAGTTTGTACCTCTAGATTGCTTGTATCACAATATATATATTAATTAAAGACAATTAATCAATATATAAACACAAATAAAGTGTGATACAAACAAGTAATTGTAAAACATACACAATCTATTCTATAGAAATGAAGTCAACATACATAGAGAGTTCTATCCACAATACAAATATTAGAGAGATAGGGATAGAGAAAGGTTGACACAAGATATAACGTGGTAAACCTCTGAAGAGGAAACATCCACGGGCTAGCAGCCACCGATAAACAAAATCCACTAGTAGATAAGACAAGTACAATCTCTCAAGTGACCTCTTCACCTAGAAACTACCCTCATATCCTACTCTAGAAGTTGTCGCCCTATGCTCAACAATCTAAGGCTTCACACCTCTTGTCAAGACTTCCTTACTCACCTTATCTGGATCTTCACAACCCAAGGCAAGACTTCTTGCTCAACTATCTGAGTGTTCCCGACTCTAGTCAAGACTTCCTTGCTCACCTATCTGAGTTCTCCCAACTCTAGGCAAGACTTCTTGCTCGACTATCCAAGGCTTCACACCTCTAGCCAAGACTTCATTTCTCACCTATCCGAGTTCTCCCAACTCTAGGCAAGACTTCTTGCTCGACTATCCAAGGCTTCACACCTCTAGCCAAGACTTCCTTGCTCGACAATCTGAGGCTTCACACCTCTTGCCAGAACTTCTTGCTCAACACCATAGGTCTCACACCTATTGTCAAGACTTCCTTCTCATATGGCATCTAGGTGATCATGAATGCAAAACGCAAACAAGCACGTAACATAGAATACTATGATCAACACATCCTATGGAAAATACTAGACATGAGCATGAATGAACAAATCACATATAGTCTAGTTAATCATGCATGTGTAATCAATCTAGATTATGTAAGATATGTTCAAAATTAATCACAAACTAGATTCATGCATATATCTAAACTTGAATCACAAGATATGATCAACAAATCACAAGATCAAGTTGAAATCACAAAAACCTAAAACATGCTAAAATAATATGACAATGTCAAATAGATTTAAGCATAAGTTTTAGAGCATATTCCTAATCATAGATTCAACAAATCACATGAATAGCTCAAAATAACTTGTTGACTTCGATTTCTGGATTGTGTTAGAAAAGCCAACAAGGATTGGATTTTGGCTATTAATTCAAAGAGAAAGAGATTCAGAGAGAGTAACGAAGACACAAGTTTTACGTAGTAAAACTTCGATGGCCGGAGAAACGTCCACGGGTTGTTGAAGGATCAACCAAGCCAAAATCCACTATGAAAATATGATGTTTACAAGCTCTCAATCTCTCTTTTTTCTCTCTGTATTTTTCTGTTGCCTGTTATGTATGTTATATTGCCTATATCTCTTTTGGAACGAGATTAGGGGTCTATTTATATGTTTATAGAACCCTAATCTGCTTTGTACAAGTAATACAGGATCTTTGTATTTAATTGTGATTCGGTTACTTGCTTGAGGTTGATTTGTCTTCTTTCCTGTTTCGGAGTCTCTTATGGAAATCGAGTGAGATTCTAGTAGTGCAGTTTTATTTGGACTTGTTTCCTTATAAGAAGGTAGTCTTTATAGCAAAATCAAGTTTTTTCCTGGTTGAGGATTCTTCTAGCTCAGTATTCTGTTCTCTTTGGGATTCTTCCTGATGGATATCTTCGCGTATTTAATTACTTAATCTGTTTGAATTAAGCACCAAGTTTCTTGTTCGGGTCGCATTTATCCCGGGTAAGAATAACACTGGTTGGTCCTGAGTAGATCCGTTTGAGCCAGAGTAGAAGATGTTTTTTGGTTAATCCCGATTACTTTTAATCGATTCAAAGTAATTTAGTTGATCCCAAGTAGGTCTTCCGATGCTACCGGTTTACTCGGGTTTTCTTCTCTTTAATGATGCCTCGTAAGCTATTTCCTGAGTGCCTATTTGGGTATCCACCTGGCAATTTTCTCCTTCTTGTTGATGACATGTATGCTTGGTAAAATTCACATACGACAATACCCCCTTAAAATATTTTTGCCGAGTAAATTTCATTTCGGGCAAGAGTATTTTAATCATCTTAATTTTTACTCGTCAGAATAGTCGTCTTGTCATAATGGCGTGCCTTAATGGTGACCCTATTTTCGATTCGCTTTATTATGCAAGATCTTAAATGATGGCGACGTTTTGAAGTTCTGACGGTCTATGGCTACTTTCTGTTTTGACACGTGCCCCTCATCTCTTCGTTTTTCAATATCATTTATGAGAAATGATTTTTGCGTCTCCTTAAACGCCGCATACGTCATCGAGTTTCATCATAAAAATTCTAGGGTTTCGTGCCGTCTCCTTTTTAAATTCTTCGCTGAGAGACATTGTTGGTTTATTCTCAACAATTTTCAGCAGATATTTCTTTAAACTCAGATTTCTTAATCCAGAAGTTCGCGATTCTCCGTTTGAAGATCTTGCATCAATCTCAATTCAAGGTTAGTTTTAATGGGGCCATCCTCCCGTCATCGTCTCTTTAAAATCGCTTTTGATGCATTAGAACTTGGGTATTTCCAGTTAGTTTCTTGCATTAAATGATTACTGGGGGATATCCCAATAGATGAACCTCCATTCTTTGAGGTTGATGTTTCTGGGCTTCACCCTGACATCACTTTCAGCCCTGTATCGAGTTCCCCATCTAGTTCTGATTCTGATATTTCTGATCACAGGGTATCTTTTAGAATGATGGGTAAACATCAAAGCAGAAGTAAGGTATACAAGCACGGCTCGAGCAGCGTTCAGACCAGGGAACAGACTGTTAACAAGGGTGACGTTGATGAAGTGTACAGGGCATCTCGTCTTTCGTTTTCTGATACTCGCCCGAGTGGCTTTGATACTGAGCCGAATGTGGTCGGGCCAGCTGAGATAGAAAAATATCGCTCCCGATTAGACTTTCCTGACTCGGTCATTTTGGTTCCTGCGGGGGATAGAGCCGTATGGAATCCTCCTGAGGGTATGGTCGCAGTTTATGGATCAATACTATGCTGTGGTGTCACACTTCTCTTTCAGCCTTTTATTGCCTGGTTTTTGGCTGAAGCAGGGATAGCCCCAGCTCAATTGGCCCCCAATAGTTATAAAATCTTGATGTACATGTGGCATATGATAAGTCGAATGAACCTTTCGCCGCCTTCCCCGAATGAAATTAGGTATTTCTTTACGCAGAGGCAGGTTAGCAAAACGGGGACATTTTTTCTTGCATCTACTCCATCGGACGGCTGGGTCCCCAAAGGAGCAAAGCTGAATCGGGAGGTCGACACCTCTGATGACCCTAAAAAGAAGGGTTTTGTATAGGGATCCTACATCCAACAAGTTCCGGAAGAACAGTTTGTTTTTTGCTGGAGGGTCTCTCGGGCTCAACGTCACTGTTGGATTTGGGGATTCCCAAACGGTGTTGAGTGTTCCCCGTTTCTTCTATTCCCCTGAAGTGTGAAACAGAAAAATAATTGATTATAATGATTCTGAGCTGAAGAGGCTGACTCAGGCAGCTGTTCGTACTCTGGAGAAGAGGAGCAAGAGCTACCTTTTTAAAGAGGAGAATTTGATAAAGCTCGGCTTCTTCAGACAGATTTTTAGCCATCGCAGGCGATGTAAGTAACCCAGCGCCTTTTCTATTGTATTTTTCTGCTTTTCATTTTCAGATATGAATTTTTTTTTTAAGTGCTCGATACGGACATCGTCCGCGATCTTTAGGCTCGCCAGGTGAAGTTGATTCTGTAGAAGAGTAGAAAAGAAGCTTCCCGTCATGGTGATAAGGGTATTGCTCCACCCGAGCCTGATGAGGAAACCGACACTGCTGAGGAACGAATTCCCGAGTGCGTTGATCAGGGTGCTCAGCCTCCTACTCAGGATTCTACTGGTCCAAGTGGCCAGGGTGAAGGCCTGTGTGAAGAGCCTGTTGGACGGTTTGAAGCTGGTGACTGTGGTAACGTCTTGATGGATCAAGTGCTTGCAGGTGTCGAATTCTTTAAGTCTTTCCGGGACGATCTGTAAGAAGATCCTGCTGCTGACCTTAACTTCCACCGTTCTCGGGGTGAGAAGCGAAAGGCAGTTAATTCGCCGTCTCGTCCTCTCAAAGTTCCTCGGGTAGTCTCATTTATCGACTCCAGTGATGAAGATGTTGCGGATGAGATTGCCCCGAGTGTTGGCGCTAGAGCATCAGTAGATGCGGCCGCTTTAGAACTGAGTAGGGCTTCTTCTAACCCCGAGGTTGGAAATATAGGGGCTGAACCTTCAGGGGTTCCTTCAAATCTTTCTCCATCCTTAGAACCGAACAGGGCTTCTCTTGCCCCCGAGTTTGGAAATTTGGGAGCTGAACCCTCGGGGGTTCCTTTATTCCTTTCTCCCTAAGATATGCTACGGGAGATGTCCTCCGGTTGGGCTTTTATTGGGGAAGACCACTGGAGCGGCTTTCGGGATGGTTCCCTGACCGAACGTCTCCAAAATGTTTTCAACGGTGCATCTTATATAAGTTAAATCCGACTCCTCTATTGTTTTGCTTCTGTCAGATTTTTGAATATATCTCTTTACAGATTGTGACCGAATTCTCAGAGTTAGTTCAGACGCAGCAACATCAAGCTGATCGAATAAAGCGTCTAGAGGCTCAGCTGAAGGCAAGTGAGGAGGGTCGTGCTCGAGCCAAGAAAGCTTACCAGTAGGAGGTCGGTTCTGTACAGATATTCACCGACCATTGTCAAGTGAAGCAGGTTGAAGCCGAGGAGAAGGCATCTTTGGCAGAGGAGAAGGTTGCATCACTTCAACATCTCCTATCTTCTGCTAAAGAATTCATGCTTAAGTTTGAGCAGGAGGCGGAGCAGTCGAGGTCGGCATATGACCAAAAAATCAAAGATCTGGAGCGCCAGGTGTTGACAGTTGAATCCCTATCCCGAGAGGCCAGGTTGGAACTTGAAGTCCAAGGGGTGGATCATTTTAAAAGATCCCCTGCTTACAATGCTCTACTTCTTCTGGAGTTTCAACGCCGGTTAGTTTCGGCTGGCGAGTTCTTCAAAGTTAAGAATAGGGCGACCGAGAAAGCTCGAGCTAATTGGGAGCTGTCAATCAAACATCATGTGGACAGATCCTTGGAGTCTCTTCGGATTCAGATGAAGGAATGGAGAGCCTACTGTCGTAGTCAAGGCAAAGAGCCCCATCCCATGCATTTAGATATTCCGTCCGAGCATTCTCTCTCGACCTTTTATGCAAGTCAAGAGTCTGTTGAGGGTGTAGTCCCAGATGTCGGGCCAGTCCCGGGTGAAGATTACAGCCAGTGGAGGGATGATATTGTCGACAATATCGCTTGGCCGTCTAATGAGAGCCTGCTTCGTGAGTACGAGATGGTGCCAGATCCGAGTATTGGAAAAGGCTTGAAATCCTCGCAACCTTAATTTTGTAGAACTGTAGAAAATTCTGATTTTTTTTTTACTTGTAAAGAACCACACTTTGATCTGTAACCATTCTTTTAGGAGAAATAAAATTTTATTTTATTTTGAATTGAATGGTCTTGATCTGTTTATTGCTGATTGTTACCGAGTGTTGTATTAAACTGGCTAATGTTCGGGTAACTTAACCGAGTATCTTATTAAACTGGTTATTACCCGAATGACTTCAATTGTCAAGTGTCTTATTAAACTGGATTCTTCGAGGTTCGGGTAACTTAACCGAGTGTCTTATTAAACCGGTTGTTACCCGAATGACTTCAATTGCCAAGTATCTTATTAAACTGGCTTCTTCGATGTTCGGGTAACTTAACCGAGTATCTTATTAAACCGGTTGTTACCCGAATGACTTCAATTGCCAAGTATCTTATTAAAATGGCTTCTTTATGGTTCGGGTAACTTAACCGAGTATCTTATTAAACCGGTTGTTACCCGAATGAATTCAATTGCCAAGTATCTTATTAAACTAGCTTCTTCGAGGTTCGGGTAACTTAACCGAGTATCTTATTAAACCGGTTGTTACCCCGAATGACTTCAATTGCCAAGTATCTTATTAAACTGGCTCTTTATTATTAACCGAGTCATCTTGAAACAGGAAAGTTTTTACTTGTGTTTCATACCCGGTTGCTACCCGAACATTACATCAAGGCTCACCATGATCATACGTTCGAGTCCTTACGCAATACCAAGGACGTCTCCCCAGTTTTTATGAGCAAGGGTTTGCCGAATCATTAAGCTCTTTTTTAAAAAAAAATTGCTTCAACACAGCTATGCATTTCACAGGAATTTCTCCCGATAGCATCCCGAGCATTTTTCCAGAGTCTGGTGCATCGGGTTTGCCTTTTTACGAATGTCATTTTGACCCTGCTCGGCTGGCATGCTCCTACGAGCTTTTCCGCCCATTCGAGATTTGATGGTCCCGAGAACTCTATTTGCATCTTCTTATTATCATGCTCTGCTTCCATATGTTTTTATTATCATATGCCTTCTTTTGGAAATCCCGAGCTAGATGCTATCCTTTCAAAAATTCCGAGTAGTTTTATTTATTACTGCAAAAAATCAACAAAGATTTAAATTACAGTTTAATATTTTTTCTGACTAATATTGTCCTGACTTAAAAAAAAAAATTAATATAAATATATATATTTTAAGGATAGAAAATCTTCAGATATTGGGCATTGCATGGTCGGGGTAAAACCCCTCCATTGAGTCGAACAATCCAATGAGCTTCATGGCCGACTATTCCCAAGATCTTGTATTCTTTAAGTGGATTGGTGAGGTCTTGCTTGATTTTTCCTCCCAGTTAGCCCCGATCTTGACCACCTTATCTGGTTCTTTTAATCACTTCAACTGGTTCTGCTTTGGATTCATTTAAATCCTCCCTTGGATCCAACTTGAATGATAAGGATTCTTTACACTGATTTGGCTGCATTATGGTGCACACCTGTTCAGCATCATTCTTGCCTTTGTATACAGACAGGTTTGTTCTTCTGGCCATCTCTTGGGATCCCTTGACTATCTCGACCCCCTGGTCTGTCGGGAACTTGATCATTAATGCATAAATGGCGGTTACAGCCCTTGTTTTATTCTGGAAAGGCCGACCCAATAATGCATTGTACGGCCAATTGTCTAAGTCAACTACCACGAAGTCGAGCAGGATAGTCCTCTGGCAAGGTGCTGTTCCAATCTTCACAAGTAGTTTTACCATCCCGAGTGACCTGACTTCTATCCCTCCAAACCCCTTAATGGAATATGGAAAGGCTGTAAATCTTTTCGTTCTAGCCTTAGCTGGTCATAGACGACCACATTGAGGATGTCTACTGAACTCCCATTATCTATTAAAATTCTCCGGACTTCTCGATGGCCAATCCGGACACTTATAACCAAGGCGTCATTAGACCGAACATCGACGCCATGGGAATCTGCCTCTGTAAAGACTATCGGGTCCCATCCTTCCTTCACCCTTTTAGGGTCTGGCTCAACCGAGTTTACGTCAAAGTTATTCCTTACTTCTATTGCTTCTCTGATTTCTTGAGTTCGTTCTCGGTTGCTTTTCCCTGTAGAGGGTCCTCCGTATATCGTATGTATTACCTGATTGGCCTCGGGACTGGGCCATTGATTTCATCCAGAGTGATCTGCCTTAACTTCTTTCTTAGTTTCTGATTTCTCATCTTTTTTTAAGATTACATCCCACAAGTGCCCTTCCCGAATAAGAGTCTCTATGTAATCTCTGAGCTGGAAACAATTTGAAGTCTCGTGCCTGATTTCCTTATGAAATCTGCAATACTTGGTTGCATCTCTCTGGGCGAACTGAGATTGTCGCTGCGGTTCTTGCACCATATTCTTTTCTTCTAAGATGGCTAAAATTTCTTCTTATTTTTTTCGCAGAGGGGTGTAATTGGTATATCTACCTCGGTATTTCTCTGTGGACCGTTCGGTATTGAGCCCATTACCCCCATCCTTGTTTTTCTCCTTGCAGTTCCTTTTTAGCTTTCCCTTTTGATTCTACCCTTTGGTTTCAACATCCTTCTGTTCGGGCTTTCCTCCGTGCATATAGCTCCCCCCTGTAGCTAATTCTTCTTCTTCGGCCAGTGCGTATCCTCCTGCCATATCCATCATGTCAGCATATCTAGTCAGTCGTGCTCTTCTCAAATCAAAGGATAGCCGTCCATTCTGCAAATTATTGATGAATGCAGCGATTATGGCTTTATCGTTTGCACTGCCAATCTCTGATACCCTTTGGCCGAATCTCCCTAGATATTTCTTCAGTGACTCGTCTTTTCCTTGTTTTATTTGAGTAAGATGAGCCACTGACTTTTTCCTGTAAATGTTACTCAGGAATTGCCTTGAGAAGCTCCTGCTTAATTCACTGAAACTCTTGATGCTTGCTGAAGGTAAACTTCTAAACCACCTCGACCATATGTCTCCTAGAGTTTGTGGGAAATTGAGACATAATAAGGGATCGTTTTGGGCATACTGGGCCATGGCACTTTTATAGCGTCTCACGTGCTCTTTAGGATCCGTGTCTTTCTTAAACTGCTCTACGTGCGGCATCCTGAACCTTTCTGGGAAAGGGGTCCGTAAGATTTCCTTGGTAAATGGGCTGTCTGAGTCGTCGTCAGATAAATCGTTATAACCATAACGTCTGACCAAGGCATCCATTTGACGCCTATTGTTCTCGACTTCTTGATTTAGGCTCTGGATCATGACATCTCTTTCCCCCACCGGGCTTCCTCGACGGTTGAACCGTTGGGTAACTGTCATTCTTTCTGGCTCTTCCCTTTGATGCTGAGTTTCTCGCATGACTCCTTAATGACGTTTGTGATGAGGTCGATCGCTATCTTTTGATGACTACCGATCCCTGTGCCGACCATATTTACGGTGTCTAGTGCAGACTGTTTGATTGTTGTCTAGCCTCTTGTGATGTTGTTCCACTTCAAGAGTTTCCTGTCTAGCCGGGTTGATTGGGGAAGAGTTCCTTCTGGTTTCTAGCATAATTATTCCTGGACCAACCACCACCGAACGGACGGGTGGAGGATTGGGAGTATGTGCTCCTGCAGCCAGTATATCAATCCCTTCCCTCGCTGCGTCTGTCACCAATTGCTGCAAGGCCTCTTGGAAACGCATCGTAAGATCTCTGTTGGTTGGAGGAACTTGCTGGATCCCTGCCAGGTGTGCAGGCTGGTTTTTTATGTTTGCTGCAGGATCTTGTGACGTGTTACCAACATGAAAATCGCCTAGTGATTTTTGGCCATTCCTTGAACTGCTTCTACTTCCTGCGATTGCTTTTAACAAGTTCGGAGTTCGAGCCCCTCCTTCTAGCGCCAATTGTTGATGTCGATTTCTGTATTGTGTCGGAAAAGCCAACAAGGATTGGATTTCGACTATTAATTCAAAAGAAAAAGATTCAGAGAGAGTAACGAAGACACAAGTTTTACGTGGTAAAACTCTAATGGCCGGAGAAACGTCCATGGGTGATTGAAGGATCAACCAAGCCAAAATCCACTATGAAAATATGATGTTTACAAGCTCTCGATCTCTCTTTTTTCTCTCTGTATTTTTCTGGTGCCTGTTATGTATGTTATATTGTCTATATCTCTTTTGGAACGAGATTAGGGGTCTATTTATATGTTTATAGAACCCTAATCTGCTTTGTACAAGTAATACAGGATCGTTGTATTTAATTGTGATTCGGTTACTTGCTTGAGGTTGATTTGTCTTCTTTCCTGTTTCGGAGTCTCTTATGGAAATCGAGTGAGATTCTAGTAGTGCAGTTTTATTTGGACTTGTTTCCTTATAAGAAGGTAGTCTTTGTAGCAAAATCAAGTTGTTTCCTGATTGAGGATTCTTCTAGCTCAGTATTCTATTTTCTTTGGGATTCTTCCTGATGGATATCTTCGCGTATTTAATTACTCAATCCGTGTGAATTAATCACCAAGTTTCTTGTCCGGGTCGCATTTATCCCGGGTAAGAATAACACTGGTTGGTCCCGTGTAGATCCGTTTGAGCCCGAGTAGAAAATGCTTTTTGGTTAATCCCGAGTACTTTAAATCGATTCGGAGTAATTTAGTTGATCCCGAGTAGGTCTTGCCATGCTACTGGTTTACTCGGGTTTTCTTCTCTTTAATGATGCCTCGTAGGTTATTTCCTGAGTGCCTATTTGGGTATCCACCTGGTAATTTTCTTCTTCCTATTGATGACATGTATGCTTGGTAAAATTCACATACAACAAAACTTAAGCACATGTATTATGTGAGAATTTCGGCCAAGAGAGCCTAATACATGTGAGAAACTATTTTTCTCAAAATCAATCAATCAAAGATCACAAAATAGTCCTTTAATCAAAGATAGCACAATACAATCCCAAACATGTGATAACATAGGCAAAATCAAAACCTAACTCAACATGTATGATTTCAATTGAAATTCAATCTAGCTTTGAAAGTGTTCAAAACACAAATCAAAACACTCATAATATACAAATATATGTAGAAGAAGAAAACCCAAGGCAATTGAACAAGTTTTAAGAGAAAACTTAGAGAAAATCAATATCTTAGTTAATATAGGTGCAGTCCCGTTTTTGTATGATTAGACACCAAAAACAGCAGCAAAATAAACTAAAACCTTCATAGAAAAGATAGAAGATGAATAGATGAACACTCTCAACTTCGAATCACTCAAATCAGAGTTCAAATGAAAATGTTATGGTGTTTGGAAGGTGAGAAAATTTAGAGAGAAAATTTCTGCACACTTGATTTGAATTTCTTCTTAGAATGAAATGTGAGAGGGAGAGAGATTATAAAGGAGTAGGAATGAAGAAAGATGAAAAGACATTTTTGCCCTCCTTTAGAAGTTCTCCCCCAAGATGGTGCATGGGCATCTCGGGGCAGCAAGGTTGTGCGGCCGAGATGGCCACGCGCCATCTCGGGCATGCACACCTCTATAGCCTTTTGGCCATGGTGCATTCCCCTCGTGTTCTTCAACCGTTCTCCGGCCTCCAAACTCGGAATTTGAATCCGTTTATGGATTACAAACCGTAACTCTCATATGGACATGGACATATAAGATACTCAGCCATAAAATAATAATTCGACTCGATATACGAAGACAAAGACAATGTATGAAACATGAGTTGAAAGTGTAGTATCTTTTGACTTTGAACTTGAAATCAATAGTATGAGTAACCAAAATGACCGGAACTCAATCAAGAATGATTTAAGACTAAATCCAAGTTCAATATCCATGTTATACAAACATATACACACACAAACATAATTCACACTAAAATGAAAACTACATAGAGATACTTTCCAATCATGCATATTCCAAAACATGTTATTTCCAAACCAATGCATGAGCATTCATCTCCAAGTGTGTGAACGTGTTATACATGGTGCACAATGATGCAGGGACACATATGAATGAATTGTATGTGTGTGCCTATAATGGTGCACATTGATACAGGGTCACAAATGTATGATATGTGTGTGTGTGCCTAAGCCTTGTAAGAGAAAGATAAGGTCTTAGTCCACCTTTGTTGAACCAAATTGCATCCTTTCTCTTTGAAGACTTAGAACTTGCTTTGACTTGTTGTTTTTTCTTCCTTGAAGCTTGAATCATCATGATCCTAAACAACTAAGTCATAACAAGTAAACATCATTTTGATATGGAATTCATGCCAACACAAACTAAAACCTAACAAGAACAGAACTGGAAAGCTAGACTCCAAGTCTGTTGTCTGCCTGTTTGTAGGATACTCAAAAAAGACCAGAAGTGGACACTTCTATAGTCCCGAAGATAACAAAGTATTTGTATCGACAAATGCAATGTTTCTTTAGGATAATTACATTAGTGACCATAAACCTCGTTCCAAGATTGTATTAAATAAGTTTGAGCCTGGTGAGACTAGTGTTTCATCAACAAGAGTTGTTGATCCACAAACATCTGAGAGTCAGATGGTTCCTGATCAGGATACACTACCACCTAGACGTAGTGAGAGGGTTGTGAGACAACGTGAACACTATTTAGCTATAGGTGAGGGACAAGGTGTTGTCTCTGCTGATAGAGTGGATAATCTATTAACATTTAAGAATGCAATAGAAGATCCTGATAAAGAGGAATGGCTTAAAGCCATGAATCTTGTGATGGAGTCCATGTACTCTAACTCAGTTTGGGATCTTGTAGACTTACCGGATGGGGTAAAACCCATTGGGTGTAAGTGGATCTACAAGTGAAAGAGAGGAGTAGACGGAAAGGTAGAGACCTTCAAGGCAAGGCTAGTGGCCAAGGGTTATACCCAGAAAGAGGGGGTCGATTATGAAGAGACATTCTTTCCAATAGCCATGTTTAAGTCTATTAAGATTCTCTTATCCATTGCTGCCTATTTCGATTATGAAATTTGGTAAATGGATGTCAATATTGCATTCTTGAATGGCAATCTTGATGAGAGCATCTATATGATGCAACCAAAGGGATTCGTGTCTCCAGATCAAGAGCAAAAGGTTTGCAAGCTGTAAAGGTCCATCTATGGACTTAAGCAAGCATCTAGATCTTGGAACATTAGGTTTGATGATGTGTTCAAAACCTATGGCTTCGAGCAAAACGTCGATGAGTCTTGTGTCTACAAGCGCATCATTGATAAAAAAGTAGTTTTCTTGGTCCTATACGTAGATGATATCTTACTCATTGGGAATGATGTGGAAGTGTTGTCTGATGTAAAGGGTTGGCTGGCTAGCCAATTCCAAATGAAAGATTTAGGAGAGGCAAGTTATGTTCTAGGGATCGTAAGAACAAACTTATAGAACTGTCTCAGGCATCATATATCAATAAGATTCTTATGCGATTTTCGATGCAGAACTCCAAGAAAGGTAATTTACCTTCCAGACATTGAGTTCACTTGTCTAAGGAACAGTGTCCTAAGACACCTCAAGAAGTTAAGGATATGAGACATGTTCCCTATGCATCAGCAGTAGGTAGTCTCATGTATGCTATGTTATGCACTAGACCGTACATCTGATATGCAGTGGGAGTAGTTAGCAGATACCAGTCCAACCCAAGATTGGATCTATGGGTTGCTGTCAAGACTATTCTAAAGTATCTTCGAAGAACGAGAAATTATATGCTAGTGTATTCCGGACAGAATTTGATCGCCTTAGGATACACGGATTCTGATTTTCAACCAGACAAGAATTCTAGAAAATCCACGTCTGGATCAGTATTCACCCTGGGTGGTAGAGCCATAGTGTGGAGAAGTATCAAGCAATCTTGCATTGCTGACTCCACCATGGAAGCCGAATATGTAACCGCTTGTGAAGCTGCTAAAGAGGTTGTTTGGCTCCGTAAGTTCTTGAGTGATCTGGAAGTTATTCCAGACCTGGATAAGCCCATCACACTTTATTGTGATAACCGTGGTGCTGTGGCTATTCCAAAAAACCAAGAAGCCACAAGAGAGGGAAGCATATAAAGAGAAAGTATCATCTCATCAGAGAGATAGTGCAGAGAGGAGATGTGATCGTCACCAAGATAGCCTCACAAGACAATCATGTTGATCCATTTACGAAGACCTTACCGGCTAAAGTGTTTTCGGGTCATCTAGATGGTCTAGGGTTACGAGACATGCCTAACATGCTTTAGTGCAAGTGGGAGATTGTTGGGGTTTATGCCCTAAACATGTAACTTGTAAATGGATTTATGAAGTAAATAAAAAGAAAGGTTCAATTCATTTTGTTATGTTATTTATTTTATAAACTTGTGTACATATTAACATCCTGGATTGCCGGATGTAATCTCAAACTGTGTATATGAGTGTCATATACGGATGGATACAGTAAGAGACGTGCAATATAAAGATTTCATAGATTGCAAATAAAGCTGGGTACTTTATTTGTGGTTAATCTATACTTGCGGTCCATTCTGTAATGTACAGTGATTCTATCCTGAATCATTCATATAAGATATGGGAATTGAGGTACCTTGTATGATGTGATCATATAGGACTGGGTCATGATCTATATGAATCTCACACCAAGATCCATTTACCGATGAGATTCGAATATATCAACTAATGATGGCTATATATGGGTGATCTTAATCCTGAATGTCTTATCGACTCCTTCAGGTTAGATCGTGGTCTTTGATATACCATGGGTGAGATCAGATGCATTTCCTGATCAATATACTCCGTATGTTGAGATTGCGGTTTGGCTTATGACTGGGAAGGTTTGTACACAATAGTGGAATCCACTCCTTCTTGTGAGAAGTAGATGGTAGTTCCCTTAAGGGTTGATTCAGGGCTTGGACAATATGAGCGCTCTCATAATTCCGTGAGGAAATAGGATTTATTGTCCATTAGAGAATCAATGGTACTTAAAGGATATATGTAATTAGAGGGGTATAATGGATATTATGACCCAGCTCTAATTATGAACTACTGTGGAGGATCACATCATATGTAATAGCTATATCGATGGACACCGAGTTGTATCGGTCTGTGTAAAAACGTCTGCAGTTGAGAGAGTGCAGCTTTGGGTTTTTAGTGGAATAACACCGGAGTTAATAATCAAGGAATATTAATTAAAGAGATTAATTAATGATTCCGAGGATTATTGGAGCTCAAAATACTGTGGGTCCATTAGGTCCCCTTGCTAGCCCAATCGATTTAGGTAACAAGGGTCACGGTTAATTAATTGGATTGTCCAGTTAATTGTGTTACGAAAGTGACACGTATTTATTTGGGAATTAATTGAATAATGATATTATTTAATTAATGGATAATGGTGATTAAATAACTTAAATAATGAGATTATTTAATTATGTTGTTAATCACTAAATGGAGGGTGTATGTTAATATTTATTTTTTGAATAAAATAAGATAATGTGATTATTTTATTTTATTAGATTAAATATTTTATTTTTGAATTTAAATAGTTTGAATTCAAAATTAAAACCAAATAAAAGATATGAGATAATTTTTATTTGAAAGTTTTTAAAAATCAAATATAGATTTGATCATATTTTTGAATTTTATATATGTGATAAATATTATTGTTGACGGGAAATTTGCTCGGGATGAGAAATTTCTGTTAACACCCTCTAGACCACTACCACGAAAGTGGTGGCCGGGGTCGGTACCATTTGTTCCCGACCTGTTTAAGAGATAGACGAGAGGCTGAACAGTAAATGGGAGCTTTATTATTGATATATTGCTTTAAAGTACAAATCGCTCTCTTGTATGCTCACAGTCTCTCGAAGGTGTAGGGGGGTGGCAACTCTGTGCCTGTCGAATAGTGGAGATGAAGATGACCGTGTTCTGAATCAAGAATTTAGGTCTTCTCCTCTTCTTTCTATCTTATATATATATATATCTTTGTTTTCTATGTTATATGTTGTTGTATTTTTATATCTGTCGTTGTCTATCTTCTACCATGTTTGGCCTCACATATATATATCGCCCAAGTAGGTTTTAGTTCACAAATACTTTTTCGTGATCCGATGAATCTGTTCCCTCCTTATCAGGCGGGATTCACCATTTGAATTTGAATTGTTACTGGATTCGATGATATCGTTGAAGGAGAAAAGTTTGTTCCCTTATTTGAATCAAACTCTTGACGTGCATGTAAATATTTCGTGGAGACGATCCTGTGTGCACTCGTGCCATGAATCTTCATGGAGGTCACCCTGCCAGCTGCCTGTTGCCCCGTAGAGCGAGGTAGATCCCTGCTCTGGTTCTGTTCTTAGAAGTTTAAGATGGATTTTCCTTGACCCTTGGGGGCTTGAGGTGCTATTGTAGACATTCCTAGGAGGTAGCTGGGGTAGTGTAGATTTAGACGTGATTCTTCCTTTATGTCCAGTAAGGACAGCGTGCTTCTGGAGAGGTTGGCAGGCTTCTTTCAAATGTCTATTGAGCTTGAAGACTTCCCCTGGCATTCACGGGGCGGTTGTGGAGCTCGACCTCAGAGCCGAGGTTCCCCGATAGATGGCCTGGAGAAGCCCAGGTTCCAATCCTCTCGTGGGGGCTCATCTAGGTCGCGCCTGGCTTGTTTTCTAGTAGTTTTGAAGACGAGTCGGCCTTCCCTGCTTCTGCGGGGTGGCTTTACAGTCTTTTCGGACTTCATGATTGTTGATTATGGGTGAAAAATTTCTCTTTGACCCCTGGCCAAATTTTTACTATTAACAATTATTTAAAAAAAAAATCCGTGCGTGAGAATGCACAGCACAAATATATATATGATATATTTTTGTGCAAACAAAAGAGAGTGAATGCATTATTAAATGTTTGCTTGACTTTTCTTTTTTCGTTGAATTAGTGTGTGAGACTCCTAAAGGTTCAAGAGTTTGTTTTTGTTTTATTAAAAAAAAAACATACCTGATATATTTTTTATGCAAGTGTTGCTTTCTTGTTGTTTTATATATATATATATATATATATATAAGGTATATCAGTGCAAGTGTTGCTTGATTTTAAAAGAGAAAACAGTGCAAGTGTTGCATAGTGGAAATAAAGAAGTAGTTTCTTATTTTTACTTAATCCTCCATTCTAAGATTCCGAATTCGTGACGCGCCCACACGCAGTTACTAGTCCCGGGATATAGCTAGGAAGATCAGTGGTACAAACCAGGAGCATAACGAAAAAAATGAAGGAGCCTCCAAACGTTGGTATGGTTCTTTTATTCTTCTTTTTTATTATTGATTACAATTTCCTGTATTTACATATATATTTTATTAGTGTAATAATTAGTATATGTATTTGTTCCGAAAATAAATACGATCACAAGTTCACTGGTCCCAGATACAGATTACGATCTGTATAAAAAAATTTAAAACTCATTTCCGCTGCACGACCGGTGAACAAGGGTTCCAACATAAACGTGTGTCATATATGTCATATAAGAATAAGGGTAAGACTTGTGATACTTTTGGACTATTTAGTAGTTCTCAAGTTGATAGTCATGTGATTAGCACAAACATTCTTTCGGATTGGGCTATACAATTGAAGGAGAAGGTTGATGAACTTAGTGCTATAGTTGTTCAACAATATGCTAGAATAAAACAGTTAGAGGAGTGCATTGCTTCAAGTTCAATACCACCTCTCAAGCATTATGTTAGATCAACTACTCACACAACTTTCTTTGGTGGAAAAAGTAGCTAGTATTTGAGTCTTGAGGTTTATTTCTTAACTTTTGGCATCATTTCATGTCAAAAAGGGGGAGAAATATATGCTAGTTACTTAGTTTTTCTTTTTATGTTGTTTTGTGAACTTTTGAACTTTCAATGGCATGTAATAATTAGTCTCAAGATTTGGTTAAGAATTCTTGTGTTTTGGCATGTATTGAGGGGGAGATACATGTGTTTGTGGACTTAATTTTATATTCTTATCCATAGTATATGTTGTCATTTGTTGTTTTCTCTTGTATATGCACTGTTCTTTGAGATGATTTGTAGGTTGCTTCAAGAGAAGATCAAGATGAAGTTCAAGAGTGGATGAAGATTAGGTATAGGAATCTTACTCATTGTAATGTAAGGGAGTGATTTTGTGACCTATCTTCATTTTTATATTTGTAGTAAATGTATAAGTGTTTTGACATGGAATTTGCCAAAGGGGGAGATTGTTAGGTTTTAGTTTGTGTTGGCATTAATTCCATATCAAAATGATGTTTACTTGTAATGATTTAGTTGTTTAGATTCATGATGATTCAAGCTTCAAAGAAGAAGGAACAACTAGTCAAAGGAAGTTCAAAGTCTTCAAAGAGAAAGGATGCAATATGGTTCTACAAAGGTATACTAAGACCTTATCTTTCTCTTACAAGGCTTGGGCACACACACAATTCATACATTTGTGTCCCTGCATCGTTGTGCACCATTATAGACACACACATTCAATTCATTCATATGTGTCCCTGCATCGTTGTGCACCATATATAACACATTCACACACTTGAAGATGAATGCTCATGCATTGGTATGAAAATAACATGTTTTGGAAAATGCATGATTGGAGACTATCTCTATGTAATTTGCATTCTAGTGTGAATTGTGTTTGTATGTATATATGTTTGCATAACATGGATATCAAACTTGAATTTAGTCTTAAATCATTCTTGATTGAGTTCCGGTCATTTCGGTTACTCATACTATTGATTTCAAGTTCTAAGTCAAAAGATACTACACTTTCAACTCATGTTGCATACATTGTCTTTGTCTTTATATATCGAGTCGAATTATTATTTTCTGGGTTGAGTATCTTATATTTCCATGTCCGTGAGAGAGTTATGGTTCGTAATCCATAAACCGATTTAAATTCTGAGTTCGGAGGCCAAAGAACGGTCAAAGAATGTGAGAGGAGTGCAAGGGAGTTGCACCATGGCCAAAGACCATCAAGTGGTGCAAGCCCGAGATGGCGCGCGGCCATCTCAGCCCAACTCCTTGCTGCCCCGAGATGCCCACAAGCCATCTCGGGGAAGCATTCTCAAAGGAGGGTATTTTGGTCCTTTTGCTTCTATTCTTTCCCTCTCCTTTATATTTCCCTTCCTTTTTACATTTCATTCTAAGAAGAAATTTAAAACTTGAGTGCAGAATTTTCTCTCCATATTTTCTCACTTTCCAAACACCATAACTTCTTCATTTGAACTCTGATTTGAGTGATTCAAATTTGAGAGTGTTTTTCTATTCATCCTCCATCTTTTCTCTGAAGGTTTGAGTTAGTTTTATTGTTGTTTTAAGAGTCTAATCTCATAAAAACGGGACTACACCAAAATCAACTAAGGTATTGATTTTCTCCCAAAGTTTTCTTTTAAAACTTGGTCAATTGTCTTGGGTTTTCTTCTTCAACATATATGTGTGTCTTGTGATTGTTTTGATTTAAGTTTTGAACTCATTTAAAGCTAGATTGAGTTTCAATTGAAATCTCACATGTTGAGTTAAGTTTTGAGTTTGCCTATGTTTTCACATGTTTGGGATTGTATTGTGCTAGCTTTGATTCTAGGACTATTTGATGATCTTTGATTGATTGATTTTGTGAAAAATAGTTCCTCATATGTATTAGGGTCTCTTTGGCCAAAATCTCACAATGATACATGTGATTGTGTTCTTTTGAGCTATTCATGTGTTTTGTTGAATATATGAATAGGAATATGCTCTAGAACTTTAGCTTTAATCTAAATGACTTTGTCATATGATTTTAGCATGTTTTTGGTTTATGAGATTTAAATTTGAATATGTGTTAATTGAACATATCTTGTGATTCAAGGTTTAGATCTATGCATGTATCTAGGTTGCAATTAATATTGAACATATCTTACATGATCTAGATGGATTAAACATGCATGATTGACTAGACTACATTTGATTTGTGCATTCATGCTCACGTCTAGTATTTTCCATAGGATGTGTTGATCATAACATTCTATGTTGTGTGCTTGTTTGCGTTTTGCATTCATGATCACCTAGATGCCTTGTGAGAAGAAAGTTTTGACAATATGTGTGAGACCTATGTTGTTGAGCAAGAAAGTCTTGGCAAGAGGTGGGAGACCTCGGATTGTCAAGCAAGGAAGTCTTCACTAGAGTCGGGAGGACTCAGATAGTTGACCAAGAAGTCTTGCCTAGGGTCGTGAGGATCCGGAAGAGTGAGCGAGAAAGTCTTGACAAGAGGTGTGAGGCCTCGGATTGTTGAGCAAGAGGGTGACATCTTCATGAGTAGGATAGGAAGGTAGTTTCTAGGTGAAGGGGTCACTTGAGAGATTGTACTTGTCTTATCTACTAGTGGATTTTGTTTGCCGGTGGTTGCTAACCTGTGGATGTTTCCTCTTCGGAGGTTTACCACGTTATATCTTGTGTCAACTTTTCTCTATCCCTTTCTCTCTTATATTTGTATTTGCTATTTGAATACTATGGATAGAACTTTATATGTAAGTTGACTTCCTTTCTATAATATAGATTGTGTATGTGTTACAATTACTTGTTTGTATCACACTTTACTTGTTTTATATATTGATTAAGTGTCTTTAATTGATTTATATTGTGATACAAGCAATCTAGAGGGATAAACTTTTGTTTGTTTCTAAAGGAATTGAAAAAAGTGTCAAACCTATTCACCCCTCCCCCTCTCTCTAGGTTAGCCTTGAGCATTTAACCGTGTTTGTATTTTCAGCTTCTATTATTGAAAGTCACCACCTTCTTTGGAAGATTTCAAAAATTACCTCAAACATAAACGAAAGTAGATGGGACTAAAAGACTTGATAGTTCGGTTGAGAATTGAATAGGAAAACATAGTCAATGAGAAGAAAGATTCTTATGGTTCTTATGAAGCAAAGGCAAACATAGTGGAGGATGACAACCCCAAATAGAAACAAAAGTTTGAGAAAAAGAAACCTTGGAATAAATCAAATGGTTCGAAAGGTAAATATTTTAAACCTATCAAAGGGAATTGCTTTATATGTGGAAAATCTGGACATTTTGCTAAGGACTGTCGTAAAAAAAAAGGGGCATAATTTTTCCAAGAATAAACCTGCTCAAGCTAATGCAACTGAAGTAGAAGAAAATCTTTCTACAGTTGTTTCTGAAGTTAACCTAGTTTGTAACTCCAAAGATTGGTGGGTGGATACTGGTGCCAAATGACACATATGTTCTGATAATACTATGTTCTCAAGCTACAAGAAAACATAAAATGGTGAACAATTGTTTATGGGAAACTCTTCAACTTTTATGGTTGAAAGACAAGGGAAAATCATGTTAAAGTTTATTTCTGGAAAAGTTCTTAGTTTACATGATGTTCTTCATGTCCCAGATATTCATAAGAATTTGGTTTCTGGGTTGTTGTTGAGTAAGAAAGGCTTTAAGATAGTCTTTGAATCTGACAAGTGTGTTAGTACTAAAGGGGGGATGTTTGTGAGAAAAGGGTATCTTGCTGATTGTTTGTTCAAACTTAATGTATTGATTGATTCAGTAATTGATAAAAATATTTCTTCTGTTTTTTCTTTGAGTTATTTAATGTTTGGCATAACATACTAGGATATGTGAAGTATTGTTCTTTAAAAAGATAAATTAGTTTGGGTCATTTGCCTACTTTTGATATAAATTTAACTTATAGGTTCAAAATTAGTGCAGAAGCGAAATTTGCTAGATCACCTTTTCAATATTCTATTGAAAATAGAAAAACAAAACCGTTAGAATTGATACATTATGATATATGTTTGAAAATGGTACAAACTAGAGGTGGTAAGAAATTTTTCATAATGTCTATTGATGATTGTGCTAGATTTTGCTATGTTTATCTACTTAGAAGAAAAGATGAAGCATTGGAAATGTTTATTGTTTTCAAAACTGAAGTTGAAAATGAACTTGGGAAAAAGACTAAAATCCTAAGAAGTGATAGTGGTGGAGAATATGAGTCTCAATCGTTAAGCGATTTGTGTTAAACATGGAATAATCCATTAAACAACATCAACTTATACACTCAAGCAAAATGACATTGTTGAGAGGAAAAATAGAACTTTCAAAGAAATGGTAGCAGCCAATGTTATTAGTTTTGGTGTTGTATAAAATTTGTAGGGGGGCGCTTTGCTTATGAGTTATAGAGAGGAAGAGTTCCATCCTATAAATATTTAAAAGTATGGGGGTGCCTTGTAAAGGTGGTTGTTCCACCACCTAAAAGAACCAAATTGGGACCGTAAATAATTAATAGCATTTTTGTTAGATATGCTCAAAACAGCAGTGCATATCGATTCATTGTGCACAAATCTGATGTTAGTGACATAAATGTGCATACAATCATAGAATATCGAGATGTTGTATTTTTTAAACACATTTTTCCATGTAACGGAGGAGAAAATGAGCACTCAAATAAAGAACCTAACTATAAAAGATCCTTGGATCAGGCTTCAAATAGTGATCAACATGGTTCAGACAGTGAACCAGAATTTGATCCAAGGCATAGCAAGAGAGTACGAATTGAAAAGACATTTGATTCAGATTTTCTAACATTTTTGCTAGAAAATGAACCACAAATATTTAAAGAAGCAATGTCTACTCCGAAAGCCTCTTTTGGAAAGAGGCTATAAACAGTGAAATTGAATCCATTATGAACAATCATACTTGTGAATTGGTGGATCTTCCACCTGGCACTAAATCAATTGAGTATAAATGGATATTCCAAAGAAAGATAAAAGCTGATAGTTCCATAGAAAATTATAAGGCCAGATTAGTTGCTAAAGGATACAGATAAAAAGAAGACTTAGACTATTTTGATACATATTCATCGGTTATAAGAGTAACTTTAGTTAGATTGTTAATAGCTATTGCAGCAATGCATAACCTTGAAATTCATCAAATGAATGTCAAAATGGCATTCTTGAATGGTGATTTGGAAGAAGAAATTTATATAAAACAACTCGAATGATTTATTGCTAAAGGCTAAGAAATGAAAGTTTGTAGACTTGTCAAATCTTCGTATAAATTAAAACAAAATCCAAAACAATGGTATGAAAAATTTGATCACGTCATGCTCACTAATGGATTCAAAATTAATGAATGTGACGAGTGCATATATGTAAAAAATAAGGACAACGCACATGTTATAGTTTGTCTATATGTTGATGATATGCTGATTTTTGGAACTAATACAAATATCATCAAGTCCACAAAGAAAACTTTGACTAAGAATTTTTATATGAAAGATATGAGACTTGGTGATGTTATACTTGGTATTAAAATCAGTCGAACTACTAGTGGGCTAATGTTATCTCAACCCGATTACATTGAAAAAATGCTTAAGAGATTCCATCAATATGATTGTAGTGGTGTAAAAACACCTTTTGACTCTAAAATAGTCTTGAAGAAAAATGACAGTATATCTCAGCTAGAATATTCTCGTATAAAAGTATGTTTGATGTATATTATGAATTGTACTAGACCGGATATTTCTTATACAGTAAGTAGATTGAGTAGATATACATCTAACCTAGGAATTGATCTTTGGAATGCTCTTGTGAGGGTTTTAAAGTACTTGAAATACACCTTAGACTATGGGTTGCAATATTCTAAATATCCAGCAGTCATTGAAGGGTTTGGTGATGCAAATTGGATATCAGATTCTAAAGAATCAAAATCTACAAGTGGGTATATATTTACACTTGGTGGTGGGGTTGTTTCTTGGAAATCTACTAAACAAACTTGTATAGCCAGTTCGATCATGGAATCAGAATGTATGGCATTAGATAAAGCTGGCGAAGAGGCTGAGTGGCTTAGACAATTTTTCGAAGATATTCCTTTTTAGCCGAAGCTAGTGCTTGCCATATGCATACATTGTGATAGCCAAACGGCTATAAATAAGGCAGGAAATAAGCAATATAAGAGCAAGTCTCGATACATACGTCGATGACATAATACCGTTAAACAGTTGCTCTCTAATGGCATATTCTCTATTGATTTTGTAAAATCGAAAGATAACATTGTGGATCCACTAACGAAAGGTTTATCAAGAGAGCAAGTACGAACTACATCGAGGGATATGGGTTTAATGCCTATGTCTTCAAGTTACCTTAATGGCAACCCAACCTAGAGAATGGAGTTCCCATAGTCTAGGTTCAAATGGGAAAACTAGTTACGAGTGACTTACTTGATAACACTTAAGAGAATTTACTCAAACTCATTCCTATGATGTAACTAGCAAAGTGCTATCTGCAAATGTTAAAAAGGATAAGCTATGCTTTTAATGATACTTATAATTTACATTCACAAATACAGTAAAGCAGGGCACTCTTATTAGGTATTGTCTATATAAGTGTGAAGTGTGGCCACTTCCATGAGAATTATTCAGACTAAATTCTCTAGAGCACTCAAGAATCTAGGATTTGTTCAGGGCCGAAATGAACACAACCACCAGAACCAACTGCATATGAAAACATATATGTGTGATCTCTATTGTTCTGGTTTGCAAGAAAAGTTTAAGCAGTTCAAGACATCAAGTTCACTGAACAATCGAGCAAGCCCGATGGTTTTTCACTACGGATGGTTCAAAGCCAAAAGCTACCACTCCCGATACAAAATTGTTTCGACTTGTACTCTCTTGTATTCATCATTCTAGAGTCATATGTATTTTATTTTATATTATTTCAATAGTATATTCATGTGGGGGTATTGGAAATTATGAATGAATGGACCATAAGATGATTGTATGTAGTCTTTTACTGAAGTCTTAGGCTTTGATTTATAATATTATTTTATTATTTTATTCTTTTTAAATTACTCTAATGAATAGTTAAGTATCTTCAGAAGTTTGTTGATATCAACAGACATATATGTTCCTTGAATAGACACCACTGATGTCTGTTGGAAGAGTCACTAAGCATTTATAAATACCGACTTTAGTGATTATTTAAGAACAATAAATACAATACGCTATCATTAGTTCATTAGAATGTATATATCAGAGTGTTGTTCTATATATGTTGAAGACTATTGTATCATAAAAGTTAGGCGTCCAATAAGTAATTTTCAACACCGTAGTAGGGACTAAATCTGCTTTTAGCTGATTGCATATAGTTCAAGTCTCAATCAAACCGATAAGTACTATTCTTTTTTTGTTATTACTTTATTAATTTAATTCGCAGAAAATATATTTTACAAAACCATCATTTAAGATGCATGTGTGAATATTTGAGAATAGACTGTCAAAAGGATATTTAATTATATTATTTAGTGTTAATAAGGAATTTCACATGTTTTCATTTTTCAATTTGCATGCATGTGTTCTGTTATATAGAATAAACAAATCAACAAAATATCTAGACTTAAATTTCAACTGTATTTATTTTTAAACCCCTTCAATTGAAAGATAGATCATGCTCCAAAATATGTTTTCAAACGAGAAGTTTTGTTTAAAAATATATATATATATATTATAATAATTCGGATTTTTAGATCGGAGAGACTAAAACTCATAATCTCATGTTGTGGGTGTAAGGGGCTTAACCACCTGGACAATCTCATCTTATCAGATTCTCTCAATTAAGAATATATATTTTAAGATTTCTGAAACAATCCGATGAGTGATACGAAATTAACGGGTTTTTATCTTGGTGGGATACTGGGATTGAATAATTAAACCGTTTTGAATGTACATTTTTAACTACTTAATCATTCAATTAAACTCACAACCCTAATCTATTAACAAAATCTTCTTTGTGTTCATGTTTTGTTCATAAGTTGTTTCAAAAATTGTCATCCCTCGTCTTTATAAAATTAACTCTCTGGAGGCCATATTGTTCTGTTTCCCAGGTTGTCTATAAAATTGGTTGGCCACTATCAACTGTCATTACCATAATTTACGTAATTAATTAATTTATTATATATGTAGTGAAAATAGCGTTGATTGATATCAAACGGCGCAAGTTCATTATTAAGATGATGATAGTAAAATTCCATGATCATTGAATCTAACCCCGACATTAATTTCCTCTTGCCTGTTACAAGGTTTCATGTCTAATTGTCTTGTCGCCAACTCACTCTCGGACTCATCTCTCTAATGAAACCCTAGCTATGGATACGGAGTCGGTAGAATATAAGATCATCTTCGATGTATATGTTATTAGAGCATCTCTAATACTATATCAAATTAGTGTGTTAATACTAAAATTTATTATAAAATATAAAAATCTTCCTCCAATGCAGTGCTAATTACTGTGTCATATTTGATATATGCTATATTGTGTACTAAATTTGACACAGCAATAAATATTACTTTTTTAATTACAAAAATGTCATTATATCTATTTTTTAAATATTTAAAACAATTTAAATTTAATGTACATTAATGATGTGTCAATCAAAATCTATTTTAACCAATTATTCATCAGCAATTTAATAAATTTATTAATGGTAAGTGTTGACTTTAATAATTTTAATTAATAAAATAATAAAAATAGCATGTTAAATACAACTGTGCATTGAAGCACAATACTAAATTGTTGTGTCAAATATAGGATTTTACACTTTTTTGTGCTAAATTTAGCATTGGCAATAACACATGCATTGGAGATGGTCTCATCAATACCAAATTTGATACAAAAAAGTGTAAAATGCTATATTTGAAACAACAATTTAACATTGTGCTCCAATACACAATTGTATTTAACATGCTATTTTTATTATTTTACTAATTAAAAGTATAAAAGTCAACACTTACAATTAATACATTCAGTAAATTGTTGAAGAATAATTGAATGAAATAGATTTTGTTTGAAATATAATTAATGTACATTAAATTTAAATTATTTTAAATAATTTAAAAAAATATATAATGGCATTTTAGTAACTAAAATGGAAGAATTTATTATTGTGTCAAATTTGGCACTGCATTAAAGAAAAGTTTTTAGTATTAACATATTGATTTGACATAACATTAGAGATGCTCTGTGTATATATAAGATGAATGTACATTTATAATGACAATAACAGTTAAACTCTAAAAGTTTAAAACTATAGTATAATTAAGACTTAAGTTGATGAAATTTATGTTTGAAACTCCCTTTATTTATACATATATAAAATATGGAGACAGATGGTAAATTAGACGTTTCTTACTGTGTAAATTAACATATACAATGAATAAAAAAACGGAAAAAGAGGAGAGAAGGAATTTGAACCTAGAGCATTTAATAAAGGACAATGTTTGGGTACTGACCAGTCAATATCCAAGGTATTCATCTTTGATTTTAATTGGTTGAAAAAACTATTTAAAGTGTTTAGTATTAAATACATGAGATTGGTGTTGATTTTTTCAACTAATCAAACCATTATGGTAAATATCTTGGGTGCTGACTAATCAGTACTAAGTATTTACCTTTAATAAAATCAGATGTATACACAATTTTGCTCAAGGCTTAAATCTATTGGATGAATGTAGGTGTGTACATCCAAAAGATTTATTTCCTAGGTACATACAAAATAGTAATTAAACCACATGCATGTATGCAATTCTATAAATAATAAACTGAATTTTATCAACAAAAAAATTTTTACAAAGCGAAAACAATAAATATTTCGAATCCATAACTCGAAGTTGCTCTAAAAAAACAAATTTTATTAATTAAATAAAAAGTAACAATGATTATTTAGATTCTTGCTTAAATTGAAAAAAAAAAAAAGTGATTCGATTGGGACTCGTGATTCCTAAATCGACGAAATAGGAAACGCTCAAAATTTTACCTAAAAAGGTAAATTTAAGTTGTTGATAAAATCTAAAATAGCATTCGTAGTCAAATGAACAAACTAATATTATTGAAACTGGATATTCCTACTAAAAGTTATTAAGATCCCAAAAAAACAGAATTTGAAACGGCTGAATTTGGAAAAATTGTGATGCCTTGGTATCAAACTTATCGATCATCGATATATTTTTAATCATATATTATCGGCCTAAATCGAGATCGTTTGCTCATTTGTGGACACTTCACTTTAGTGATAGTCTGATCCCCTTTATCTACCAAGTTTCAAAGTATGGAGAGACCAGAGGTTTTCCTTAAAAAAAAAATTATAAAAATTATATATTCTTTAAAAAGAATTTATGAAATTATCACTATATTTAAAAAGTTTTTTTTATTTTAGCCACCCAAAATCATCTTCAAGACTGTCTTTATAGTAGAAGTTGCATTCTAAATAATGTTGTTTGTATCAATATAATTGATCTCGCTACAAACCTATAAACAAACCTAATTGGTGACAGAGAATTAAAATTCCTCGTTACATGAAGATCATAGTAGTCTCTGTATGCTGTCTGTGGAAGTGGAACCATCAAGTAGTGAAGTGGGGTTGCATGAAAAACCAAAGGCTGTATGTCTGTGCTGATCATCTGCATGGAGTCACGTGCTTATCATGTGGGGATCCCACATCATTTGCAGAGGATGATGTTCTCTGCAGTGTATGTAGATTTTGGTTTGGTTTGGTTTGGTATGCCAAGCATGGATGACTGCATGGGCTGCTGCATGCCTGCATACATAAGTGGATTGGACCTTCATTGATCTCCATGATCAACATTATTATTATTATTATTATTATTATTAATGGGCCATGTTATTTCTCTTGGGGTCCAATATCACCATCATCATCAATCAATTAATCTAATTCCACCTCTAAATCGCATTTATAAAAATGAGTAATACTATATTATTGTCCAAATTAACGTCCAAATGAGATGTTATGTATAATTTATAACTAACAAATAATGTTATTGTGGCTTATGATATAACTTATAGTTGTCGATCTAGAGGTTCTCCAATCATGTCACACTCGCATTGGGTTTAGGGATTTGGTTTGCATTTGAGTATACAATAAATTTGTGTGTAATGCTAGACGTTCCAATTTTTTTCCCAAATTCTATCTCAAATGATGTGGCACGTGAGGTGTCAGCATCTTATAAATCATGAGATTATGTGATGTTGACACCTTACGCGCCACATCATTTGAGATTGAATTTGGAAAAAAAAAACAAAATAGGACATCTAGCATTACTCTTTAAGCTATCTAATAATAAATAAATAAAAAACCCTCTCCAAAATATAAGTAAGACGAACATAAAAAATTTGACAATATTTTTTTTTAAAAAAAATTGATTAAGTTGGTTGTGGGGTTCGAAAAATTAATGGCACTATTTTGGAGGACTGTTGTGCAAATATCACAACATTAATAATTCATGTTTAAAAGACACCAATTAAGGTGACCAGGTGAAAATACCATGACATATTAAGATTCTGTCGTTTTCAACGCGAGAGTGAAAAAATAGAGAGAGAAAAAAAGCGGCGGCAAGCAAATCGACAACGAAGTAACCGGAAGTTGGAGACCAGTGAATTTTCTACTCTTCACTAGATAATTTCCGATCGATAAAGGTAATTTGATTTAGATTTTGATTTCATTTTTATTGGTGATAAGTTGTTGTGTATGTTTGATGAGTTTTGTGTTGATTGAAATGGTAGATTAGGGTTGATTTGTTAATCTGAGAATGGTTATGGTTTAGGTTAGGGTTTGAAATCAGGCAGAATATTTGTTGACGAAGAAGAATTTTTGGGTTTCTGAGACTTTTTTAACCCAGTTCGAGCTTTTTATAAACTTGTCTGAGCTTATTTTAAAGAACTCCAAGCTTTTTTGTTTTGGAAAATTTGGTTTTGTTTGTCCGAGCTTCTTAGTTTGGAATTCAAGCTTTTTTTTTTAACATGTCCGAACTTTTTTGTTTCAAATCTGATCTTTTTTGAAATATTGCCGAGCTTTTTCTTTTGAAAATGTAGGTTGGTTGAACTCTGAGCATTTTTTTCAAAGCTCCGATTTTTTTTTCCAGAGGCCCAAGTGTTTTTTCAAAGTCCCGAGCCTTTATTCCAAAGTACCGAGTTTTTTTTTCAAAGGCCCAAGCTTTTTTTTAGAAGGCCCGAGCTTTTTTTTCAAAGGCCCGAGCTTTTTTTCAAAGACCTCGAGCTTTTTTTCAAAGACCTCGAGCTTTTTTTCCAAATGCCTGAGCTTTTTTATACTGTGTTCGAGCTTATTCTTGCAATTTTTGAAATTTTTTTTGTTGTTTCTGAGCTTATTGCAACATACTTATGTATTGTTTCGATGAAATTACAGATAAGGAATCGCTTGAAGGATTTGCTTAAAACTCAAGAGGGGGAATGGTACGAGGGCAAACTCACTAGCCACAACCATTTTGACGCCCTTGGCAGTATAGACGACGCACTTAATCGAGTTCCTGAAGATTTTGTTGTTGAAAACCAGTGTCAGTTCATGGAGTCGTATTTAGGGCATTTCATGGCCATGCATCGGCCGATAAAGTTTTCAGGTGGCGCTATCCATCGGTTGCTTTTACTAGAGCTGCATCATAATGGCCCAACATATGAGATATAGTTCATGTTAATCAGTCGGTGAGGTTATCAAAGGTATAATTCTGTCTAATCACCGGAATGCGGTTCGGAGTCGTACCAGACACGACCCTGTTTGCTAGAGTGGAGAATGGCATACAACAACGGTACTTTGCTGGTATAGATGAGGTTTCGTTCGAGGAGCTGAGAGTTGTTCTGAGCCTGGGTGAGTTTCAGCAGTTGTACGATGCTGTGAAGCTCGACCTCCTCTATATGTTGAACCGGATACTGATGGGGTTGGACGAGAGAGTGAAGATTCCAATTCGCCAGTTTCGGCTAGTGGAGGACCTCGATGCTTTCGATGGTTCCCGTGGGGTGCCCACATGCACAAGCATTCCATTTATTCATTCAAGCATTTGCTTGACAGATACTTGATGTGCGACGTGAGGGGTTCGAGAGACACTAGCAAGCAAAAGGCGCTGACGTACATAAGGTGGAGATGTACAACATTTACGGTCTATTTCATGCCCTATTGATAAGAATTTTGAATTACAATATGTACTTTATTTATCTTGTCCTAAAATTTATGGATTCTAATAGTACTTATCTTTTATTCAGATATTTACTTTCGAGATGATCCCGATCTGGGCATCCAGTTTGGGACCAGGAGGGGTACGGACCTGTCTCCCCGTATTTTGAAGTGGGAGTTGAGCAACAACCAAGAGAGGTGAAGCTAGCCAAGATTTTCATTGTGAGATTATTTCTCTTATTTTTTAATGTCATATTTGTTACTATGTTAGAACAATTATATTTTTCTAACAACGGTTTCAGATATTTACTAGGATGGAACTGGTGCCCACAGAAGATGAGAGCGGTCAACCGTACTTTGGGGGCATAAACGAGGGGGTAACCTGTATATACAAAATGACATGCATCACATTTCGGAACCGATCCCTGATCAGACTACCACTGGCGGGAGTAGTGGGACAAAGAGCTCTTGTAGAAAAAATCGCGCGACAGAAGCAAAAAATTTGAATGGTATATTTCAAAAAAAATCCTTTAAAAGAAAGAACATTAACCCTTGATTAATTAACATATAATAAAACTATCGTGTCATTTTCTCGTGACGATTGAACTAGCATCAAATTGAATCCGTAAGATCTTCAAATCCAATCACGAACGTGAATCACCTAGGAGTGTGAGCTCACTTTCTTTGAATTGTAAACCCGAAGATGGAAACAAACAAAAATCTTTTCCTTTTGTTAGTCACAATAATCCTCCTAGAGAAAACCCAATAATGTTTGGTCACTTGTGAATTTTCAATCTATTTGATTGAGACTCGTGTGAACCTGATTCAACTTTTGTATACAAAATCCTTTTGATGTAAAGGATACTAGTACACTATCGAACACAAAAAAGTTCCCTCTTTTCTCTATGCTTGGCCGAATTCTACACACTATTTCTATGAGTTGGACGAGTAGAGAGAAAACTAAACTTTTCTCTCCCAAAATTCTCTTTTTGCCGAAATCTCTCTTAGAATTATGTTAGCATGGTCGAATCTACATAGGAGTATATATAGGTGTCCAAATCCTCTCCTAAGGAGGATTTACTTGGTGGGCAAGAATCCTCTCACTAGGAGGATTTACTTGGTTGGCAAGAATCTTCTCACTAAGAGGATTTACTTGGTGGCCAAGACCCCTCACTCAAAGAAGATTTATTTTCCACACTAAGACTCATAATCCAACTCAATAGAGCAATTACTCAATAACTAGTTATTGAATATAAATTAAATTGTAACAATATCAGAACTTCTTAATTTGATCAACTGTCAATTAGAGTTTTGATAGAAATCAAATACTTTATAATTTGACTAAATAAATAAATTCTTTTTATTTATCTACTTATCAAATATAATATTTGATATTTATCATACTACCAACAATAGTATGACACTATGAGACCGTCTTTTACTAGGAAAAAAGTTTTGACTTTTAATTAACAAATTAATTAATTTTCATTTAATTAAATAATAAAATAAAACAATATAATAGGCTATTATATTTAGCCTTGCCGCACAAGTCCATACATGGCATATAATTGTTTTTTCTATTTTATTAAATCCATTAGACCACAATAAAATGTCCACATGTGAACTAGACACATTCTTACTAAAAGAAACAAGTCCACATGCCTTAATACAATTCTAGATGGACCCATAAATTGGTTCGGTAAAATATATCAAGTGATCCATGCAAGTTCGTGTGAATTGGGGATCTTGGCAGGCTATCTAAATTTAAGCTCCAATAGACACAATCTAATCACAATCAACAAATGATTCACCTAAGTTTAATCTATTAATTTTAGTTCATTCCACAAAAGAACAAAAATTGGACTCTTAAATAAAGATATAATAAGTTAATGTTCATCATTAATACCCTAGACAATCTTAATGAAGATAGTGTATCTTCGTAAAGAATACCGGTAATCGTCAAGAGCTCATAAACCACATATAGCTCTCATAGTTACCATATTTACTCATATGACCACATTTTGAACTTAGATATTTTGACTTGTCCAGAAACCATATTTTAATAGACAATATTGAAAACTTAACGTTAAGATTTAATATTCAATACCTCCAAACATCCATATGAAGATATTCTACTCACATTTAATAAATGGAGCCACGATGTCCATATCTATAAATAAAGTCCTTTATCGATTAACAAATGATTATCACCAAACGATCGATGATAGACTATGCTATATAATCGTACTCATTGATAGCTCAAATGATAACACTGACAACCATAAGTCCATCATTTATCTCAGGATTGAGATAGACTCTCCGACTGTGTTCAAGTGAAAACTTTTATCCATTGATGGTTCTAGATAAAGTGTTTTATTGTGATCATATTCAATGCACCTAGTGCCATAGATTCTTTTGCCCAAAGATGTAGAGAAAAATAAGTTCGAAACACGGCGGAAGCGTGGAATTAGAATTTGAAATAATTTAAAATTTTTCTTTTTTTAATAGAAAAAACCTTAATCCTAGATTAATTGATGTGTATTAAAAGAATCGTACCTTTTTTTTGTGACGATTGAACTAGCGTCGAATTGAATCCGCAAGATATTTCAATCCAATCACGAACATGAATCACCTATGAGTGTGGGCTCCCATTCTTTAAATTGTATACCTGATAATGGAAACAAACAAAAAAAATTTCTTTGTTAGTCACAATAATCCTCCAAGAGAAAATCCAAAAACGTCCGGTCACTTGTGAATTATCAATCTACTTGATTGAAACTCGCATGAACCAGATTTGATTTTGTACCATTTTGATGTAAAGGATACTAGTGTACTATCGAAAAAAAAACTTTCCCTTTTTTTTCTCTTCTTGGCCGAATTCACACCCTATATCTATGAATTGGCCGAATTTTATCTAGAGCAAAACCTAATTTTTTCTCTCTCAAAATTCTCTCTTGCTTGACCAAATTCTCTCTTAGAAACTACTTAACTTGGTTGAAATTTTAACTCATAGAAACTAGGGTTGGCCGAAATTATAGAGGTTGTATATATAGGATCACAAATCCTTTCCTAAGAAGGATTTACTTGGTGGGCAAAAATCATTTCCTTAGATGGATTTACTTGGTGACCAAGAATCCTTTTTAAGAAGAATTCTATTATACACCAAGACTCCTAATTCAACTCATTAGTATATTTGTGACCATATTAAAGATTTTCTAATTTGACTAGATAAATAATTCATTTTATTTATCTACTTATTAAATATAATATTTAATATTAATTATACTACCAACAATTGTATAATATTAGGAGACCTTCTCCTACTAGAAAAAATATTTTGACTTTTAATTAAATAATTCATTAATTACCAAATTAATTCATTTCCATTTAATTAAATAATAAAATAAAACACAATATAATAAGTTATTTTATATTGCCTTGCCGCCTAACACCTATACATGGGTCAAATATTGTTTTTCCTATTTTATTAAATCCATTGGAGGTTTATAAAAAGTCCACTCGTAAACTAGACTCATTCTTACTAAAAGAAACAAGATCACATGTCTTAATACAATTCTAGATGGACCCCTAAATTGGTCCGGTAGAATATATCAAGTGATCATGCAAGTTCGTATGGATTGGGGATCTTGGCGGGCTATCTAAATTTATGCTTCAATAGACATAACCTAATCAAAATCAACAAATGATTCACTTAGGTTCAATCTATTAATTTTAGGTGGCGTTTGGTTACCATGATGAAATGAGAATTGGAATGGTAATTAGAATGAGAATTGGAATGGAAAGGAATGGAACACTGATTTCTTTGTTTGGTTGGAATTTTAGAATCAATATCTGAATCAGTAATATTTTATTTGGTTAACAACTGAATGGAATGGAATCAACTGTATTTTGACCAAAATACCCCTAATTACAAAACAGTTATAATAACATTATATATTATGGATAATAATAAATATAATATTATATATATATATATATTTATATATTATTATAATATAAAATATATATATCCATAATAATATATATTATAAATATTATTATATATTTTTTAATATATATTATTATATATTATATATTATATATTATAAATATTATATATTATATATTATATATTAGAAATATTGATATTATTAATATTAATATTATTAAATATATAAATATTATATATAATTATATAATGTGTATATATATATAATAATATATAAAAGTATAAATTAATATATTTATATATATATATATATATTATGTATATAATAATATATAATAATAATAAATATTATATATTATTTTTGGAAATGAGCTTATTTTTGGAATTGAGTTGTGGGATAGCGGGTTATTTTTGGAAAGAAAATGTGTTAATGAAATGGAATGGGCATTCCATTGGTTTTTGGATGGAATGCTCATTCCACCAAAATGGTGGAATCCCCATTCCAATGGAATGTTCATTCCATTGAAATTTAACTAACCAAACAAATGGAATAAATTCCATTCTATTCCATTTCACCCAACCAAACACCACCTTAGTTTATTCCACTAAAGAACTAAAATTGAACTCTTAAATAAAGATAGAATAAGTTAATGTTTCTCATTCATACCCTAGACAATCTTTATGGAGATAGTGTATCATCATGAAGAATACCAATAATCGCCAAGAGCTCATAGACCACCTATAGCTCTCCAAGTTACCATATATTACTCATATGAATACATTTTGAACTTGGATATTTTGGTTTGTCCAGAAGCCATGTTTCAATAGACACTATTGAAAACTTAACGTCAAGATTTAATATCCAATACCTCAAAATATCCATATGATGGTATTCTACTCACATTTAATAAATGGAGCCACGGTGTCCATATCTATAAATAAAGTCCTCTATCGATTAACAAATGAATACCACCAAACTATCAAGAATGGACTATTCTATATAATCGTACTCATTGATAGCTCAAATGATAACACTTGCAACCATAAGTCCATCATTTATCTCGGGATTGAGATAGACTCTCTGATTGTCCTCAAGTGAAAACTTTTATCCACTGACGGTTGTGGATAAATTAATTCATTGTGATCATATTCAATGCACCTAGTGCACTAGATTCTTTTACCCAAAGACACCACACTTTGATGATTTTAGACTCATTATAACACATTTGATCCCACTCAAATGCTAGAAAAGAATCTACAACTTTAACAAGATAAAGGCGCCCAACCTTTATCATAAGCTGTGAATATTGTTCAATACTAACTAAAGAATTGTGTCTACCTCATACATATCCAGATGCATAAACAATTATTATTTTCTCATAGTCTTTTGACCTTATGATTATTATGACAATTATAATAATTAAACTATAAATGATATAAGATTTGTTAAATTAGAAATCACTTTATTAATATGAAACGATTGTCAAAAACATTATTACACTCGTGCTATTAAGCATAATCCTAACAAAAGACACCACATTTTGATTATTTTAGACTGATCATAACACATTTGATCTCACTCAAATGCTAGCAAAAGAATCTACAACTTTAACAAGGTAAATGCACCTAACATTTATCTTAAGTTGTGAATATTATTCAAGTCTGACTAAAGAATTGTGTCTATTTCATACATATCTAGATGTACTAACAATTCTTCTTTTCTCATTGTCTTTTGACCTTATGATTATTTACTTTTCACAAATATAATAATTAAACTATAAATGCTATAAGATTTGTTAAACTATAAATCACTTTATGAAAAGATTGTCAAATACATTATTACACTCATACTATTGAGCATAATCCTAACAATCTCCCACTTGCTCTATAGCAAATGTGTCATATCTCTTATCCCCATAATCTTCAGGTGCCTATCAAAACTCTTTTTTGGAAGAGCCTTTGTGAAGGGATCCGCTAGATTTTCTACTGACACGATCTTGGTTATCGTCACGTCTCCCTATGCACAATTTCCCTCACAAGATGATACTTTCTTTCAATGTGTTTCTATCTCTTATGACTTCTTGGTTCTCTCGAATTAGCCACTGCTCCACTATTGTCACAATAGATAGTGATCTGCTTATTCGCATCAAGAACCACTTCCAAATCAATCAAGAATTGGCGGAGCCATACAACCTCTTTAGCAGTTTCGCATTGGCAACATACTCAGCTCCCATGGTGAAATCAACAATACAAGATTGCTTGATAATTCTTCATATGACTACCCCTCCTCCAAGGTAAACACAAATCCTGATGTTTATCTCCTAGAGTCAGAATTCGACAGGAAATCAGAATCTGTATACCCAACAGAAATTAAATCCCCTCAAGAGTATACAAGTATATAATCTCTCGTTCTCTTGAGATACTTGAAAATATACTTGACTGTCATTCAGTGACTAGGACCAGGTTTCAATTGAAACATGCTAACTATGCCAATAACAAACCTGTCGTCAAGAAAAAATGGGCTAGCCTGGTTTAAAAGGCACGGCCTGTTTCGGCCCGTTTACGAAAATGAGTTGGGCCTGGTCCGAGCCATGGTGTTGCCCGGGTTAGATCCGGCCCGGCACAGTAAGTGGGTCTGCCACCGACATTCTGTGCCAAGCCAGAACATAGGCAGCGGTCGGTGGGCATATGATTTTTTTTCGTGTAGACTTTAGGGTTTAGGGAAAATACATAATATCAAATTAACAATTCAATTATGTCAATGTAATTTTCATTGTAATTTCTTTATCCTCTTAATTGATTATTATGAAAAATAAAACGTTTATTTTTCATTCCAATTTTTTTAGAGAGATAGGTTTATTATTTTTGATAGTAAAATACTAAAATAATGGAAAAAAATTGAATAAATATAAAGTAGTTCAAAAAATAAAATATAGATGAAGTTACGATAATATGAAATGAAGAATTATTTATTTATTTCTGACTTATGGAATTCAGTATTACATATTTACATGATTGTCTCATTAAAAACCTTACCAAGAAAAACCTAATGAGATAAAAAATTGGTAAATGAAAAAGAGTGCAACCATATTGCAACTTATAAGTACATGTACATGTAAAAGTATAACCTAGTTCTGGCCCTAGCCACTACCAGAAGACTCATCAACATATAGATTGTTGAAATTTAGAATAAGTTCATTATCTACAATTTGGTTTTACAACCTTTGTTTAGCATGCTCCCAATCCCAAAAGCATGTTAATACATCCACCATCTATGGAGAAAAACAACTTCTTCTTGGTTCAATTATATGTCCATTGGTGCTGAATGATTGTTCTGAAAACACTGTGGACACGGGGATAACTAGTACGTCACGTGCTAGGTGTGATAGAACAAGATACCTCTAGGTATAGGTCTTCCATCATAACAACAAATCAAACTCTTCCTTGTCTTCAACAGCATCAAACTGTACTTCAAGGTACCTATTCATTTCGGCACACGAAGATGGGCCATATCTTTGCCCTGAAGAAAAACTTGTTGATTTGTCTTTTTTTCACCGTTTGAGAAGGCTCCAACTTGTTTGCTTCGGCTATGTCTCCGGTTCTGCTGATTGGTGGGTGTCAATGTTGCTAAACATGCGCTTATAAATATGAAAAACTTCGAACAACTTGTTTTGAATGTCAATAACCTATTTTGAATAATCTATTGTCAAATTAGTACGAATAAACTCAAGCAAAACTTTTAAACTAGATAATTTAACCATATGATCTACTATAACACTTAAGGCATAAAGTAGATGAATGTTAGCCAAATATTTTTTTCAACTTGTCTCCATAGCAACAACTGCAGGGCCTAGATGTTTATCTTCCGTAAAATTGTTTAATGCTTCAGACATTTTCACCATCTGATTGATTGCTTGGGAAGATGTGGGGTAATAGACTCCGGAAAGAGTTACAATGGAATTGTAAAAAATCTTTAAAAATTGAACAAAAACCCTTGCCATATACCAATCGTCTGAGGTAAGTGCTTTTGCTTCAGGATGACCAGTTTCGTCCAATTTCATGTTATACAAACATGTAATGGTTGTATCATAATCCAAACAACTTTCCAGCATTAAGTAAGTATATTTCCACCTTACCGGCATATCAGTTTGAAATTGTCGGGGTTTGAGACCGTTTAATGCACAATGTCTCTTGAATTCTTGGAATATAAGATTAGAACTGTCAATCTAAGATATGGCATCTCTTATGTGATCTATTTAGTCGCTTACCTGCTTTATACCAGCCTGTACAACTAAATTTATGGTATAACATGCACACCGTTGATGGAAGAAATAACCTCCATCTTGTGGGATATTTCTTACAACAAACAATGCAATATAGCTAGTATTTGCAGATGCATTATCTAATGTGATAGAAATAATGCGATATGTGATTTCATTAGTTTCTAAAACAAAAAGAATGACATTAAAAATAGTTTCTGCAGTATGTGTAAAATCCATAGGACAAAAACCAATAATTCTTTTTGTTATCCTCTATTCATAATCTAAATAGTGTCATATGACATATAAATAGTCATATTTGGAACATGCGTTCCAAATATTAGAAGTTAATGCAATAGACACTTAAATGCTGTATTTCAACAATCAAGTCATCTCTTTGGGTTTCAAACAATTTTATCAAATCGTTTCTAGTAGTGGTTCTAGAAACAGTTTCAAATTGGGGGTTGAATGTGGATGTGATAAATTCATGAAAAAAAAACATTGTCACCAACATTGATCGGTTGATTAGTTTGTGCAACGTATCGTGCCAATCAATCTCTAGCATGCACGGGGTCGTACCACCAAGTCGTATTGGACCCGTCTAGGTGCCGTTGTAGTTGTGTTTGTGTTGTAGTGTCTACATGTCCATATGGCCATACAATTGAGCATATGCATTCTCAAATGACTGATTCCCTTCTTATTTGTGGTGTAGTCCTTAGGATAAAACTTACATTTAGCTCTGGCCCGGTCGTCCTGTCTTGGAGTGGCATTTCGACTACGTCAAAACACTGCCAGACATTTGATGTTAATATTTTGGGACGTGATGTTAGTGTAACGGCTAAACCGAAAAGTCCCACTTGGGTCTGGGTCGGGGTCGGCTCGGAAAGATCAAATCCATCATTCAACATGTTCAAACAGTCCATAAAATAAGGCTGCTGGTTATGATCCATTTCCTAAAATGAAAAATCTGAACACTATAGTCATTAGTAGTCACATTAAAATTTAAAATTTACTAACAAAAAATACTTAAATTAATTACTACACTTAAAAATCATAATTTACTAACAAAAAAATTTAAAATTAACTACTACACTTAAAATTCATAATTTAGTAATAAAAAATTTTAAAATTCATAATTTAGTAATAAAAAATTTTAAAATTCATAATTTACTAATAAAAAATTTTAAAATTCACTAATACAAATTAAATTGATAAATTTACTAACAAAAAATATTAAAATTAATACTACACTTCAAAATCTTAATTTATTAACAAAAATATTAAAATTAACTACTACACTTAAAAAATCATAATTTACTAACAAAAAATTTTAAAATTCACTAAAAAAAATTAAATTGATAAGTTTACTAATAAAAAATATTAAAATTGATACTAAACTTAAAAATCATAATTTACTAACAAAACATATTAAATTTAACCACTACACTTAAAATTCATAATATACTAACAAAAAATGTTAAAATTAACTATTACGTTTAAAATTCATAATTTACTAACAAAAAATATTAAAAATCACTAATACAATTTAAATTGATAAATTTACAAACACAAAACATAAAAATTCACTAATACAAATTAAATTGATAAATTTACTAACAAAAAATATTAAAATTAATACTAAACTTAAAAATCTTAATTTACTAATCAATAATATTAGAATTAACAACTAAGTATGCACAAAAAATGATAAACTTACTAACTAAATAAAAATAATAACAATTATATAACTAAAGTCTAAACATAAAGTTATAAATTTACTAACAAATTTTTTTTCAACAAAAATAGTAAGAAAAATGTACTTTTCAACTTTGGTGTGTTGGTGGAAAATTTAGAGAATAAGATAGGAAATTCGTATTACAAATTTTGTAGAGAGGGAGAGTAAGAATGAAAATGAATGAAAATGTGTAGAGAATTGGAGAATGTAGAGATTGAGATTTGAGAGAGTGAGAGAATGAGAGAGAGTGAATGAACAATGAAATGGAAGGAAGTATTTATAGAAAAATTTGAACTGTGGGTCAAAATATTAATTAGAAGACATTAGGTAGGCTTTTGTAATTTGTTTTGCCTCAAAAGGATAAATTTCAAAATTCAACCGTTGGAGGGAATTAATTAAAAAAAATCAAACTGTCAAAACAGGCGGATCGGCGTGGCGGACAGGCATGCCGCCTGTTGAGATTAGCCTGTTGGCTCCGCGTGCCGGCCCACCGGACATGGCCCCTATGGCCCGGTACATGGCCCATTAACGTGCCGACTTAATCCGGTCTGCCACCTTCTTGGGTCGTGCCACACACGACCCTTCTCTTTCCGTCTTCCTGAAGGACCAACCTATTTTGGCCCAGTTCATATTTACACCATTAGCGGTCCCCTCCACCCCGTAAATCGATTGAGTCCCAACGGTCATTTCCCAGCGATCTATTGGGACAGAGGTCCTCCTCGTACCACAGCCTAGAGGTTGGAGTTCAGCACATGAGGCGTATATGGAAGCACGGTTTATAGTTGCTTAGCCTGTCCACAGATTCATACCAGCCGAAGAGGCGGAGGGTACTGCCTAGTTAGCAGAACACATTTTCGACCCCCACACATTGGTGGATGTTGACCAGCTTGTGTCTTACAAAGCCTACAAGAGGAACATCGACGAGGAAAAATAATTACAACATTCTTTATGTATTTACAATCACCTCAGTTAAATTAATTAATTAAGTAACTAATGCAACAATTATACATACGTGATGTGGATGTGCTGGAACCAGTTCCTACCACATGGTTCCACCGAATGTAATCCAAATTCTTGGACTTGGAGGACACAGTATGTTCCTTACGTGAATTGTTTTTTTTTTAAGTTTGTTTAAGTTATGCTACAATCATAACAATGTATAATTACTATATTGTCAGTATATGGACGCGTACCTGCATATTCTATAGAAGCGTCAGCGAGTATTCCCCACTGTGTACAACCAGAGGATCATCGTATTGGATACACAATTCTATCTAAGCATTTATAATATATTGTTTTTACATGTAGGTTTTATGGTTTTTTATTGTTTATAACTTTCTCTTATTTAATGTATGTACAGCCACTCCAGATGATACAGTGGGAGGTTTGATACCTCGTGATGCTCACAGGGCTGTCACCACCGTGAGATAAAATGTGTTGAAGTTTTGGTTGTCCACTGAGGACCTTATGACGGTCCGTGAAGCTACCCCGAGTGGAAACCGTCCATGGCACGACGTTGACCTGGTGAGTGTTACACGGTGTAAATATTTTAAATTAAATGTCTTCGTATATCCTAAAACCTTCATGATACCGTGAACGTTAGGCACCAACATTGGCTCTTGGTGACCGTCGATCTCACCATCGGGAAGATGCACATACTGGACCCCTAGAGACAGGAAGTCCCCGTGCATATCAGGGAGCAATAGTTCACCCCATTGCGATGGTTTTTGTCCTTCATGTTGCATCAGATGGGGTTTCACACTACGCGACCAGCTGACCACCCGAAGTTCGACAGGAAGAATAGGCCCTCGGTCAGTATCGTGTCTATATCACGTGTCCCTCAACAGAACCGATCGTAAAACATTCTATTTCATTAACTTAAAGTTTGTTTGATTAAAATCCTACTGTAACGCGTGTTAATGTGTCCAACTGCAGGGGTAACTGTGGTCCCCCTACGTTGAGATTGATCGAGTACTTGCTAGCAGATATGAATGATTTTGATTGGTCAGAAGACAATATGGGGATCATTCGGGAGAAGATGGCTATGGAGATTTTTTGTAACTCCAAGCCCCGTGTAGACATTATATTTTTTATGTACCAAAACTATGAAATATTCCCGTTATTATTTTTATGTACAAAAAAAATTGAACAAAGACTATCATTTTTTATTGTTTCTATTTTAAGTGTCTGAAATCACAAGTACAACACATATTGCATACCTTTAACAATATTAAAACTGAAAATGAAAACCCCATTTCATTAAAAATTAAGTTAATAACAAGTCATACAATTCCAAATTATAACAATGCCATCAATGTAAATGTCTCCATTCATTCCACGATAGAGTCCTTGTCAGGGCTTGTATGTTTGTTGTGTCCAACTGAATGACAGATGCTACACTTGTGGCGGTATTCCTTAAGAATAGCTCTGCTTGTACCTTTATTAATCAAAGGTGGGTTGGAAAACCTCCTAGAATTATGATCTGATTGTCCATATCTTCTACACGATTTGTGGTTGTTCTTTCCAAAGACGAGATATGTCGACCCACCCTCGGGCGTTCTGCTTGTCTTCTGGAGATTGGATTCAAAACCACACACTCGACAATGTCGGGTGGAACTACCTATGAAGAAGGGTGGTCAACAGGCATAATTAGAACCGAGTACGCATCAATAAGTGTTTGTCTCTCGTAGTAGTCCTCACACAGGGATGTGAAATTTAAGTTTCGCTCCCTACAACAACAATGAAAACAATGAGATTCACGTTTTAGTAATATAAAGCTTAAAGTGTTGCTAGTAATGTACTTTACCACTACGAGTGCGTGTGAATATGGAAACATGCCCAATTGAAATTTATTACATGTGTAGGTCTTCCGGGCTAAGTCAACAGTCCACTATTTTTTAGACCGTTTGATAGAGAATATGTTCCAATCGACTGGATTTACGGTCATATAACCGTACTTCTCGGTACGTTACAAGATCACAAGATGAGATGTATCGGTTAACTAATGACACATGGACTATACAACTCAATGGCGATAGTGAAACCACCTTTGTAGCATATTCCTAATGAACTTTGCCAATGTCAATATGGGCAGTTGGCGTGCAAAGTTTAGTCATGATTGTATGCATTCTGTAACATTTGTTGTTATCACCCTGTATTTTCGTTCAAGACAGTGTACGTGGGACCACTTGTGTGGACTGACATCATTGACATAATTAAATGAATTCTGGTGCAAGCTACGTAAATCTTCCATGTGCTGGTTATATTTCAATTTGGTGTATGATCTAGCTGATTTGTCCATTATGGTGGAAACATCTTTTCTGTGAAATCGCTTCATAATATTTTTAGAAAAGTGCCAGCAACATATGGTATAGGTGGCATGAGGGAACACTTTAGAAATCTCTGCTTCAATGCTTGCATATCAATCGGAAGTGAAAACCATATCATCTATATGACGAAGGGCACCCTTCAAGCGATCTAAAAACCACTCTCATGAAAGGTTATTTTCTGAGTTGTCGTACCCAAAAGCAATTGGATACACCTGTTCGTTCCCATCTTATGCAGTTGTAACAAATATTGTACCCCCGAATCTTCCCTTCAAATGGGTATCATCAACAACAATAACTGGACGCACACACCTCCGAAATCCTCTAAGTGAGGCATTCAACAACATGAAAAAATAGAGAAATTTATTGTCTTCATCGCACTGTAAGTCAATGATTGTGCCAGGATTTTGTTGTTCCAACATATAATCGAAAGATGGCAGTAGTTGGAATATTTCTTTATGCATTACATAGGTGAGTGACAATGCATAATGCAGGGCTTGATGTGCCTTACTGTACAGGATTTGGATGCCATACATTATTTTCATGTCCGCGATTATGTCTTTGGGACACATGAGATGACCATCTTGTTGTTGTTGTTTAAGTGCAACGACTTCTCCAATTATGACTCTACTAGCTTGTCGATGACAACGGTGAATCTCCTTCAACGAAAAAGTGTGTTCGTTGACAAAACTTCTTACTTGGAAGTACGTCCCTTCACCTCTCCTCACTGTTCTTAATTTCCACGTGCAGTTGTCCATCAAATATACCAGATGTAACGTTGTCTTATTGGACCTTTTCACCTTTTACTCGAAGTTCTGGCATATTGTAAAATGGCTAACTAGACTCTTCAAATCCTTTTTAGTGGAAAAAAATTGACCTTCAAAAATCATGCTTTTAGGTTCTTCCTCTACCAAGTTCTTGTTTCCACCCATATCAATCAAGTATAACTCTGCTCCAGGAATAACCCACGTGGCATTATCAGAATCATATAGAGTTACATTAGGCCAGACCTCTGAAGTCCCAGCCATAACTGGTGTATTGCAACTAAATCAATGTATACGTCTTCCACGTCTTTCCATTTGGAAGGGCTCTTCCTCTTCCTCGATGTTCTATACATGATCTATAGGATCAATATTTGCCTCATTATCCACATTATGAATCGACCTAAGATTCGGTTCAGTGTTCTGCTAGTTGTTCTTGCCATTATAAAACTCATTGTATTGCTCGTTGTACTACTCATCATTCATCTCATTTTGATAACCAGACATATCTTCGAATTGAGGTCAGACTATATCAGCATGGTCAGCTACTTCCGGTGGGGCACTACACATGTTTTCCCATCCTTCGATCTCACTCATTTCTATGCACACTTGGTTGCTTTCGCTAAACGATCAAAATTGTTGGGAATTTTCTTGATGAGGGATATCATTACCTATCACATCTCTTGTTGCCCTTTCAATTAGACTAACACATACTTTAGGGGTCATCTTATCTTCCCCTAACATAAACTGAACATCATCATTGTTTCTTATAAATGTGTGACATGTAGTCCCATGAACGATTGATATAAACTATAGATTAGCACTTTATTTGTTCACATCATACTTCACAACGGTTTGCACGATCGACACCAATTCTTCGTAAGTCATACTCTTTGACACATACAATCATTGATTATCGGAACCTAAAAACCTTAACTGCTCTCATCGACCTTTGTAAGATATGACTATTCTCACCCGATTCATTCTCTTGTCAAAATCCTCATCACAACCCATTATTAAAAAAATAAAAATTTAATTTAAAATTACAATTAAAAACCAAGCATTTTCCAAAAAAAAAAAGGCTTAGAAACATTCCCAAAAAGGCTTGAACCCTTCCCAAAAAAGTTAGAAACCATTGCCAAAATAGCTCGAGGTTTTTTGGGAATGGTTTGAGCTTTTTTGGTAAATATTCGAGTTTTTTTAACAAGTGCCCTAACATTTTTGACAAGTGCTCGATCTTTTTTGACAAGTGCATGAGTTTTTTTTTTGGCAACCCATTTAAAAAAAAGCTCAAAAAGCTCAGATCGATTTGAAAATTGCTTGGAGTCTTACAAAAAAAACTCAGAGACATATAAAAAAAAAGCTTGGAGGCTTATAAAAAAAAGCTCAGAGACATATAAAAAAATGCTCGAAGACTTATAGAAAAAGCTCGGAGACTTACAAAAAAAGCTCAAAGATTTTTAAAACAAAGCTCTGAGATGTTTAAAAAAAGCTCGAAAACTGCTAAAAAAAGCTTGGACACTTATACAAGAAGCTCGAAGCATTTCAAAAGAGTCTCGGACAGCATTTTAAAAAGACTCGGGACTTCACAGATCTAAAAAATTGTCTACATGTTCATACAAAGACTGTGACAATAAATCATAACGAATTGATACATTCTTACACCACTCATAAAATAATGATAAAAAAATAAAAGATCAGACATATATGTTACCTTCCTGTACAGAATCCAGAGAGAGATAAAATTTTTGGAGAGAGAGAGGAGTTGTAGATTGATTTTTAAACAATTTTTTTGGAGAGAGAAGTTGTTGATTTTTCGTTTTCAAAGTGTATATTGAGGCACAAATAGGATTAAAATTTCAATATTTAAGGGTAATTTGGATTATTCATCATAATATGAGTTTTTTAAACTTAACTTATTTAATTAGTGACATCACTCTAACACACCAAAAAAAAGGTGACATTTCTCCCTATTTCCACGATTTTTTTTTTAACGATTACAAATTTGAAAGTTGAATGTCCAGATTAGTGTGTTGGTTCTTGTTTTTTAAAATAGTTTTTCTACATGAAAATATATATATATATATATATATATTAAAGAAAGGTATATAACTTGAACCCATGCATAATCTCAATATGAGTGTGAGGAGATTACTATCAATGGAGTGTTGTAAGTAAAGAATATCATTTGATAAACTTTGCTTGAATTTAATGAGGCAACATTGTAATTGATTGATGAAGTTTTTTCATATAATTATAGGACCATCCTAATTATATATATATATATATATATATATATATATATAGTCTAATAATAGAACCCCATTAATAGCATCTTATGGACCATAAAAAACAAAGTATACCTCGTGAAACTTACATGGTTCCTTCTACTTAAAGCTATATGGAAGAGGGAAACACATATTATATTTATAGTATAATAAGAATATAATAAGGAAGGTCTTGAAAATTTTAGTATCATATATTCTGATTAGAGAATGACCTATGCATATATAATATATCGAAATTCATTTACATAGTATTAAGCTCTTATAATAAGTTAGTATTTAATTTTCCAATATATATAAATTAAATATGTACAATGACAATATTTCAAAAAAAAAAATGTAAAATGACAATGAATCAAAATTGTTTAAATTAATTTCCTTTTTTAATTAATTCTCTTTCAAGGCTATGAAATCACAATTATTTGGCTTGGTGTTTGTGGTGAGTCTGACCCTACATAATAAATTAAATAAATCATACATATCGCAACTTTATATATATGAGTTATATATTTAATATATGGCATGAGAAACATATGTCATTTCATCGGTTAAAAAAAAAACGAACAAACAAACTCTATGTCATTCCATCTTTGGGGTCTCATAGCAAAATCAGTATATCAAAGGTTTTTAATAATGTTTTAGATACAAATATAAGTTATATGGGTACATATTAATCAAAACGGAAATATATATATATATTTAATTAAACATAAAATGAATTATGTCAATGCAAGTCATTTTCTCATGATTCAGGTGCATGCAAAAGCAAGTCTCTGTCGTAAACCAAAAAAGGTATATAACTATATATGGTCACAATTTACATATATAGATATTCAGCAGTTTCTAATACTTTTATTAAAATTAATCGAAAGCAATCTAATGATCTATAATATCTACAATTTGATAACCCAGTGAATTAAGGTACCATATATACTAGTGACTCCTACAGATTTTATATATATATATATATATATATATATTATTATATTATTATCTGTTCGAACTAATATAAGATATATCAGTTCCTTGTATATGGATCATTAGATTTAAATGCTTTGACATAGCTACATACATTTATCAAAGCATCTTTTAAATCCAATAATCCACTTATAAAGAACGGATATATTTTATATCAGTTCAAACTATCGATAAAAAGAATATATATATATATATATATATATATATATATATATAATATAGTTATTGGATTGATTGTATTTATATAATTAAATGCAATACACACCACCAGGGGCGAGTGATTGTGGGGGTTGTAAGGGGCTACAGCCCCGTCTGTCTTTTTCTAAAAAAAAAATAAGTTTTTTTATTAATATGCTAAGTTTACTCACTAATATGTTAGATACTTAAATTTACACAGTTATATAGTTCCAATACAAGTTTTTAAGTACAATCCAACCCAAATATCTCTTATGTTAATTTAAAATATTATCTGTAATTGCTTCCACTTCAACGTTACAAAAATGACTCTAAAATTGCTCAATGAGTCAATCAACTTGCTCAACCCAAACCAACCCACTTGATTAGCTTCGTCACCTTTAATCTGAAAGATCGACCCTTTATTTGAAAGAGAAAGTCTCGCACAACTTCACTAATTCATAAGAACCTATGAAGACACCAGATCTAGTCATCTAACCGAAACAGTATTCACATACACATATCTGAGAAAGAAAAACAAAACCCATGGTCACCTTCTCCTCCTATCTAGAGAAACTCTCTACCTATTGGACCGCAACTTCTACGATTGTTCCTCTCACGAGAGAGAACTTTCATAAAAACTAACCCTTGCTTTTTTCTTGACTTCATTTCATTTCGTGGGAATATACATTTTGAGTGGTTTGATTTATTATATCTTATGAATGGCCGTTGTGTATTTAGTTTGTAAAAGTTCTAAAAATATTTCTAACTAGTTTGTAGTTCAGCCCCGCCGGATAGAAAATCATGGATTCGCCCCTGCACACCACAATCTCTAATATATACATATGGATGACACTGATGGTGTAGCAAAGTAACTATGTTTTCGAAGAACTGCTGTAATGCATCATGACCAATAGGTGAATGCCATATGGCTAGAAAATTCATTTGATTGGTTCTTTTTGTCACTTGGCATGTATCTATTGGGGGTATATTTGTCACGTTGCATGCATCTATTGGGGGATATATTATATCGAGTGCATGTCATATTTTCTTTTTTGATTGTAAATTTAAATATGCACTTAAATAAAAACATACACTATAGAAAAACATTTTAACATACACTTAAAATTCATACATAAACTTAAATTTAATATAACACAACATCTAAGTTTAATAAACTTTAAATTCAAATATAAAATGCAATTAGATAAAGAGATAAAGAGATTAGAATGTGTTTCCTTTATATTTTTATAATTTTAAAAATAAATATATAAATACTGGATCAAAGGGGTCGGGTCAGAGCATAAGAGGTTGACATATACCTGACCTGATAAAAAACCGGATCAAAAAAGTTTGATCTATATCCGATCCAAACCCCGTTTTAAATACTCCAAACTCACTACAAACAGATCGGAGCCTCGCTGATTTGGGGCGGGTCACAGGGATTTTTGCCATCCCTATTCTCACTTCGATTTCATGCCTTGTACACACATGCACCTTAATTAATTAGCTAGGTTAGTTACCAACAATGCATGTAGGATGTAGGTTGATGTAGAACAAATGGTTAATTCCTACATGGATTTGAGAGACCATCCTAAATTCAAGGCTACATGGCTTCGGCCAAATTCCATCGTTTAGGCCCCGAAATCGTATTTTTTGTTATTTTATGAAACTTTCCTTTTTAGTCATAAGTAGATTTTGACAAATCAGAATCGTCTGCCATCACTTATGGCTTGTTTAGGGTTGTTAGTATCATTTAATCCCGCAACTTTCGTGATTTTGTTATTTTTGACAGCTTTTGCTATTCTTGGTAACTTTTGTTATGGAATCTCATTTCTTGTTCAACAAGGATTCGGGTTAAGGTTTAATCACTTTAAATAGCCTTGTAAGCCGAAAGGCTTATTAGCTTTTGATGCAATAAAATTTTAGAGTATTCTCTTTATTTTCGGGTGGATTCCAGTTTTCATAGAATTTAGACGTCAGTCTATTTCTTTTGGTGTTTTCACTGCGTCATAGGTCAATAAGGCACTCATAACAAATATTAAAATATAAATATACTTTAATTTTCAAATAAATGTGCACTGATAGAATTATATAAGGATATTGAATGTGAACCACTCATTTTATATACTTTGATTTGGCATGTATACGCTTGTCAAAACTCTTTTATAAATGAACGGCTCACATTGAATGCTCTTATATAATTCAATCAGTACGCGAAAATGACTATAAATATATATTCTATTGTCAGTTCGAACTGATATAAAATATATCAGTTTTCTGTATGTGGGTCATTGAATATAAAATATATCAATTTCTTGCAAGTAAGTCATTGGTTTTAAAAGTTGTTTTGACAAGTGCATGCAGCCAAATTAAAGCATTTAAATCCAATGATCTATATACAAGGAATTGATACATCTTATATTAGTTCGAACTGACAATAATATATATATATATATATATTAATGGTTTTCCTATCAGTGCATACTGATATAACTTATATCAATGTGTTGCATGTATACCATTGATTATGAAGAAATTTTGACAAGTGCATACACGTATGTAAATCTATTTATCCGCATCCAACACACTGACGAATTTATATCGGTGCGTACTGAATTGAATATATATATATATATATATATATATATATATATATATATATATATATGAATTTTATTGTCAGCTCGAACTGATATATATCAGTTCCTTGCATGCAGACCATTGGATTTAAATGCTTTGACTTGACTGTATGTACTTGTCAAAGCATTTTTTAAATCCAATGGTTCAGATACAAGGAACTAATATATTTTATATCAGTTCGAACTGACAATAGAAATACTATATATATATATATATATATATATTAATTTGGGCTCATGGTTATTAAAATCAATAAAGCAGTCAAAATTCAAAACTTACCATGCAATTTGGTAATAACATACATATAAAAATTAATTAAAGAATCATAATTATCAGATATGAGATCCTATACGGTATAAGTTTGGAATAGTGGTAAGCCCCTCACACCTATATAATGAGATTGTAGGTTTGAATCGTATCTTCATTTTCAAACCCTAAATTATTATAATATTTAACAATAAAATGTGAGTTCTTCCACATGTTTTTTAGTAAAAACTATAGAGTAAACTTTGAGTGACTCTGACTTAGTGGTGTTAAACTGACCGGATTTAGATATTCAGAACCCAAATTTTTTGGATCCTGTTCAAAAAAATTAGAACCGAACTTTTTTAAAAAAATTGTCTTCCAATCCGAAACTTGGACTGAATCGGATTCGTAATTGCGGATTAAAATTTCTGATTTGGATTGGAATCAGATATTTGGTTTTGGATTTGGATTCGTTTGGTTTCGAATCAAAATCGGATTTTTTTGGATCAAATTTCAAATTAAAAAAAAATCATTTTTATTCTATTCTTCACAATACAATAGAATGTGAAAAATCTAATTAAAAATAAGTGTAAATGTGTTGTGTACATTTTATTATCATAAATTAAAACTATTTTTATTTTCCAAATTAATTATTTCAAATCATTGGATATTTCAGATCTAATTTCGGACTGGATTCGGATTTATCCGATCCGCACACTATTTAAAATTATTTTTCTATAATCATATCCGAAAACTGGATTAGGATATTTATGAATTCAGTCTTTTTTTAGTTTGAAACTTTGGATCAGATTTAGATTCAGATCGAACCGAATCCGGATTATCAGATCCGATTTACACCTCTACTCTAATTAAACCCAAACTAAATAACATTTAGAAGCCTACATCTGATCAATTTTAAACTAAGGAAATAACGTATGTAAATATATTGTAGTCAATTCATTTAGGCTATGCTCTTATACAAGGTAGCTAGGTCAAAAGTCATATATATACTCTCTCTCTCTCTCTCAGTTTATCTGTCTAAGAAGAGGAGCTAAGCTGGTAAGGTTTTGTTTGCATGAATGATTATGATTATATTATCGAGATAGCATTTATTTTTTATTTTTACAGTGGAGGAACAGGCTTTTAAATATATTAAAATATTATTATATAAATTAATTATATATAAAAAAGGACTTTATTACATTAGAGGCCATGTGGTTTTTTACCTTCTCATCAATTTGATTCCTTGACGGTCAAACTTACTGTGACGTTTTTGCACTCTTCGAGACCAATCTCTCTCTTTTCCTTTTCTGCCCAACACCACCCACTTTTAAATTATTAAAAAATTATTTACTTATTTGATACATTTAGACAGCATCGAAACTTAATTGTTAAGTTATATGTATTACTTTCTATAACTATAAATGGATACAAAGTTTGTAGTTCTTTTATGGACACCAATTCAAATGGGAAAACCCTAATCCCTACGTGTAACCCTGGGGTGAACCGGATTTGATATTAGTATTTACCAATCCATTGGCGAAGTTCAAATGATTTTAATAAAATGTACTTGGATTGTAGTGTGTCGTCCAAATATATAAAAGGTTATTGTGACATCTTGTTAATTTTGAAGTATAGTTTAAAATTCGTTAAGTACTCTTCCCTCCAGTTCTATCAAGACATCCCCGTATAAAGTCTACTGAGTTTTATCATAAAGTTCATATCTAAACGAGATCAACGGAAAATACAAATATATTTAGGTTGTTTAAAAAAAACAAATGAAGGATATGTCAATAAAATTAAAGTTGTGTTATATATTTTCAAAAAAAAATTAACCCATAACACAACTTCAATATCGCAGTAAATGATTAATTTGTAACTTTACATGGATTATCAGATAATATTGGCAATGATATATATATATATATATATATGAAAAACCTGAAATAGGAAAGTGTTTGATATACATTGTATTGTGTTTGATAAAAGTACACACATAAACAATGATTTTGAAAGAACTCCATAAATGAAAAGTTAGAGAGAATATTATTGATAGAGATGAGAAGAAGATTACATTTCGTTGTTACAATGAATTATATATCTGTTGTTGTTAATCAGCTAACAACCTTTATAACAAAATTGTAACTGACACATCAGTTGTGATTATTACATTTAACGACTTAATTCATGTTGGCTATTAACTAACATTATTTATAGTTGATTGATCATTAACTAACCATCAGATTATCATATCATGATCAGTTGATGATAAGTAGTGTTGATCAAGCATGGTTGTATTCCTATAATATGTTTCTACCTTCAGATTATTAGTCTCCTCTGTATGTCTACAAAGACTCAACATACTCGTTGGATTCTTACCAACTGATGGACTCATCTTATCATAGTCTATATGCTTATCATCCTCTTGCAAACTAAACTGAAGAGAATTTATTAGATTTAGTTTGGAGCAAAGAAACTGAAACCTCTCACGAGTGAAGCTCTTCGTAAATAAATCAGCAACTTGGTACTCAGTAGGTGCATACCGAGTATAAATCTCTCCCGAAAACACTTTCTCTCGAATAAAATATGTATCTATGTCAATGGCTTAGTTTTTTGATGAAAAACTGGATTTTGGGAAAAAGAGTTGGCACCAATGTTATCACACCAAGCAACAGGACATTGAGTGACAGAATTTGAAGTTCAGTCAATAAGGATCGAAGCCAAAACACATCAGTTGTCACCTGAGCCATAGCCTTATACTCTGTTTCAGTGCTTGAACATGCAACAACCCTCTGCTTCTTAGAGCTCCATGAAACCAAGTTACCACCGAGAAAGACACAACTTTCACTTGTTGATCGATGATCATCAACGCAGCTGGCCCAATCAGCGTCAACATATGCTTCAAGTGAAAGAGCTGAAGCTGGCCTGAATTGAAGACCAAGATGTTGAGTCCTTTTCAAGTATCGAAGCACCCTCTTACAGGCTGCCTAATATACCATAGTAGGAGCAACCAAGAACTTACTTAACTTGTTAATTATAAAGGAAATATCTGGTCTGGTATTGGTGAGTGATGCAGCGGAAAAAATCAACACAAACAACAATCGATAAAAGAAAGAGTAACCGATTTGAATCCGTTGATTCGCGCACGAATACCGGAAGCGAACCCTACTATTGATCTGTTGATCCGTGCACGGATGCCAGAAAAATAGGCTTCAAGATCGTTGACCCGCGCAGGGTACCGAAATTGGGAGATAGTTAGAGAAAACTCTAAAAAATTTGTTAATTCAACAACTGTCTTTAAAACCCTAATAAAACCTACTTAAATAGAACTACAAAACTTGACTAACAATAAAATCCACAAACGAGAAATTTCTCAAATAAATTAAAATACTAAAAAGGAAAAATAGGGAAAACATAACATAGTTTCCCAAATAAACTAAAAGACTAAAATAAAGGCTAAAAATAAATTCCAATAAAAAATGAATAAAAACACCTAATTAAATCTAAAATAGATGGAAATAAAATAATTTATTTTAATTACAAAAATATTTTTAAAATCTAAAATCTTCAAGAATATCTTTAATAATATCTCCTCTATCATTCTTGATGCAGCGGAAAAAATCAACACAAACAACAATCGATAAAAGAAAGGGTAACCGATTCGAATCCGTTGATTTGCGCACGAATACCGGAAGCGAACCCTATTATTGATATGTTGATCCGTGCACGGATGCCAGAAAAATAGGCTTCAAGATCGTTGACCCACGCAGGGTACCAAAATTGGGAGATAGTTAGAGAAAACTCTAATAATTTTATTAATTCAACAACTGTCTTTCAAACCCTAATACAACCTACTTAAATAGAATTACAAAACTTGACTAACAAGAAAATCCACAAACAGAAAATTTCTCAAATAAATTAAAATACTAAAAAGAAAAAATAGGGAAAACATAACATAGTTTCCCAAATAAACTATAAGACTAAAATAAAGGCTACAAATAAATTCTAATAAAAAATGAATAAAAACACCTAATTAAATATAAAATAGATGGAAAATAAAATAATTTGTTTTAATTATAAAAATATTTTTAAAATCTAAAATCTGCAAGAATATCTTTAGTAATATCTCTTCCATCAGTGAGGTACTGAAGAGCACTTATTGTGCTTCGATAAAGATTCAGATCATGAAAAGAGACACCATCAGATAATGAGAGTTTACTACTAGCTGCAACAGGCATGTCACATGGATGTGCATCAGACATGTTTGTCTTCTTAAGAATGTCAAGAATGTATTTTGCTTGAGTGAGGTAAAGACCAAAAGAATCTCGATAGGCTTCAAAGCCAAGAAAATAACTCATTAGACAAAGATTTTTTTAAGTAAAGGATCAGTTTAGTGTAGAGATCAGTTCCCTGATCAACCTCTAACTGTCACCAATAATCAATATGTCATTGACATATATAAGAACAAACAACCTATTCGAGCCATGGATTTTGAAGAACAGAGATGTGTCTGAGATTGAGTTGGTAAAACCTCAAGATAACAGTGTATTTTGCAACTTGGTAAACCAACTTCTTGGTGCCTACTTGAGTCCATATAAGGACTTTTGCAACTTACAAACATGAGAAGGTTTAGACTCATTAACAAAGCCTTATGGCTGAGACATATAAACCAGCTCAGATATGTCTCCGTTAAGAAACGCATTGTTAATATCTATTTGCTCAATCAACCAGCCATAAAAAACAACTATAGAGAAGATGATTCGAATAGTAGAAGCCTTAACAACAGGGCTGAAAGTATCCAAGAAATCCAATCCTAGTGTCTGGTGAAATCCTTTAGCCATTAACCGTGCCTTATGCTTCAATAGGCTACCATCTTGCTTAAATTTTGTCTGAAAACCCATTTACACCCAACTACATTCATATGGGATTGAAATGGAACCAGTGTCCAGGTCTTGTTGGACTTCAAGGCATTAAATTCTTCTTACATTGCTTGAACCCATTTTGGGTCCTGAAGAGCTTGTTTAGTTATTATAGGATCAGACTCTGCCAAGAAACAACTAGTATTGAAGAGTTTGGGTATAAAAATCCTATTTTTGGACCTTGTAGTCATAGGATGAGATGAAATAACAGGCATTTTAACTGTTACAGAATTGTAGTAGACATATCAGCTGGTAACCGAAATATTTGAGATGGTGGAGAAGTTGACATGGATATATCAGGTGGTGAAGAACTTGTTGTGGACATATCAGATGAAGAACTAGATAGGGTAGGTGTAAAATAAGTTGGCAGAGGGTGAAGAGACACAGCTTGTTGGTCCTGAGGGACGGAGGAGGCTAGGTTAGCCGAAAGATGGTTATCGGTTCAAGGACGCAAGGTGGAATTGTGTGTTCGTCTCTGCCTGTTCAAAGGCGACAATAAAAGGTCTTAAAGGAGCACCTATCCGCCTGACTTGAAAAAAATCCGCGCTCTTCGCGATGAATGATTGTTTGTTCTTGCTAGAAAGAAATCAAATATCTAGAGTTTCCTTTTGTATATTATATGGATGATCCGATCCGTAAGGACCATGGTTGGGGATTGTTTGATCGTCTTTCTCCGAGTAAGAGATGTGGAATCATAAGTTGTGAAGGCTATGCATTCCCAAGCAGTTGTGCATTTTGGTTAAATGGTGTGGTAGCTTTTGAGTGGACCAGGTAGAAGTATTACTTTTTAAGTAAGTGGAGTCTTTAATATGTGAAAGCATGCGTTGAACAGAGACTAAGGGCATGCTTGGAGATTGAGCTTACACAAAAGTAGTAGAATTAATTGAAAATAAATTTGTATAAGGAAACTCTAACTCATTTAACTCATTATGTCTAGACACATAAACTTTTCCAGAGGGATGTAAACACTTGTAGCCTTTATGGAATTGACTATATCCTATAAAAAGACATTTGGTTGTGTGAAAATTGAATTTATGTTTAGAATAGTTTCTTAGGAAAAGAAAACAGCTGCAGTCAAATGTTCTAAAAAAATTATAATTGGGCCTTTTATTGTATAGTTTCTCTAAATGGGAGATAAAACGAAAGACCGTTAATGGCATGTTATTAATGAGAAAAACAATTATATCAAAGACTTCATACCAGAATACCTCACCTTGGCATATTGACATGCGCAATGAGAGTCAAACCCGTCTCCATGATATGCTTGTGTTTCCTTTCCGTAACTCTGTTTTGTTAATGGGTATATGGACATGATTACCTCACCTTAATGCCCTGTGTAGACAAATGAGAAGCAAAAGCAACATTCTCCCCTCCCATATCATTATGTAAGCTCTTGATTCTCCTTTCAATTTGTAATTCAACCTGCTTTTGAAACTTTACAAATGTACCAAGAGCTTCAGACTTTAGTCTTAAGGGATATATCCAAGAAAATCTTGTAAAAACATCAATAAACAAAATATAATAGCGATAACCCTCTATAGAGAACATGGGAGCTGGCCCTCAAATGTCAGAATACACCAATTCAAGAGGAGCATTTGATGTTATATCAACTTTTGCAAAAGGCAACCTATGTAGTTTTCCAAGTTTACATGAGTCACAAAAACTCGGAGCATGAAAAGATTTACGAAAATGCACGTTGTTCAACATTTTTTTTAAGAATTAAGGGAGCTGGATGTCCTAAATTAGCATGCCAAACATTGGCACTCACAATAGCCAAAGCATAAATATCAGCTGACTGTGACTTGGATTCTAACATCTTTCCAAGGCTTGACTTATTACTGATAGAAAAACAACTAGACAAGGAATTTCTATCTTTAATATTCCCAAACTTGAAAAATGCACGTTGTACTCCTGATGTTCCAACCAATTTTAGAGAATATAGCCCATCTCTAAGCATTCCTGAAAGCAAAACTTTCTTCGTGTTGAGATCCTTCAAAACGCATTGATCACCATAAAACTCTGCAAATGTCTTGTTATCAAAAGTGAATTTAGAAATACTAAACAAGTTCTTTGTAATTTGAGGGACATTAAGTATGTTCTTGAGATGTAATTTCTTATATGCTAGTGTGTGAGACTGAACAAGAGTATCAACTATATGTGAGACTGTTAACTATTGTCCATTACCTACAACCAATTTTCCATTACCTTTGTAATTGGACCTTAGAAAGAGGTTGTTAAAATCTGAGGTGATGTGATTGGTAGCCCTGCTGTCCAAGTACCATGATAGATCGCTTACGGACTCTGGAGTTGCAAGAAGAGTTGAGGCTTGATGGTAATTTGTTTGTGGTTCTCCAAGATAAACATTCATGCTTCCTTGAGAGGATGAGATGAGCATTGTGTGACCGTTGAATCCTTGTTGTTGATATTGTTTTAAGAAGGCATGAGCATTGTTCTACTGTTGAGGAGGCCTTTGGAAATTGTGGTCTGTGATAACACTTGAGTGCCCCATGACCAGGTTTGTTGCACACTTGACAGTGGATACTGCCTCTACCACCAGATCGATTGTTTCTTTCTCTGCCACGAAAACCACCACCTCTGTTATTTTGTGTGTTCACTTCTTTTTTACCTCTCTTATCCTGTGCATTATTGGACACCTAATTCTGTTGAGACTTGTCCAATTTCAATTTGAGTAGTAGAGTTAAGATGTTCCAGACATTGTACATGCATCATAAGCAAGAGATTTGCATCTTCAAGTGAGATAAACATTTGTTGTGTAGAGATAACAGCCACTATAGCATCAAAGTCATGTACAGCACCATTAATCAATGTCAACACCATTAATCAATGTCAACACAAGATCACGATCTTTTATTTCTCCTCCAGCAACCATCAATGCATCTCTAATATTTTTGATTTTTAGAACAAAATCACTCACAGAATCAAATCATTTCTTAATACTTTGAAGTTGATTTCTAAGCTGAGCAATTTTAGCAATTGATTGTTGTGAATAAAGTCTCTCTAATCAATTTCAAACCTCAAAAGAAGTTTGGCATCTTATGACTTGCCCTATAATGTTTTCACTTATGGTAGAATAGATTTAACTTACAAATAACTTGTCAATTTTTTTCCATATCAAAAATTCTTTGCTTAGCTTATTTTTTACAACTTCTCACCACGATTATTTGTTACTTCAATATTCACAAACACATTTGAAGGTTGATTCAATCCACATATGTATTCCTCTAGATTAAAGTTTGGATTACGGATAATACATGTGCCTTCCAGTAGATGTAGTTCGATTTTCTAAGCTTGATTGGTAGATTGTAGTTCAGACTCTTGGTAAGTGACAAAAACTCCATAGGTTCTGCAACTTCTTGAGAGTTTTGACTTTGTTCTACACTTGGAGTTCGAGATAAGTTAACAGATCCTTAAGAATTCTGATTTTGACTAAAGACCTGTGATTGAGGTTGTGATTGATTAGCCATGATGTTTGTCTACGCCTCTGATACCATGAAAAAGCTGAAATAGAAAAGTGTTTGATAGACACTGTAATGTGTTTGATAAAAGTACACAGAGAAGCTTTAATAAGAGTAACAATGATTTTGATAGAACTCCATAAATGGAGGGTTTTCTCAGGGAGAATATTATTGATAGAGATGAGAAGAAGATTACATTTCGTTGTTACAATGAATTATATATTTGTTGTTGTTAATCAGCTAACAACCTTTATAACATAATTGTAACTAACTAAAAGCTGACATCAGCTGTGATTATTACATTTAACGAACTAATTCTTGTTGGATGTTAACTAACAGTATTTATAGTTGATTAATCATTAACTAACCATCAGCTTATCATATCATGATCAGTTGATGATAAGTAGTGTTGATCAAGCATGGTTGTATTCCTATAATTTGTTTCTGTCTTTAGATTATTAGTCTCATCTGTTTGTCTACAAAGACTCAGCATACGCTTTGGATTCTTACCAACTGATGGACACATCTTAGCATAGTCTATATGCTTTTTTTTTAACAATGGAATTTTATTCAACAGTCTGGAGACTGTAAAAGGGAGGAACAGGGCACAAATAAACCCAAACCCAAAAAAAAATGAGAACAAGAACAACAAAAGAACAATAGAAAGAACACCATAAGAAAACAAGCGGCCACAAACTACAAAGCAGGGGCTAAAACAAAAAAGATCAAAATACACTTCACTCAAGTCTGTCTTCCATCAAACTGGAACTCATTTTGGCAAGATGATCTGTGAAAAAATTTGTGTGTCTTGGGTTGTACACCACAGAAATTCCACCTAGAACTTGCAAAAAAACCCTGATGTAATAAATGAGATTAACGTGTTTTATGATATCGAAATCATCTCTGTTGTTGGCCCAAGAAACCGCCACCTTGGAATTGTTACTAATAACAATGTCTCTCCCAATCAGTTCCGGTTTTAGAAACACAACTCAGGTGCTCTGTGAATGGCCATAATCTCAATTGTATTCGATTCTTCAATCCCCACGTAAGTAGAAAATAGACATAAAATTCTGCCTTTATCATTCCTTAGCACCCCCCTATACCGGCCAACACAGGTTTGCCTCTAGAAGATCCATCGACATTAAACATCAGGTCGTTGATACCAGGAGGGAACCATACTTCCTTCTGCAGAACTTTTCTCTTCCGTTTGTCAACACAACAATGACTAATATTAAGCAAAATAGAGATGATTGGCTCATTGGAGCCATGACCATGGTGCCTAAACCACCAACCAACCCTAAAATTCAACATATCCGAAGCATAAACAAAAGAGACCTCCTTGCCCTCAAACACAACTATTCCTTGTTTCCCACAAGGTCCAAACAATAGCATAAAACAGGGAGCACCAAGCCCTCAAAGACTTTTGTATCGGACACAAAAACCTCCAACCATCCCACCACTGAACCAGTTTTTCTGGAGCAACGGAAGACAAACCCCACCAACTCAATCCCTCCAACTATATGCTTATCAATATAAACCACTTATATCTAGCTAGCATCATTTTTTTTTTTAGTTTTTGGACTAAATAATAATATTGATGAAGTTATCAACTTTTTTTTCAAGCGGTTGATGAAATCATCTATAATATTGTTAACTTCTTATATTTTTGAATCAGTAATATTAAACATCTCAACTTGAATTTTAACCAAGTGATGTATCATTTGATAAATAGATACAAATCAATCATGTTTTAATTCACTTGTCACATGTCACAGCGAATTATGTTGTCAAAAAATTGAGATGCAAGTTGGGAAATAAGTTTAGCTTAGAGCTACTGTTTTTTGAAAACATAACTAACAATGGACTGAAATTTGGGAGGGATATCTATGAATTAGAAAATTGCATTGGAATCCAATGGAAAAAATAAAGATTTTCTTCCAATCTGTCTCTCTCTCGCAGAAAACTTGAGAATGAAAGGACCCGGAAGACAAGGGTTAGTGTCTTCTTATAGGGGTGCAAGAGCACACCCATTTGTTTATATTTTATTTTATTTTTTCCTCTTATTTTCTTATTTTCTTTAAAAAGAATATATATATGCAATGTACACAGGATTCTCCTTCTCTCTCCCTTCGCGTTGTAAAATAAAAAATGTTAAGCCTATGTATTTGTCAGTCATGCATGAATTATTGTTACGTAATGTGCAGTAGAGAGAGAGAAAGATTAAGAGAGAGAAAGAGACTCCCGTTTGTAGCGGGGGGAGCAGTTTGATGATTATGACTTTGGAGATAATAGTAAAATAATGGCATGGATGGATGGAATGTGAAAAAGTTATGGGTATTTCATATTTGTTGGCAGAGAGACTGACCTCTCTCTGGTGGTCTCTCCTCCATGTAGATATATAATCAATATATATATTCTAATATAATATTAAAAAAATCCTCTTCGGACGTTCGTATTTTCTTCTTACATGTATTTTTGTCTCTTAACGAATCTATTGCGAGATTAGAGACAAGTGCGTCTGAAATGTAATTCTCAGGCAAAATGAGTTATATTCATCACATTTTAAAGTTTAATGAACAAATGTGAGTTTATAATAACAAGATTTAAAACCTAGCGGGTTATTTTAAAATCTATGACCACCAAAACAAGTGACTGTCAACATATTTACAAGTACCGACTGGTATTTGACTGTTCATGCATGTGAGATTTGATATCTAAATAAATATACACAATTAGAGAGATAATTGAAAGGGGTTGGTTAAGGGAATGGTAGACTGACATGAAAAGACTTGTGTCCAACTGGGAATGAATAAATGGGTGTGGAGAGAGGGGGCTGCGTGTGGGTTTTTTTGTCAGATATGCATATATATCATGCATCTTCTACAGGTGTTCTACAGCAAATAAAGAGTGTATTTGCATGATCACAGAGGGACAAACTACGCAGAGCAGAGAGAAATTAAGAGAAAACTACTAGTTTAATCTGATTCTTGATTTGAGACTGATAGTTAAGAGTGGGTTGTCACAACTACCGCATTATATGTTTATCCCCTGTTTGATAAAAATTTAACAATCATGATAATTATGTTAATTATATATCTCAATCAACATGCTGATAAAAATTCATGCATAATATTTTAAAAGTGATCATATATTTGTGTTGATAAATAGTTAACAAAGTAATAATGTATTCTACAACAAAGAAATAGTGTATTAATTTGAGGATATATTGGTGGTTCATGCTCATTATTCTTTTTAATATGAAGTAAAGATTGTTTTCTTTGTTTATTTAGTTTGAAATTAATAATTACCAATCTATATAAAATCTCATAATATATCAATCAACAACTTTATATATCAATAATGTCATATTGTCGAAGAGATATTATAAACTGATTAGTAGCAACTATATTGATTATGATAGGATGATATATCAATATCGTAATAGTTATAAATCAATTTGATATATTATTCGAGTTGTTGAACAGTGTAACATTATGTTAAGTAATCTCAAAAGTGAATTACTATTTTATTGTGATATTGTAGGTAACTATATAATTTTGATTATTAAATTACTAATCAGGTAAATTTGATGTATTGTGAGAAGATTCATATTGATGATGTGGAGGAAGAATAACATATGTTTGAATTGAAGTTGGAAGGGTGAATAGTACACAGCTTTGTTTTGAGTTTAAGAAATTAAACCACATGTTCTCATGGGTGTGACACCCATGTGTTAGGCCTAGTAACATCTCATAAAATATATATACCATTTTACTATCAAAATCCATCAAGATAAGTTCAAATTGTTGCCTATTTTTGGATTGCAAGACAAATCATCTTTTACAATCAAATAATATAATATACCGCAACAAGGCTTGAATGCATTCAAACTTTTTATTAGTACTCTCCCTCGTGTACCTTTTTCATTCCTTTGTTTATTCCTAACAAGAAAATTTAGATTTTAGAGAGAGTAAGAAAATTGATTGATTTGGTAAGTACAATAATACCCTTATTATTAACCCACCATTTGCCATTTTCTTCTTCTTAATAAGGTGAATCATCATGAAGATATATTGAAGAGTTTTTGAGTACTTCAAAAATTAAGACTTATAATAAGAAGTGCCCTAAAGTATTAGAAGGGTGCCCCAATTATGATTCATGAGTGAGATAGAGAGATGGTTTTATATAAATAATCTTCATTTCTGCTTTGGAAGAGATGATTTTTTTTCTCTTCAAATTGATATTTTGACCTTTCCTCTTCTTCCTTGTTTGCTCTGCAAGTAGTACTACTTCTTCTCACTTGTTCTCTCTCTTTCTCTATCATGAGTTCATGCATGTACTTGTAATCTCTCTCTCTCTAGTTTCTCTTTCAAAATAGATGACCATGAACAACTGGTTAGGGTTCACTCTCTCACCCCACCAACAACTTCCTTCAAACCCGGATCATCATCATCATCAAGACCACTCTCAAAACTCAGTCTCTCGCCTCGGTGATGGCTTCAACTCCGATGAACTCTCCGGCACGGTTGTTTCCGGCGAGTGCTTCGATCTCTCCTCAGACTCCACTCAAACCCCTTTTGGTATCCTTGAAGCCTTCAACAGAAACAGTCGTCACTCCCAAGGTCTGCTCTCTATCTATCTCTTCTCATCTTTCATGTCAAAAACTCAATTTTTTTTTTCCATCCTCGATCTCATACGAGAAAACATTCAATCAAAAGCTTTGTTTTCTTAAACAGTAGTTTCAAAATATTTGTCTTCTTCCTCTCCTTCTCTTTATGGGTTACTTTAACGCACTGGGTTCAATGGTTCTGGGAAGTGAATATTTTTAAAATGAAAAATAAAAACATTGAGAAACCATTGTGTAATCATAATGATCCTGTATAGTAGAAAGTCAGTGAAATCTCATTTATTGGATTTCGAAGTAAATATTTTGTAAATGAATAACAAAAAGATTGAGAAAACTCCCTCGAAACTGATGTGTAGCCAGACAGAACCAGTATAATATACAGCGAAATGAGTGAAATCACACTGTTTTATGCATGTGTGTATATACATATATATGCTCTTTATATGATGTTTTTGTTTGATTTTTTTTATTTTTTGTGTAGATTGGAATATGAAGGGTTTGGAGATGAACCCAGAAACAAGCTACAAAACCAACACAGATTTTCCTATGCTTATGACATGCAATAATACACAAAACCTTGATCAAACCCAAGAGCCAAAGCTTGAGAACTTCCTTGGCGGTCACTCCTTTTCCGATCATGAACAGAAGCTCCACGGTTGCAACACCATGTATGGTACGCCCACCGCCGCCTCTTCCGCTGCCGCTGACTACATGTTCCCTAACTGTTCTCTGCAACTCCCATCAGATGATCACCATCAACAATATCAACATCATCACACAAATAGCAATGGAGGAGAAAGCAACACCACCACCATCACCACTAACAACAACAACAACGGCAATGGTTCTTCCATTGGGTTGTCCATGATCAAGACATGGTTGAGGAACCAACCTTCTCCGGCGGTTCAAGCGACAGCGGTCGACTCCAAGAACATTAACAATGGAGGAGGAGGAGGCGGTTCTGGGCAGAGCTTGTCTCTTTCTATGAGCACTGGTTCTCACCATTCTGCTGGCTCACCTCTGCCTCTTCTCACCGCCAGCGGAGGCGGTGCTAGCGGCGGAGAAAGCTCCTCTTCAGATAACAATAAGCAACAGATGACAACGAATATGGTGGCTGCCGCGGCAGCCCTTGACAGCCAAACCGGTGTCATTGAAACGGTGCCAAGGAAGTCCATTGATACTTTTGGACAAAGAACTTCTATATATCGTGGAGTCACAAGGTTTAATTTATTCATTTTTTTTTTTTCAAAAATTATATAATAATGCAATTCAAATTTAAAAAAAAAACTCTATGAGAGTGAGATTCGATTTGGAGAATATCTTATAGTTTATATAAGAGATTGATCTCATCAAAATAAGAATACATATTAATTTGCTTTACTATACATATTATATTTTGTCATTTTGGGCAATTAATAATAGTAATAATGTGATAATAATTATTTTTTTGGGTTTGTTAATTTGTGTGAAAAGGCATAGATGGACAGGTAGATATGAAGCTCATTTATGGGATAATAGTTGCAGAAGAGAAGGACAAACTCGCAAGGGAAGACAAGGTAAATAATATTTTATTTACTTTTTTTAAAATTTGTTTTTTCCTTATATTCTAATTAATATTTACTTCTTGCATTTCAAAAGTTGAATACTTTTCTTTTATTAATTAATTTTAAGACTAACCTTTATTTCCATTTTGGGTGTTTCTCTTATCTGGTGTTGGGTTTTCTTCATATGATCTCCTTTGCAGTCTATTTGGGTAAGTTTATATAATCTGATTTTTTTTTTCATATTTAGAAAAAAAAAATTAATTAAATGATTTATTTTTAAAAAAATTATATATTTTTAAAAAAATTCTTATGAATTTTAGTTTTGAATTTAAATAGGAGGATATGACAAAGAAGAAAAGGCTGCAAGAGCTTATGATTTAGCAGCATTGAAATATTGGGGTACCACTACCACAACAAATTTCCCAGTAAGTTTCTTAATTAGTAACTAATTTCCCAATCAAATAAAAAAATTATCATAACATATGAATGTATTATATGTATATATTAATATTTATCTGGTGCAAGATTACAAAATGTTTTTTCATATTGAATCGGCTCCATAACGTTATATAATGACCTAATCATTCTTTTAAAAGTGATCATATCACTTTGTAATGTTAAAGATGTGGGCTCTCTTAACATTACAGAGTCAATCCCATACGAAAAAAATATTCGGGAATCATGTATTTGAAGCCTTCCCTCATATTTAATTACAGGACTTTATTTCTAAATGAAGTAAACAAACAAAATAGTGTATAATCTTGCTTAGTGTTGGCACAGACATTGACATTGACATGCAGTTAAGTGGAATTGTATTAATATTATTATATTAAATACAGTGTTAATTAATTAACTTAAATATTGTTCTTGTGATCTACTAATTAAAAAGTAGTCTCCCCATTAAGAGGGATGTGTCCGGTTACAGTGAAGAAAGAGTGGGTTAATTTTTCAATGAATTTCGCCTGTAAAATTGGGGTTTGTTTGCTAATTAATGGTGAAAGTTTATTAGATTTTTCTCTTTTTTTTTTAATTGTTTTTTTTTTTTTGTTAAAAAATAAAATTTCAGATTAGCAATTATGAGAAAGAAGTAGAAGAAATGAAGCACATGACAAGGCAGGAGTATGTTGCCTCTCTTAGAAGGTAAATATATAGTTTTTTTTTAATTCATCATAATCATAATTTAATTTGATGAAGGAGCGAAAAGACATGAAGAGAAAATAAACTATTAAATTAATTTGATGAAATATACCATATATTTACATGCATTGTTGTTGTGATATTGCAGGAAGAGTAGTGGATTTTCTAGAGGTGCATCTATTTATCGAGGAGTAACAAGGTAATTTACATTTATTTAATTATTTAATTAATTAAAATCATTTGTGAGAATCATAGTAGAATTCACAATATCATACATTTATAATTACATACAGACATAAATCACCAAAAAAAAGAAAAGGGTGCTAATGCTCTCATTGGTAAAGAAAAAAGAAAGAAATATTAAATTAATGTTGATGGTTTTGCATGGGAATATTTTGGGATGGTAACAGACATCATCAGCATGGAAGATGGCAAGCAAGAATTGGTAGAGTTGCTGGAAACAAGGACCTTTACTTGGGCACTTTCAGTAAGTTTTCTTCTCAAAAAGTGTTTGATACAGTATCCAACTGTTACAAATTTATGAGTTCGAACAAGAAACACGAATCAAACCCATGATTTCACCACCTCCATTTTCATTAAAACTCTTTTCAAATCTTGATTAAAAACCCGAAAAAAGTTGCATTATTTTCTTTCCCAATTTGGTTTATAAGTTTTTGGATTGTATTGAAGGTTAGGTTATAGATACATTCCCCGAATTTAAACCAAAATCATTTTTGTATCATTCCTTTCAAAAACAAAGAAACATATATTGTATGATTTTTGCATTTTCTTTTGTAGTCCTAGGTGAGTTGGGATCCTCTCATCAGTCATAACCTTGGTTTTTTCTGGTTTTTTTTTAAGTGTCCTGAACATGTATTTGATTGTATGTTAAAGTGTTATTAGAATAAGAAAAGTCAAGGAAAAAGAAGGTAAGGAGATAATCAAGGGCGTACACAAAGGAGGGCTGTCCCAGGCTATAAAAACAGCTTTCTTTAAAATATTAAAAATTCACTGTACCATTATGTTGTAGATAAAACATTATCTAAATTTACCTATGTATCAACTTTATAGGTTCTTGAGTATTTCAACACTAATAAAAGTCGTTTTTTTTCAAGAAATTAGTATGGAGCTAGATTTTTAAAATTAATTAAAATAAACTTCTAAATGATTGATTATGCAAGTGTAGATATGCATATAACAACTAATAATAAAATAACTAACATCATAATAAATCCAGATTGTCGATCTCAAGGAGAGAAAGTATATATATATAGTTTAGAAAATTTTCAATTTTAGAATTTTCCGTATGAAATCATCGATTGCTACCGGTAGAAATCAAATAACTACCGGTAGCAATCGACGATTCCGTATAGAAAATCCTACACCAGAAAGTTACTATATATAGTTTAACCCGGATAACATATGTTTCCTGGGTCTGCCCATGAATATAATCCTGTCCTATCCATGTATTTAATTAGTAGCTTAATTAATATTTCAGGTACACAAGAGGAAGCAGCAGAGGCATACGACATTGCAGCCATAAAATTCAGGGGACTCAATGCAGTGACCAACTTTGACATGAACAGATATGATGTGAACAGCATACTAGAAAGCAGTACACTGCCAATTGGTGGCGCCGCAAAGAGGTTGAAGGACGTGGAGCAGGCTGAGATAACTGTAGTAGATCATCATCATCAACATCACCATGGACTGAGAAGCAACGTGGTGGTAGCGGATGATCACGAGAACATAAGCTCACAGCTCACAGATCACAGCAGCTACCATGCTTGGCCTCCCATCACGGCAGCAGCAGCAGCATTTCAACAACAGCAGCCTAACTTCAGCCTGCATTACCCGTATAACGCGCAGCAGCGCATTTGGTGCAAGCAAGAGCAGGATTCCGCTGATCAGAGGTTTCAACATCACCATCAAGATCTCCATCATCAACTCCAATTGGGAAGTAATAATAATAATAATAATAATAATAATAATAATAATAATAATAATAGTAATATGCACAATTTCTTTCAGCCCTCTTCAGTGTTGCACAATTGGATGAACATGGAGTCTTCTTCATTGGAACACAGTTCAGCCTCCAACAATTCTGTGATTTACAACACTACTACTACTACCGGAGATCATGCTAGTAATAATGGAGGAGGGTTTATGATTCCAATGGGTACTGTTATAGCCAGTCATCATCATCATGATGGGTTTGGAGATCATCATCACCATCATCATCAGAACATGTTTTCATCATCATCAACACCAGTAGAAACAGACCCTTATCAAGCTAGGAACTTGTATTATCTTTCACAACATCAACATCAACAGCAATCATCATCTTCATCACCACCACCAGGTTTGAGCTCAACTTGCAACAACTCATGGGTTCCAACTGGAGTCCCAACTCTGGCTTCAAGGGCTGCTACTACCAACTTGGCCGCTGCAGTCTGCCATGGAGCTCCAAGCACTTTCACTGTCTGGAATGACACTTAAAGGACAAAAACAAACAAACAAACAAACATGAAGATGTACACAGGCCTACTGATTTAGCTAATATTTTTATTTTCTTTTTCATGATTTTCCCCTTCTTCCTATATTTGATTACTAACTGAAGAACTATGAGGAAGATGGGTTTTTTTTTTTCTTTAATATTTCTCTTCTAACTTTTTAGGCAAAAAAGGGTCTAGTCTATCTTTGAAGTTCAGATATAGCAAGTAAGATGGTTTCTTCACTTGCTGTGAATTTTGGGAACTTCACAGAAGGAAAGTCGATCCTCGGAATTTTTTTTTTTTTTTTTTTTTTTTAACATGTTTACATAACACCAAGCTTTGTAATTTTTAATTACATAGTTATGATACAAAGATTGGAATTCTCCTTTTTTTCCCCTCTATTTTTAATTATCTTTCCACGTAATCATAGTATGCCATGTAGTGCGTGATCAAGCATGTAATTGAAGTGACCACACCATGTGGCGTTGTGACTTGTTAGCATTGTAAGGGAAATCCAAGTTTCTGTCCACTTTGAAAGATCTATGTGCAGCTGCTGAGTTCAATACTTAAGTTATCACTGCCACTTCATTCAAGATAGAATTTCGCACGGTAGTACTAGTGAATTCAAGTCATTTACCATATCATTTGATTATCTATGTCACAATTACAGTCTACATCATTTGAAATTAAAAACAACTATGATATACAGTGCTACCATACAGGAAAAGAAAGCCACTTGTGGAAGTGTAAGTGGGCAGTGTTGGGTTGATACAACCAAAATTTTGGCCCTCAATGGTTGGTAAGTGCTGCACCTTTGCACTTGAAAAAAGAAAAAAGAAAAAAGAAAAAAAAAAACCAACCAAATTACCCGAAATTCAAAATAAAATCAAGAGCAGACTGGCAGCTCATACAAACACAGAAAAACAAAGATCAAGCCAGTCATCAATTTTTTTTCCAATTCACTTAAAGTACCATTCCATTTAAGTGAATAGAGAATGTGAAAGAACCTATCATGCTACATCTCTTCTTCTTATCCCATCCATATAAACTTACATCACTTACAACAACCCGAGTCTCCGGTCTCACACATGTAACTACATGAAAACTCACTCGAATATCATTTAATCTAGCCAACTCCAATCAACTACATTGATAGGTATCTCACAAAGAGGCATCTTTACATGATAGAAGAATCTCTTGATAAATTACATTTGGGAAGGGTTATTGTTACAGTATGCCTAGTCTGAACTATCAAAGACAAAGTGATATTATTATAGTGAAAGAAAGGAATCTAGATTTTGGTTTAAGCATCTAGAAAGATGTCTAAGCCAATTAACTTCCTAATTTAAAAGCATCAACAAAGAGGCCTAAGCACACACCGGCTTTCCAAAAGTTCATCATCACCACAAAAGACTTCAACCTCCCTGTTGACATCATTGAAGAGGGCCTTTTGTACATAAGCATACCGATCCCCTCAATGGCAGCAACAACCACACCAGCAACCAGAACATCCCAGTCACCTGTCTGCCCAAGGATTGTAGCGAGAGCATTTGCTGTGTAGAAACCCAATAGTAGGAGAAATATCTTCATGGGAAAGTTCTTTCTTGCCATGTTCAATTTCTCCAGTAGCTGTCTACCACCTGCAATCACTATCCTGCTCAATCTGGTGCCACCAAGATCAGGGCTATCACCATTGACACTCTCTTGTTCACCATTCCCAGATAACCCACCAGTGTCCAAGGCAAATGATATTTTCCAACGGTTTCTTCTTGCCTGAAGACTGTTTTGACAGAAAGAATAATAGTACCAATCACCATTAACTAAACAACATCATTTTCAGATATATCCCGAAGCATTTCGATATCATGAAATGAGGTTTCAATTCACATTAAATGAAATGAAGTTGAGATGAGAGTTACAATTATAGCAATGGGAAAGCAGTGGAATGGTAGATTACATGCTAAATTTCAAAATTGGACCATAAATCTACACAAAGTAAAAGCCTTCTTTAACCCTTTTCCTGTAATTTAAAATTTGTTTATATTATGAGTTACATGCTTAAATGCATCAAAGAAGACAACTCACATGCTATTGCTCTTTTCATAAATTAAGAAAACTAGAGGGACCATGTTCCTCCATATATTAACTCTATGTAGATAAACAATAAGAGAGCCTTCGAATTATAGCTCCATTTTATTTGTTTTGTTTTGGATTGACTTGTATATCTTTAACATATTTAAAATTTACTAAGCAAAATGTATAGACCTTTCATTTTAAAATCTCTATTTCTTTTACAACTTTTGATATTGAGAAAAGATATTTATACCTTTAACTAACTTGAAATTACATGAAAGATATTTGCAACAAAAAAAAAAAAAACATGAAAACGGATAAAAAAAAAAACGGGTCTTTTACTTTGCAATATTAGGAACTGCTATGAAATTTGACAAGTAATTGACCACCCCACTACTTCCCCATTGCTTTAAACTTTAATCTCATTTCAAAATCGTTTAATTTAACTGATCGATTTCATGTTGGTATCTATGGCTCCTAGAGATAGTTCTTTCTTTTCTCTACACAACATTTTTATCCTACCAAGTATTAAGATTACATACAAGATGCATGTAAAATATATAATGAACTATGTATGTAATTTATAATGTTGTATGAACATAGAATCAATTAGTTCAATCTTACAAAGGCTATGGCTCAAGAGACAACAATTGAATCACCACAAGACAATACAAATGAGGTTAAATAAATAAAATCATAAAATGTCCCTCATTCATGTTAAGAGAGGTATGCAGGAACCATAATATATGTACAAAATCTAAACAAAAGAACACAATGGTCCAAAAAAATGGATTACTATGCATTTCAAGAATACTGAAAAAGCACAAAATACTTAAACCCATTAAACTAGTTGCCTAAGTGATCAAATAGATCTAGTTTCAATATAGTCATGTAATCATCTATTAGACAAAAAGACAGATTATGCAGTTCAATCTATAAAAAAAATGGAATGGTCTTTTTTTTTTTAATATTGTCTTCTTCTTTTTCTAATGCCAACCATAGCTCTTTCACATCTGAACAATGTACAATGAATGAAGAATTGCAAGTGTTACAGCAATAACATATGACATTGAGAAAATTCTACATTAGTCATTGTATATATGATGACATTGAGAAAATTCTCCATAAATTGAAATAATATAAAAAGAAATGGAACAAAAATAAAAGAAAGACTATGAATTTTAAGTCTTGATATTTAATTAATAATTTACACAACTATCTTAAAGAAATTAATAAGAGTGGTAGATAAAGATATAATTTTGGCCTTTAATTAATTAATTAATAACATGATTAATTACTTGTTTATTGTGAGCTAGGATTGGGTTGTCCCCCCTTCTCTTGTATATGATTCTATGATTTAATGATATTTTGTTGTTATTGTTAAAAATATATATATAATTAATTAGCTAATTGTTATTATTACACTTTAATTTTTTAACATGTCTACTAGATTATCAATAAAATTCTCTTATTAGTTCTATTTCATATCTCCTCTTAAATTCATTTGACTTTCTCATTGATATACATTATCTGTTTGATTTATTACAAGGACCGTTTATTTCCTATTCCCTATTCCTACTGATCTTAGCCATGCAAGGTCTGCGATTAAATTATTAAAGGTTCATATATACCGTTTCCCTATGATCTCAAATCTCAACTTGAACAGTTCTAGAAATATATTATTCTGGACCGCTCTGGTTCAAGAGTGAAATATTTTTCATTATCTCAACACTTGCAATTGTTCCCTACACTGTACATTAATATAAATAGCATAGTGGTTGACATTAAAAACGGAAAAAAATAAATAAATAAAAGCAGTCATTCCCTTTGTATTGCTTAACTGCATAATATTTTTTTAAGTTAAAAGAAGTTTTGAGTTGTTAAGAGAATTTTGGGTCTTGTTGAGTAAACTCTACCTAACAAGACTAACATGATTAGGGGTCTACATGAAAACAGAAACCCTTAGAGAAAAAGTTCAAAATGTACCTCTTCTGGGGAAAAGATGTAGACTTTATACCAATCTTTGAAGCTTGTCCACTTATACTTGGTTCATTTTTCCACTTCTGGTTTTCACAAGTTACAAGTGTTTTATAATAACTTTCGGAGATATCACTCTCCAGTATTAATAAACTTGACTGCAATTGCATTGGTCCCGTTCGACAGGCCATCAGCTACAGCCTACAAGCATATACTCTTAAAATGTAATGTATTGGAGCATGTAAGAATTGAATCTACCACAAAACCTAGTCGTGCATATCATCAATCTGACATGTGCTCAGACCTCAGTGCCAAATGAAAATCATCAGGCCAATCTACCACAAAACATAGTCGTGCAAATCTTCAATCTGACATGTGCTCAGACCTCAGTGTATCTTCAAACTGAAAATCATCAGGCCAAAGTCAGTGAAACTCGTACTATTATAAGATCTCTGTCCAAATTTAGAGGGGTGGACATCAATTGCACACCAACTTAGTTTATACATATTCCTAGATGTCAATGTGAATATAACAAACAGAAGCCAGTCAAGCCACATGACTCAAGTTCATTACTGTCTCCCACAAGTTATCGCAATGGAAAGAAAGCAGAATCACTATTTCATCTAGACATATGTGATATAAATAACTTTGGAAGAAGTTCAAAAGCAAGCTAGGGCGCAGAGAAGGCATTATTGTCGGGGCATAAGAACGCACTATCAGAGTAAAATTATTTGGGAAGTCTGTAAATTATCAACCAGTGCATATAAAACATTAACCTAAACTAGAGCATAAATTGCATTCATATGCAGAACCAATGTAGGGACCTAGCATGGCACTTATTGTAGAATATCATTAGACGAGGAAAGACTTTCTCAGATCAAAATTAAGAAATTTTTATTCGACAACTTTGAATGTTATACATATGCTTTCTTTTCGAATGAAAGGAGGACCAAGAGTACATTATCTTTAAAAAGAAGAACAAGGTCAACTTTGCCATAACATCATAAGAACTCTCGCATTCACCAGCCATGACTTTGATGAGCTCAACAAGCGACTCAAACGGCCATGGCCCTTCATAAGGAAGCCATGAATTAAAAGGATTCAAAACAGACATAGAAACAAAAGAAACTTAATAAATAAATTGAAAACATGAAACTGCTAAAAGCAATGAATTCAACACCTATAAACCCTCATTTTAAGTAAACAATTTAACAAAATAAACCCCCAAAAAACACACACAATATACAGAAGAATCATCAAGAACCCAGATAGTAAAATAACAAAGCAGACAACGATATGTTAATTTAAGAAAAAAAATGAAAACAAAGGCAGGAATTTTTATACAATAAATGGATACCCACATCATGAAATCTAGATTTATAAGTCTATAGTAGCTAATACAAACATATAAATGAAGAAATTCGAAACACTGACCTTCAATAACAGTGAAAGTCTGTTATTGAAAGTCTCATACTTTCTTCGGTGTACAGCCACCACACACATACACAGAGATGGGTTACTGAGCCGTACAAAAAAGCAAAAGACAATAAGTGCCTCTCTACCGGCTCATATATTTTTGGCTTAGTTGCACAAACATCCCCTATTTTTAGATGAAATTACACTCATATACAACCTCATCGTTTATTACACAAACGTCCCACATTGATCAAAAGGGAATGACGAAAATACCCTTAAACGAACTATCAATTCCCCGTGAGTTTTGCCCTTAGATAAACCGGTCCTTCTATTCTCTATGATAGCATGTCCATCCCCTGAAAACAATTTACCTCTATTTTAAAAATTAAATGCTTAAACCATCGACCTTAGTTAGAAGCCACAAGTCATAACTAACTGAACTACTCAAGCTTATCATCAGAGGAATGTTGATTTATATATATAATTATAATATGTATATATGTGTAACTATATATATTGTTATATAATTATATTTTACGACTTAATTGTACAAAATAATTTAAATATGTTTCTTTCTATAATTTTAACAGATTTAAATGATTTCGTACAATTAAGCCTTAAAAAAATTAAATCTATTTGTGTAATTTAAAATGAACTCATATATATATATATATATATATATTTAATATTTAATAATATAATATAAAAATAGATTTATAAAAAAGAAAAAGAAAATAAGAAAATAAAAGGAAAATGTTATTTTAAAATTGATAAAATTATTGAAAGAAACATATTTAAATTATTTTGTGTCATTAAGCCTCAACAATAATTTAAATCTATTTGTATAATTTAAAATGAACTCATATATATTATATATATTTTAAATAAATTCATATTTAATAATAATAACATATAAAAACATATTTATGAAAAAAAAAATTATAAATATGCTAAAATTATGAAAAGAAACAAATTTAAATTATGTTGTCACTTAAGCCTTAAAATATAATTATATTATATTATATTATATTATATTATATTATATTATATTATATTATATTATATATATATATATATATATATATATATATATATATATATATATATATATATAGTTCTACATATATACATTTAAATCAACAATCCTCTAACAATAAACTTAAGTAGTTCAGTTGGTCAGGTTTTGTAGTTTCTAATTATAAGGTTGATAGTTCAATTATTGATGAAATCATTTAATTTTTTTATTAGAGATTAAAGGTTTTCAAGGGGTTGACCTGTCATTATAGAGAATAGAGGGACCCTTTTATCTAAGGGCAAAGCTCGGGGGAAAGGGGTGTGAATTGATCAATTTCGTGTAAGGGTATTTTCGTCATTCCCTTATGTTCAACATTTTACAGGGGATGTTTGTACAATAAACGGAAAGGTTGCATAAGAGTATAATTTCATTTAAACTTAGGGAATGTTTGTGCAATTAAGCCAATATTTTTTACGTTGTTTGGTTGCATTCAGTAGAGCTTTTGAATGATTAAAAAAGCTATTTCATGTCTATTTGGAGAAGCTCAAATTTTAGGCAATCTTGGTTGTTAAGTACACATGATATAAATGTATGAGACGGGTATATAGAAGAAATTAATTAATTCTTTTATTAATGTTTCATTCACATTTATAAATTACAAGCTTTAGGACATAAACGTCAACATTTAATGCCATATGTATATGGATAATGAGAATAAATAGGCTAATAGTGAGTATGATGAGTCGCCAAACTCGGATTCAAAATTGATAGAAATGTTATCTTCATCGGATATTGGCATTCTTGTTTGCATCCCATGATTTCTCCATGTGTCTTCCTTACCAATAACCCATATACCTGGACTTGCAGCTCTGCACCCATGGTCCTCTTCTTATGTGCAAAGAGTAAATTTCAAGTCACTAGTACATGGGCTTAATGGTAAACCTGTATCAGTGGTATATCTTTGAGTGAATTCATAATTATTTCCTCATCCTCTATCACTATTATGATCATCATCTTCTTCTTTATTATCGTCATTGTAGTCGTCCAAATCTTCATCATCACCTGATCTTTTTTACCAACTCTATCAACATGATCTTTTAGATCTATTCTACTTTTAGACATATGCACCTTCTCTTGCATTAACCTCTCCCATTAATCATATCCCCATCAATCATAATCTATTATGCCAAAACTTGGTCAACATTGCTTCCATATTCACGAGCATGTGTAGCAATTTGGGGATCTGAGTTACCTTCTTCATCATCCATGTGTATTGGACGCATCCATTGGAAGAAGTGATTATGATCCTCTTCTCACTATAAGTTCCTCATTTTGTGATTGGCTTATTTTATGGACAAACCACATTTGGGCTTAGTTTGAGAGGGTAGACTAGGCCTTCATTGTGTTGATCAAGCTTCAAAGACATTCTCAAGACCTCATACTCAAGAGAATTTCAAAGGTATATCACTTGTGCTTAACTCTTTGAAGGAATTAGTTGCACACACACTACTTCATGCATGATTTGCTCATCTTGCATTTGTGTTTCAATATTTATGTGTGCATTTTTTTACACTTTTCACATGTGCACATTGTCGTTAGATCTAAGTGTGGTTTTGTGTAATGCAATTCTTTTCCTGAATATTGATCAAAAACGTCCGCACATACATGATGATGTGTTTGTCTCAATGCAATGGGTGACCACTTGAGATGGTCCCAATTCACGGGTCTATGTTCGTGGTTCCCTACCAACGAAGCCACCCATGAAGTTATCTTGAATGGGTGAACACTTAAGATGGTCCTAGTTCGTTGGTCCATGTTCGCGGTTCCTTACCAGCGAAGCTACCTGCATAATTATCTCCAGGAGTTTTTCTGATCCCAGTTCGTGGGTTACTCATCGCGGTTCCCTATCCGCGAAGCCACCAGCGAAATCATCTCCAATAGTTTTTCGTGATCCCAGTTTACGGGTGTTTCTCGGATCCCCCCACCCGTAAATGTTGATGTTTTTGCCCAATTTTTTTGTAAACTTTCCAAAACTAGGCAGTCTTGTTTTGACCTCATATATATGCATTGCCTTCTCTCTAGTTCATTTTTAAGGGTCCAAAATCCAATCTTTGAGAGACTAAGTGTTTTTTAAGAAAGAGTGACTCCCAAGAACTCATTTTTACTCAACCAAACACCAATCCATGAGCATCTAGTATCCTTCAAGCATCATCTCATCACTGATCTTCTTGTTTTCTTTGACTAGGTAAATTGAACTTGCCCTAGAATTATTAGCATCATTTTTGTGCTCTTATTTGCCTAGGATTTATTTGTTGATTAAATGCATGACTCTTTGCTTAATATTGTTTTGAATATGTTTTAGTCTTTACTTGTTGTTTGAGATTATTTGTTCATCGATAGCTTGCATTTAGGACATAATTGTCTTCTTGCTAAATCTTCTTACCTTGCATTCAGATATTGATATCTAGGATTGTTTTAATTGCCATCATTGAATTTGTAGATAAACATTTAGTGTAACCTAGCATTAATTGCATATTGGAATATTGTCACATATTCGCATAGGTTGTTTTTCTTTTCATTGATTGTTAAATCTTGTGACTAAGTGGTTTAATGCACAAGCATTGGTCTAGGATCACTATTAAAAACTCGCAGATAGAGTGAAAGTGTTAGTGACTAAGGATGGTTTGATTTGAGGTCAACCTAGATTGTAAACTTTCATTCAAATAGTGGATTTGATGATCGTATGTGGCTAGATGGATTGCATGTGAGTTTTGTCCAGTTGGAAGATTTCTCATGTAAATCAATCCTTTGTGTTTTTATTGTTTTCCGCATATTTATTGTTGATTGATTGGTTGTTAGTATGAGGTAAAAATTGTTAATATTGATTAATCGAAAAAGTTAGTAATTATTCGATTCAAACCTTTTCACCCCATCTAGATTAGTTTAGACATACTGTAGTTTATTTTTACTCACAGTTCAACTAAAATGTCCAAAAGATCTACAAAATCTAATTATGCAACCTTATCTTCCTTAGTCTCCATATCTCTTATTTTAAGTTTCCTATTGTAGTAGAAAAACACAAGAAGTTGTAGTTTCTTATGCAAGACGATTCAGTTACTTTGTATGAATTAGTGAAAAAAAATGCTCCAATTTCACTCACATGCTGAAGATGAGGCAGTTCGAGATAAGATTCACATAGCAAGTTTCCATAATGTGGGCATGTCATTTCCATACATAAACCACCATTCAGTTGCAATAAAAATATTACAGTAAAATAAATAAATAAATAAATAACCTAGTAGTTGCAACATAATATTAAGGTTCATGTTAAATAAACAATTTACAGACATCATAGCTGTTATTGTAACGGTGGCAGTACGATTACCAAATCCTTTATTTGAATATCTAAATTAGTGAGTTGTATGAAAAGAAAACATATATTTAAAAACTAATATCACTAAAAAAAAGTGACATAGAGTTACAAATATTATTTGCCACTACAAGTAAAGAAATTGTCACAATTTCAATATTGTGACAAAAAAAAAGGTACTAACAATTCGACACTTTTACCCCGTCACTAAAAGTATTTGTGATAATTTTTTTATACTTGTCACGAATCATAATTTTTAGTGACATATTATGACTTGAAATTAGTGACAACATAAAAATTGTCACTAAATTTATATACAATGACAATCATCTGTTTAAAGATTTTGTCACTATATATATTTTTAGTGATAATTAACTGTTTAAAGATTCCCTCACTATACATCTTCAAAGTGATAATATATTGCTTTAAAATTGTGTCATCAATCATAAACTTAGTGACAACTAACCATGTTAAAATTGTGTCACTATACATAAACTTATTAACAATTAATTATTTAAAAATTATCACTATACACAAATCTAGTGACAGTTAACCATATGCAAATTATGTTTGTTTTATAAAAATTTAGTGACAATTAACAAGAAGATAACAAGTTACAAATTCAATCAAAGTTAATATACTGGTTCATTTAACTATTATTAACTACAAGAAAACTTAAATACAAAATGTTTAATAAGGGATGGATAATCAAAACACAAGAAAGAAAAGAAAAAGAAAAAAGAAAGTGAAAAAAATATATTATAAAATTGTTAATGTACATAAACCAATTTGCTACAAATTTCAAGATAAATGCTTATATCAATTATATTCCGATAACCATGATAAAGATTCTCCAAGCCTCAATACTAAACACTTTCATTAATGAAAATATTTGTCACGCCCCAACTCGAAAGCCAAGACATGATCTTACTTATTATTAAATATTTAAGAAAAGCTTCAAAATAAAATCAAAATAATAAAAGAAATCTTTCAAAGTTCATAATTTTTTTTTTCTTATTATGAAACTATATAAACTCCTATCTCTTAGGGAACCAAGAATTGAACTCCTCCGAGTTGCCAATCCATGCCACGTGCAAAATACAACCTCAGAAATCTGGAATCACAATGAACTAAGTGAGTTTGTAAACTCAGTAAGTATACTAAACATGTTTTATACTTATATGAAAATAACACAAAAATAAGAAGTGTCATAAATTTCAAACTCAGGTCATAAACCATTCAAATCATATACTTATCGAATTTTGCAGGGTTCATTTTTGATGCAATGAAAAAGTAAAAGAACTAGAACGACGTCTAAGTTCTATTGAAACTGGAATCCACCAGAAAGAAAATAAGAATCAAGTCTTAAATTTTATTGAATTATAAGTTCAATAAGCCTTGCGGCTTACAAGGCTATTTAAAATGAAAACCCTAACCCGAATCCTTGTTGGATAAGAAACGGGATTACATTTCAAAAACTGCCTAAAATAGTGAAATCACAAAAGTTGCAGAAATAAAAAATACTAATAACCATAAATAAGCGGGAATTAACGGTAGGCAATTCTGGCTTGTCAAAGTCAACTTACGACTAAAAAGAAAATTTCCCCAAAAGGAAAGAACTGCAATTTCAGGGCCTAAATGATAGAATTTGGCTGAAAAAGGTCGTACCTCAACACCAAAGGTTTTGACTTCTAAAGATCTCGTTGATTCCCTTCAATTAAAGTAATTTATTCTTGGATTTAGGATGGTCCCACAAAGCCATGTAGGATTTATCCACTTGTTCTACATCAGTCTCTTCTACTTACAAAGAACTCGACCTCGAGTTAGGTTCAGGATAAAGAGATTCTTCCACATGATACTGGAACAAGTCAGCAACATTGAAAGTATTGGAAATTCCTATGGTCTCAGATAGGTCGACCATATATGCATTATCATTGATCTTTTTCAGAATCTGATACAGACCATACTTCTTGGGCTTTAATTTGTTATAAGTCCCAACTGGGAATCTCTCTTTGCACAAGAAAACCATCACTGAATCTCCCTCATCAAACACCTTCCAATGCCTATGCTTGTCTACAGCTGCCTTGAATTTCGCATTAGTTTATTCCAATTTCTGTCTCACTTCAGCTTGCACTGCTTGAGCCTGAGTAGCCATGTTTTCTGTAGCAACACTAACTCCCGGACCCTTTGGTAAATGAATTAAATCCACGGTATGCTTTGGTGGTGACACATATGTCATAACAAAATGGGATTTTCTTGTGGCACTATATACAGCACTGTTGTAGGCAAACTCCACTTGAGGTAATGCATGATCCCACTGTTTCGATTTATCTCTGCAAATGCAACAAACTAGATTTCCCAAGGTCATGTTCGTCACTTCTGTTTGTCCATCAGTTTATGGGTGTGCAGTAGTGCTACGTTTCAAAGACGTATTAAACATCTTCCACAAGGTCACCCAAAAATGGCTAAGGAATTTCGTGTCACGATCAAATGTAATTGACTGTGGCACCCGATGTAGTCGAACAACTTCTCTGAAAAATAGTCGGGCTATGTGCGAAGCATCAGAGGTCTACCGGCAAGGGATGAAGTGAGCCATTTTTTAGAACCTATCAACCACTACAAAAACTGAATCTACTCCTCGCTAGGTACGGGGTAGCCCCAACATAAAATCCATGGACAAGTCCTCCCAGATATTGTTAGGAACAGGTAAAGGCATAAAAAGACCAGTATTTTGTGACTGGCCTTTAGACACATGACAAGTATAACACCTATGTATAAAATTCTCAACATCTCGTTTCAGTTGCGGAAAAAAATACCCCTCCTCCAAGCTAGCCACCGTTTTGTCTCGACCCAAGTGTCCACTCAATCCACCTCAAATCACGGATTAGCTTCTCCCGTAGAGACGTCTTAGGAATACACAAATGGTTACCACAAAATGGATACCCATCACTCTCATGAAAGTCACTAACAAGCTGTTTCTCAATACACTTTAGCTAGATTCCTTTGAAGTCTTCATCCTCCGCATACAATTCCTTTAGACAGTCAAACCCCATAATCTCATGAGCCAAGGTCATGAGTAGGGTGGCACGACAGCTCAACACATCAGCAACTCGGTTCAAAACCCCTGACTTATGTTTAATGACCAAAGGGAATTTCTGAAGAAAAGTGGCCCACCTGACATGCATGTTGTCCAAGTTTTTCTGATTGTTAATAAACTTCAAAGCCTGATGATCGATGTACAAGATAAATTCCCTCTGTACTAGGTAGTGTTCCCAGTGCTTCAAGGCTCGGACTACTGCGTAAAACTCCTGATCATAAATATTCCACTTCTGGCGAGCCTCACTTAATTTCTCGCTAAAGAAAGCAACTAGTCGCTTTTCTTAGGATAACATAGCGCCAATTCCTACACCACTAGCATCGTACTCCACTTCAAATATCTTCTCAAAACTAGACAGAGCCAGTACTTGTGCAATACACAATTTTTCCTTGATTAATGCAAAACTCGTTTATGTTTCTTCTCCCCATTGAAACCGACCTTTCTACATGCATTATGTTATCAGTGCCATGACAATGTTAAAATTCTGAATAAATCGGCGATAAAAAGTAGCTAAGCCATGAATGCTACGAACTTCACTTACGGTTTTCGGAGCAAGCCATTCTCGAATTGCTCACACCTTCTCTTCGTCCACATGAATTCCTTTTGAACTCACCACGTAGCCCAAAAATAACAAACTACTGGTCATAAAACTGCACTTCTTCAGATTAAGAAATAGTTTTTTTTTTCTATAAAATCGTTAATACCTCTCGCAACTGCTCAACATGCATTTCTTCAGTCTTACTATAAATAAGAATGTCATCGAAATAAACAACAACAAACTTTCCCACAAAAGGCCTCAATACCTGATTCATCACCCGTATGAAAGTACTAGGTGCATTTGATAAACCGAATGGCATGACCAACCACTCATACAAACCATTCTTGCTTTTGAACGCCGTCTTCCATTCATCCCCAGGTCTGACCCAAATTTGGTGATACCGAGTACGTAGATCAATCTTCAAAAATATGTTTGAACCCTTCAGTTGATCCAACATGTCATCTAAGCAGGGAATCGAGAATCAGTACTTGACGGTTATCTTGTTGATAGCTGGACTGTCCACGCACATACGCCAACTCTCATCCTTCTTTAGTGTCTGTAATGCAGGACTGCACACGGGCTCATGCTTTCGCGTATGAAACCCTTCTGCAATAATTCTTCTATTTTCTCCCATAGAATCTCATTCTCCTTTGGACTCATTCAGTAATGTGGCATATTAAGCAAACTCGCCCCAGGTATAAGATCTATATGGTGCTGAATGTCTCTTAATGGTGGTAAGTTGTTAGGCAAATCTTCTGAAGTAATGTCCCTGAATTGTTCTAGCAATGGCTGTATTTTCTCAAGAACAGTTACGGCTAATGTTTATTTCTCTTCTACCACAAGAGCTTAAACCATTAAAGCATATATCTCCTATGCATTCTTAATATCTGTCACGAATTCTGTGTCGGATCCGGTCACGGTTAGAAAAGACTGTTTCTCCACTACAGAGGGTTTGTTAGGCACTGTCTACGTTTGGAAAGAGCCATAACAATTTTATGTGACCCCCAAGTAAATAAATAAGTGTTATCCCGACCCCCATAAGTAATATCAATATCGTACTACCATAGCCGACCCAACAACACATGCCTAGCATCCATATCAATCACATCACAAACTACCTCCTTCTTATATGTCTTACAAATAGAAATAGAAACACAACAAATATCAGTTACTTTTATTGTCGGTCCCTTCTTGATCCAGCCAATTGTATATGGACTGGGATGTTTCTCGGTTGGCAACTTCAGATGTTCCACCAACCTCTTTACGACAAAGTTCTCACAACTTTCACTGTCCACGATCAGGTCACAGACTTTCTGACTGATTGTGCAGCAAGATCAAAATATATCGTTACGCCGACTGAGGTCCTCTTATTTTGGTGCGTACAACACACATTGCACCACACAATTAACCCACTCACCATCTTCTACAGCGAATTCTGTTCCCTCATACAAGTCACCATTTTCTTCATACTCAGGAACATCTGGATCTTCTTCACATCCTTCTACTCAATTTACTGGTCAACGACCAGGACATGCATTTGAATGATGACTAGGCTTTCTACATCTGTAACAAGTTCCTGGTGTAGGTCTAGCATAGGGATTTGGATTTGGATTTGGATTTCTAGGCACGCTCCTGTTGGCTGGCGTTGTTGTTTGATTGCTACTACTACCCTCTTCTCCACTAGCTCCTTTTGGTTGGTTCACTAGAACTGATGATTGAACACCCTTGTCTCTGTTAGGGAATGATGACTCAGAATTTTTCCTTCAAAAACCAGGGTTTTCAACTCTACGTTTCAGCAACTCGGCCTTTAGCGCCATGTTATGAGCTTCATCCACGATCCACAACACTTGCAACCCGATCTTATCTTGAAGTAACGGCCTCAACCCATTGAGATATCTGGCTACACACTGCCCCTCTGTTTCACTCAAGTTATTTCGTTCCGAGAGCCTAGAAAACTATGTTGTGTAATCAAACACCGACTTGTTCCCCTACGAACAGTTTTAAAGCAACTGAAATAGATACTGCTCATAGTCTGGTGGCAGAAACCTACCCATCATAAGCTACTTCATTCTACGCCATGTCCTTACAATTGTCTTTCCTTGTCGCTGACTGTTCTTCTGTAATTGATCCCACCAGACTGTAGCCCCTCTTTTCAGTCTAAAGGTGACAAATCTGACCATCTTCTCTTCTAGAATCTCCATCATCTCGAAGAACCGCTCTACTTCTGTGATCTAGTCAAGAAAATCTTCTACACACAGATTTCCATTAAAGCTTGGAAGATTTGCCTTCAACCAGTAGTCATCCTGCTCTCTGGATCGTCTCGCTGGTTGAATAACACCATATCCTCCATCTCCTTCTTCTTCAGAGTCATCCTCGCTATCAGGTTGATGATGATAGGGATGTCCTCTGTTAACAGGATGGCCTTGGGCAAATCCCTCAGCTCGTACTCTGTTATCCGGTTGCGGCTGCTTGTTGTTAGCTTTGAGGTTCATCCCGACAAGCAGTTCCCGAATCTCCCTTAACTGTTGTCGTTGTTCCTCCACCACTGCCCACAAGGCCTCCACCCTACGATCATTGTCAGTAGGGTTTCTGTCTCCTGCTCCGTTAGTTGACATCGAGATCGGTAAATCTTTGCTCTGATACCAATTGACGCAGTGAAAACGTAAAAGAACTAGACCGATGTCTAAGTTCTATTGAAACTGTAATCCACCATAAAGAAAATAAGAATCAAGTCTTAAATTTTATTGAATGATAAGTTCAATGAGTCTTTCGGCTTACAAGGCTATTTAAAATGAAAACCCTAACCCGAATCCTTGTTGGACAAGAAACGGGATTAAATTTCAAAAGCTGCCTAAAATAGCGAAATCACAAAAGTTACGGAAATAAAAGATACTAATAACCCTAAACAAGCCGGAATTAACGGTAGACGATTCTGGCTTGTCAAAGTCAACTTACGACTAAAAAGAAAATTTCCCAAAAAGGAAAGAACTGCGATTTCAGGGCCTGAATGATATTATTTGGCCGAAAAAGGTCGTGCCTCAACACCAAAGGTTTGAATTCTGAAGATCCCACCGATTCCCTTCAATTAAAGTCATTTATTCTTGGATTTAGGATGGTCCCACAAAGCCATGTAGAATTCAACCACTTGTTCTACATCACTTTTATCCATTGTTGCATAGTAGGACTTTTCACATATCACTGAGAGGAGCCAAAGTCACCCGACGGAAACTAATGTATACAGGGAAGTGCAAGTGAGGATTTTTTTTATAAAAAAAAAAAAACAAAACACTCATGCCCGAAAGTAAGAGCCAGACCCTCGTCGTGATCATCGACGAGTCCTCCCACATGCACTAATACGTAGACACACAAATATGAAGACTCTTTAGTCCCTAGAGTACTCTAGAGACACTTCCCATATACCATACATATACCAAATCACATATCACATATGGCTCTACACAAATTCACATAGTTGCCTACTAGCGGTAATAAACAAAGTAGCCTAACGAAAGCACATTATATGGTACCCTATATTCACATTTAAAATTGTATACTTATTACATTTCAGAGCATTTTGAACACATTTCAAATCATTCACAAACACATTTCAAAAACATTCATATACATTTCAAAAACATTCATATTCATATAACATTGTGATATCGCTTTGATAATGGGTCTAGCATACTTACCTCTTAGCAAATCAAATTAGAGCAACAACTCACGAAGCTAAAAATCCAATCATTAACCTAAAACCATATAATCATACAAATATCAGAGTCTAATTCATATCTAGGACTAGAAAAAGGTCTGATTTATCACTTCACAAACCGAAATCCTAACCAGTGCTGATTTGAAAACCGTATAGTGTTCAATGTATGATTTTTAATTTATTATGAACTTAGTGAAAAATTCTAAAATTTTGGAAAAGAACTTTAAACAAACATATATAATGATATTAAAACTTTTATAATTTAATAATAACCATAAGAACCTTAAAATATTTTACGTTTCGTAGTATTCAGGGCTGTCTGATGATAGACAATCCTGAACACTACTCGTCATTTGAATTTTTAAAAATTATAAAAATCTTAAATTGACATAAAATCTTTACCAAAACATAAATAACACATATATTATTTTAAAATAAAAGTTTCAAAGCAAAATTATTCGGATGCATATTTCTAAAGTATTTATACTTTTGGTTACAAGAATCTGTCTAATACTGGGCAGATTGTAGTATCCATTTTTGAAAATTCATAACTAATTTAAATAAAACCATGAAAATATTGAAATAAATATTTAAACCCTTTTAACATGTTTTTAAACATTTGTGATAAATTTCAGAATTTATAAACAAGATTTACACAGCAAAATGTATTTAAAAGTCGGACCAAGTTATAAAAACTGATATTTTCAGCAATACTGTTTCAAACTCAAAAATTCATATAAATTACATTACTTAATTTTTTGAAACAAAAAGAATTTATTTAGAACCCTTAGGTAGTCTAGTTCAAAATATCAAAACAAAAATTTCAAAAATATAATAGATAAATTAACTATAAATTTTGTAAAAATCACTGGTCAGTCCTAAATACATTGGTATCGGAAGATAAGAACTCAGAAATCACTATAATAGGTTTTCATGATTACAACACAATAAAAACCCAAATATTTCCTCTAAGCGTGTAAGTAAGAACTAAAACAGTTAAAAAAAAAACACTCCTTGAAGACGTCTTTCTTCTTCTTTCCTCTCACTTTACGTTCAAATAAATTTTTAGGTTTCTGTATATATAGAGAGTGATAGTATTTTAAATCAAAGTGTTTACCAACAAATAGGATTCTTAAATTAAAATCAAAATCTCTATCTTCTGTTGTTATTGTTATCAATAATATTTTTTTTAAAATAAAGAGTTATTTTAAAACAAAAAACACCTTTTAAATTCTTATCTATATTTTAAAACTTTAACCCCCAATATCTGTATAATTTATAAAACATAAGTGTTTTTTTTTATTAAAACTTAAACGCTTATTTAGACTATAATTAAATTATGGGTCTTACAAGATTACAAGATTGGAATAAACTTTTCGTCTAGATACAATCTGCAATAGAAGAAAGTATATTATTAACACCTCAATTAGATATATATTTTTTTCAATACTACATCAAACAGTTTGTTGTTCTATAAGAATCATTTAATCAAACAGTTATACATCAACAAATATATTAACATGTCCTGTGGAAATCTAAGAAAATACAACTATAAATCATGAAATAATAATAATTATTGGTTCTTGAAAAAAAATTAAAAACAAATTAAAATTCAGAATCATTCATAAACAAAAATATAGAATTCTATATATAACATACCTTATTCAAAGAAACTTTCAATATATGAAACTTGAATGACTCCAACCCTAAAAAATAAATACAAGAAAACAAACCCTAAAAAAAATCAAGAGAAGTTTAGGGGTTGTCCTGTAAGCGTTTTTCGGTTAATGTTTTTCGAAAAGAAAAATGAAAATGAAAACAGTGTTTTTGGTTTCAATTTTAAAATCCAAAAACACGTCTGGTAGCATATACTAAATTCCGTATTTTAAAAATAAAAACGGAAAAAACTAGTCTGGTAGACCAACATAAAAAAAAATCCACTTGAAAAAAATATTAGATATATCTTATGCTTACACAAATAAAATGCTGAGCTAAAAACTCAATCTATACTCAATTTTTTTAATATTCATGCTTGTATACAACCCATTATTTTTATAACAGAAGCTGATATGGTCTCTACGACTTGTTGAGATGATGACTCCTACATCTTCTTTGAACCTCATTCAAATACAAACCTCTAATTTTTTTAATACCCAAAAATTTTTATTTTCTCTCAAGATCTTTTTATTTTTACCAATCTTCAACCGCCTCAATGAACCCATTTGCTGGAAATCACAAAATATATATCTCAAGACCAAACCACAAAAAAAAAAAAAAATCACCCCATATAATAGCACCACCTGGTCAATCGAACAATACTACTTTTTGTTCTATTCCAGCTCGTGAAAATCTGAAGGTAGGAGCACATAGTTAGTATGGAATAAATGGGTTAGCCCATCTTTAACAATTATGGCACAAACTCGAAGCCCAATCTGGTACCCAACTCAGAAGCCCAAATCAGAACCAAGAGCTGCTATTTTGTACCTCAAAACGCTGTGTTTTACTGTCTTGGAATTGTTATCAGATAAATGGTGAGCTGGCAATGAAATCCAAGGTGGCGTGCTGAGATTGGTTGAAGAATATTTCAGTCGTGACTCAGCCGATAAGGCTTTATAAAGGATTGAAGAGATAAAATTCATTCAGTTGATTTTTGGGTTGAAAACCGATTAGGGTTTGCTGTGTTTTTCTCTCTCAAAGCTTTCGAATACTCTCTCTTCTGATTCTTTGTAAATACTTGGTGAATCCAAGTGCTTCTTTGTATAATCTAATTCTTTGAGTGTTTCTAGAGTGATTATACATGTTTGTAAGGAAAGATTGAGAGGTTTCAATCTCTGTTGTGTAGATTTTCTGTGAGTTCTGTGTTCGGTTGTTATTGTGAGTGGTAGACCTAGTGTTCTTAAGGGTTTATGGGTTGGTTTCTTGTATCAGTTGGTGATTTCTGTTGTAAGACTCATATATAGTGGATTGAACATTTCTTGGATCTGCTCAACGTGGATGTAGACTTGGTTATCAAGTCGAACCACGATATCTTTGTGTGTTCTTTACTATTTCTGTTTCTTGTTCTAATCTCTCATATATCTGATATGTTTGTCTATGCTTATATCTGATCAGTCTTCTATTATATGTGATTTGCAAGTGAATCTTGTTTGTTTGATTAGTATAAAAGAAGTTGATCAGTGTTTAGATTGTTGCAGAATAACTGATGGTTTTGTTAAACTGTTGATTGTGCATTGTATCTGTTGTGATCCGAATTGATGTTATTCATATGTGAACACTTTTCTGTTATTCTTATAATTGGATCTTACAATTGAAATAGAGGGTTAACATGAAGGTGTTCAAGGTTTTATATATAGGTGTTGTCATCTCAATAGTGGTATTAGAGCTAGAGAATAGTAACAACGGCGGATCAGAGGGACCAAGATCCTCAAGCTGTGGAGTCTTTGGCTGAAGACACATCTTGAGAAGAGTAAACTGGCAGTGAGGAGATTGACGACCAAGAACCAGTATCTGCACATCAGTCTGGTAACTTTAATAGTTTTGGCAATTTTAATAATTCACTATTTGCCATGAAATTTGAAATAGACAAATTTGATGGCACTGTGAATTTTGGGATTTGGAGGAGGAAGGTGAAAGCTTTACTCTCCCAATAGAAAATCCTCAAGGCCATTAAAGGTCAAGATAAACTGCCTGTTAATTTGACTGATGAGCAAAAATCTGATATGTTAGAAATGGCTCTAGGAGCTATTATTTTGAATTTATCTGATAATGTTTTGAGAGAAGTGAATGATGAAACTACTGCTTATGATGTTTGGAAGAAACTTGTAAGTTTGTATCTTACTTAATCTTTAACTAACAAGATTTACTTAAAAGAAAGATTGTTCAGTTTTAAGATGGATGCTAGTAAAGGTTTAGGTAAAAACTTAGATGAGTTTAAGAAGATGACTATAGAATTGGCTAATGCTGGTGAAAATGAAAAACTTAGTGATGAAAATGAAGTCATAATTCTTCTTAACTCATTAGCTGAATCTTTTAAGGATGTAAAGGCAGCCATCAAGTATGGCAAAACTTCCCTAAGTCTAGAAGAATGTATCTCTACCCTTAAGTCTAAAGATTTAGAGTTGAAAATTGAAAAGAAAGATAATAGGGAAAACTTGTTTGCTAGAGGTAGACAGCCTATAAAAACTAATGGTAATAACTCTAATAACAAGAATAAACAAAGAAGTAAGACCCCTAATCGTAGATCACAATCTAAGAATAGAAATAGCAATACAAAGTGCTACTATTATGGTAAAGAAGGTCACATTAAGAAATATTGCTATGAATTTAAAAAGAAAAATCAGGAAAAGACACTTAGTGAAGGTGATGCAGCTGTAGCATCTAGATCTTTTGAACAAAGTGAGGTGTTGACTGTTAGTACTGAAGAGATTCAGACTGAGTGGATCTTAGACTCAGGTTGTTCTTTTCATATGACTCCTAGAAAAGATTGGTTCACTGATTTTAAAGAAATTAGTGAAGGTAGTGTTCTTATAGGAAATAATCAGAAGTGTCAAGTGGAAGGTATATGTACTATAGCTATCAGAATGTATGATGGGATGGTTAGAATCTTTAATAATGTAAGATACGTGCCTAATCTGAAAAGAAACTTAATTTCCTTAGGTGTCCTTGATGAAGAGGGTTATTGTTACAAGGCTGAAAAAGATATATTAAAAGTTTCTAAAGGCTCCTTAGTTATCCTAAAAGGTTAAAAGAAAAACAGTATATATGTCCTAAAAGGTGTTACTGTTACTAATGAGGCAGCTTGTGTAGCTACTAAAACTAGTGACATCACCTTTTTATGGCATAAGAGATTGGGTCACATGAGTGAGAGGGGTTTAATTGAGTTAAGTAAACAAAATTTGCTTAATGGGGATAATGTGAATAAACTTGATTTTTGTGAGAATTGTATTATAGGAAAACAGCATAGGCTGATTTTTAGTACAGCTCAACACAACACAAAAGAGATCCTTCAATATGTACACTCAGATCTTTGGGGACCTTCGAAGGTCCCAACACATGGTGGAAACTTGTATTTTTTGTCTTTAATAGATGATTTTACAAGAAAAGTCTGGGTGTACCTATTGAAGTCTAAAGATCAAACTTTTGAAAGCTTTAAAGCTTGGAAATTGTTGGTTGAGAATCAGACCTCTAAAAGGGTCAAAATACTAAGAACTGATAATGGTCTAGAGTTTTGTAAAGAAGAATTTAATAAATTCTGCAATGATCATGGTATAGAAAGACATATAACTATTAGGTATACTCCCCAACAGAATGGTGTGGCTGAGAGGATGAATATGACCATTCTAGATAAGGTTAGATGTCTCCTCATTAGCTCGGGTCTAAGTCAAAAATTCTGGGGTGAGGTTGTTGCCACTGCCACATACCTAATAAATAGATCCCCATCCACTGCTATTAATCTTTTAACTCTAGAATAAATATGGACCGGAAGACCTCCTTCTTTAAAACACTTAAGAGTTTTTGGTTGTGCTGCTTATGCACATCAATCAGAAGGTAAACTTGAGCCTAGATCTCTTAAGGGTGTTTTCTTAGGTTATCCACTAGGAGTTAAGGGTTATAGAGTGTGGCTTAGAGACCAAACAGGTTTCAAGGTTATTATTAGTAGAGATGTCATCTTTGATGAGGCAAAAATGCCCTGTAAGGATAATGAAGTAATTTCTGAATCTAAACTGATCTAGATCAGAAAATGGATGCTGATAATCAGATTCAGGTGGAAATTTTTGATCATTCAGTTGACCATGATACTGCTGATATTAAACCCATTGATAATGTACAGGCTGATCATACTGATATAAATCAGGTTGAAGAGAGTCCGTATCAGTCGGAAATAGATACTGAATCATTAGCTGATTATGAACTAGTCAGAGATAGGGCTAAGAGAATTATCAAACCTAACAGTAAATATGCCATTGCTGATGTGATTTCTTTTGCCTTATGTACTGGTCAACAATTAGAAAGTCCTGAACCTAGGAGTTATTTAGAAGCTGTTAGTTCCATAGATAAGCTTAAATGGCAAAATGCTATGAAAGAAGAGATTGACTCTCTTGAGAAAATGAGACTTAAACTCTTGTAAAGAAACCTGAAAAACAGAAAGTAATTGATTGTAATTTTAAAATAAAAGAGGGTTTAGAGAAACATGAACAACCTAGATTTAAGGCTAGACTTGTTGCTAAGGGTTTTACTCAAAGAGAAGGAATAGACTACAATGAGATTTTCTCACCAGTAGTTAAATATAAAACCATTAGGATTATTTTAGTTGTAGTTAGTTTCTACAACCTAGAATTAGAGCAATTAGATGTTAAGACAACCTTTTTTCCATGGAGACTTAGATGAAACCATTTATATGTCTCAACCGGAGGGTTTTGAATCAAAATCTAATCCTTCATATGTTTGTCTTCTTAGAAAATCTTGATATGGGCTGAAACAGGCCCCTAGACAATGGTATAAAAGGTTTGATACCTTTGTTACTAGCATAGGTTTTGTTAAAAGCAAATATGATGCATGTTTTTATTTTGATAGTGATAATATCAATAATTCTGTCTATTTACTTTTATGTGTTGATGATATGCTTTTGGCTAGTAAAAACATGTCTAGGATTCAAGATTTAAAGAAGAAACTTAAATCTGAATTTGATATGAAGGATTTGGGTAATGCAAAAAGGATATTAGGGATTGAAATAACTAGGAACAGAACTGAGAATAAACTAAGTTTAAAACAGTGCAATTATTTGTTAAAACTTGTTGATATATTTGCCATGAATAATTGCAAGCCTGTAAATATACATTTGTCTCCTAGTTTTGTGTTATCGGTTTCTTTGTCACCTATATCTATTGAGAAAAATAGGTTTATGGAGTCAATCCCTTATTCTAGTGCAATAGGGTCCATAATGTATTCTATGATTAGCACAAGACCAGACATTGCCCAAGCCATTAGTGTGCTGTCTAGATACATGTCTAACCCAGAAAAAGGTCATTGGAATGCCATGAAATGGTTGCTGAGATATATTAGTTCTACCTATGGGTGGGCACCAACCCTTCAACCCAACCTAACCCGACCAACCCGACCCAACCCGACTTGATTGGGTTGGGTTGCTTTTAAGATTGGATTGAGTTGGGTTGGGTTGACAAAATATAATCCAACCCAACCCGACAACCCGACATTAATAATAATAAAAAAAAAAATATTTAATATTATATCTATTATAAAATCTCATTTTAAAAAATATTTAAAATTTTTACTCATGCACCATTTATAATATTATAAATGATAAACATAAATACATAATTATATTTTATACCATGAATATGTAATAAATTTATTAAAAACATGCAATTATACTATCTTCGTCTTTTATATTAATTGGCACATCCTTAGTTATACTTTAAAATGCATTTTTTTTTTCTTTGGATTTGATTAAGAATTTAATAGAAAAATGTATAAAAATGGAATATAAACTCAAACTATTATGTTGATTGAAATAAATAATAGATTATCCAACTACGAGTTATTTGACGAAGTGATTATAATTGTAAAATTGATGGGAGACTTAGATGGAGGCTTTCCAAGTTGGATAAATTGTTATATTTTTATTTTTTTTAATTATGCAAATATTTAAAAATTTTGAATTATATGTGGTGATTTGATTTTGATGATTTTAAGAAATCTAAACTCAATGTGGTGTGATATTTGGGTGAAAAATTATTTTAAATTTGAATTTTGATATAACAAAATTCGAATTCGAATATATTTTTTCTATTGGGCTTAAAAAGCCCAACCCGATCAGTCTAACCCGATCAACCCAACCCAACCCGATAAATATTGGGTTGGGTTGGGTTAAAATTTACGTTGGGTTGGATTGGGTCGAAAAAATTTCAACCCAACCCAACCTGAAAACGCACACCCCTAGTTATACCAATTCAGTTGGATTGATTTATGATTGCTCAAATTCTGTTATAGATCTTGTAGATTATGTAGATTCTGATTATGCAGATGATAGAGATAAGAGGAGATCTACATCCTCATATTTCTTCACCATTACAGGTTGTTGTGTCAGCTGGAAAAGTTAGCTTCAATCAGTTGTGGCTTTGTCCATAACTGAAGCTGAGTATATTATTGTTACAGAAGTAATTAAGGAAGCTATTTGGCTTCAAGGCCTCTTAGGAGAGATTAATGTTTTTGGTAGAAAGGCTGTCATATTTACAGATAGTCAAAGTGCATTGCATTTAGTTAGAAATCCTGTGTTTCATGAGAGAACTAAGCATATAGAGGTTAAATATCATTTTATTAGAGACTAAGTTTCTAATGGTATAGTTCAGGTGGAAAAGATATCCACTGAAGATAATCCAGCTGACATGGGTACTAAAATTGTGTCTTATAGCAAATTTAAGCATTGCTTGAATTTTCTTAAGATAGGTGATTATGGTTGATGTGTTTTGTTTATGTCTTGTGCAGGTTTAGAAGAAAGCTCTTTCTGCTATATATGAAGAAGATGGCCTAAGGTGGAAATTGTTGAATAAATGGGTTAGCCCATCTTTAACAATTATGGCCCAAACTCGAAGCCCAATCTGGTACCCAACTCAAGAGCCCAAATCAGAACCAAGAGCTGCTGATTTGTACCTCAAAACGCTGTGTTTTACTCTCTTGGAATTGTTATCAGATAAATGGTGAGTTGGCAATGAAATCCAAGGTGGCGTGTTGAGATTGGTTGAAGAAGATTTCAGCTGGGACTCAGCCGATAAGGCTTTATAAAGGATTGAAGAGAGAAAATTCATTCAGTTGATTTTTGGGTTGAAAACCGATTAGGGTTTGCTGTGTTTTTCTCTCTCAAAGCTTTCGAATACTCTCTCTTCTGATTTTTTGTAAATACTTGGTGAATCCAAGTGCTTCTTTGTATAATCTAATTATCTGCGTGTTTCTAGAGTGATTATACATGTTTGTAAGGAAAGATTGAGAGGTTTCAATCTCTGTTGTGTAGATTTTCTGTGAGTTCTGTGTTTGGTTGTTATTGTGAGTGGTAGATCTAGTTTTCTTGAGGGTTTCTGGGTTGGTTTCTGGGTTGGTTTCTTGTATCAGTTGGTGATTTCTGCTGTAAGACTCATATATAGTGGATTGAACATTTCTTGGATCTGCTTAACGTGGATGTAGACTTGGTTATTAAGTCGAACCACGATATCTTTGTGTGTTCTTTACTGTTTCTATTTCTTGTTCTAATCTCTCATATATCTGATATGTTTGTCTATGCTTATATCTGATCAGTATTCCATTATATGTGATTTGCAAGTGAATCTTGTTTGTTTGATTGGTATAAAAGATGTTGATCAGTGTTTAGATTGTTGCAGAATAACTGATGGTTTTGTTAATATAGATTTAGTTAGTAAACTGTTGATTGTGCATTGTATCTGCTGTGATCCGAATTGATGCTATTCATATGTGAACACTTATCTGTTATTCTTATAAGTGGATCTTACAATTGAAATAGAGGGTTAACATGAAGGTGTTTAAGGTTTTATATATAGGTGTTGTCATCTCATCAGTTAGGCTGGTTTGATTGTGAAATGTCCTCAACATTTCTTCATATGTATACCCAGGACTCAAGAATAAAATATTTTTACCAATCTTTAACCACCATGATGAACCCATTTGTAATTGTTGGAAAACATAATATATATATAACTCAACAATTGATTGATGATTAACACAACAATCAATTTTTTCTTATAAAAAAAATGGAAGAACGTCGGAGGGGTGAGATCCCCCTCCGGCGACGCCGATCTAATCAGATCGTCAAGATCGACATCGTCGAATGATTACAAGAAAAATGCTCTAGACGTCACCAATTCTCAACTCTACGTCGTTAAATGATTTTAGCGACACTGAAACAAGTGTCTCCACCTCGTCGCCATAGCCCTGTCGCAGACTAGAATAGGCAACACATTGAGATCTTTGTCTCTAAAAACTATTTTTTGTTACACAAGTATAGTGTCACCGTAAATATCAAAAAGCTTCATTTGTTACCCATAACAACACTTTTAACGATACTCAAAATATGTCACGCAAAATATATTTTTTTACAAATATTTATAATTTTATTACCAATACATATACATATATATTAATAATTCATATTTAAATTAACTTTAGTGACATCGTCATTATATATTTTAGCGACACAATAAAAGGGTAACTAAATGTAATAATATTTTTAGTATTAAATAATTAATATAATGCTAATTAAATTTATATTTTAAATATATATATTATTTATCATAAATATCTTTTTGCTTGATAATTAATTTTATATTTATAATTTATATTTTATAATCTTATATATATATATATATATATATATATATATATATATATATATATATATATATATATATATATCATCATGAAACAAAAACAAAACTTTGAAGATTAAATGTATCATAACTTATTTTAAAAACAGTCCTAAAGTTTCAAGATTAAATGTACCGCAACTTATTTTAAAAACAACCCAAAATTAAACAAAAGAAGATACAACCAATAAAAACATTAAAATACAGCAAATAAAATTTAGATAATTAATTTCTTACAGATGAAAACACATAATAAAATTATCTTTATTACAGTCTAAACAAAGCTTCACCAATTGCTTCAGTCTTCAGAATTCTTCGATTTCTCTTGAGACTTACTATGATAGAGCTTTTAAAGATGTGTTTGAGATTTTGATGACGCACAATAGGACTTCTATGCGGATATAACCTACAATATATTACATGGAAAAGAAAGGAGATGGTTGGAGAATCATTCACCCATCAACTAGAGTCACCTAACATAGGGTGCCTAATAGAATAACCAAGTAATAATAAGCCAAAGACAAGAATCCAAATTAATAAAAAAAATAAAAGTAAATCCAAGTTCAGACAACCCATCCAGTAAAAGGAATAATTTAAGATTTCTAAAATGATTCAAACCTGTACATACGGTAGAAGAAATTCAAATCTCCAATGACCTGAAAAGTACACAAGATAAACAAAAATTGAGAGATAGGGAGACATACACAATTTATTCAGTTAATGTTATGATTTCTTACAGGTGAATAATGAGATCACCAAAACTCATAAGCTCTTCCAAAAAGGATCATGCATATTATCGTAAAATCTTAATCAATATACTTAGGTAAAATTAAAATTTTCTTCGAAACATAAAAAAAATGACCAAAAAAAAAACGATAACGTACCATACCTAGACATCGATATCACTGACATCATTGTTTTGCACCATTTTCTTATCATCATTCTTCATTCACATCATCAATATCATCAATATCATCATTTTGGTTAGAGAACACAACATTCGGACCTAATGTTTGTGCCTCAACATCTTCTTTATGAAATTGATGATCCTCTAAATCTTCTTCTTCAACTTCAAGAATTGTTGTTTCGACAATCTCCTCTTGTTCTTCCACCTCTTCCTCTATCTCAGGCACATCCAATATATGTCTATGTTGAAATTTTTGAACAACTTTCCAACTTGATCCAAATTTATGATCATTTACATAAAACACTTGATGTTCTTGAATTGCAATAATATAAGGATCACTCTTATACCATTTGTGGCTGACATCAATGCAAGTATAAATGTAATCCTTTTGAATTCTTTTTTTCTTCACATTCGTGTCAAACCAATTACACTTAATTAAGACAGCTCGATAATAAAACATATAGTTTAACTGAATAACATCCTTTAAAATGCCATAATAATCAATCGTGGCATTTTCATGTTCCCCATCCATAACTAATCCACAATTTTGGGTTATGTCTTTTATCTCTCTCTTCGATGTTATACCGAATACCATTTACAATACAACCGGTATATAATTCCACATAATTATCTGGACCACAAGCTAACGCATACAAGTCATTTGTGGCTTCTGGTGACCCATCATGTCGCAAAGATTTCATCTATAATTTTACAAATATGCAATAACTATATATATTTAATTATATTGAATTCAAATAATAATAATAATAATAATAATAATAATACTAAATAATACTAATAATAATAATAATAATAATAATAATAATAATAATAATAATAATAACTCAACAATAAGAATTGCTTACGAGTTGTGCAAACCATTTAGCGAAATCTTTCTGATGCCTTTCAATCAAATTCAGATTGCTTTCCTGTTGTAATTGCCTATAGTGTTTACTATAGACAAAAAAAAATATGTTTCTACTATAAATGAAAATGTAATGGTTTTGAAAAGGCAAGAATGTAACTTATTCCATGTATGGCTTCAGTTCTTCACAGTTATTCAAGACATACCAGTGAGCTGTATTTATATCTTGTTGTAAATATTGTATAAAATGTTTTGCACCAAATGGACGTACTTTTTGAGAAAATATAGACATCTGTTCAGCAATTTGCCTTAAGCGAGACCCATCATCATTTCGTTCATCACGATTAAACTTAGTTTCAATTCCACGAAGATACATAGAACAAAAAGTCAATAATTCATTCACAATATAACCTTCGACAATTGAACCTTCTGGATGAGCTTTGTTTTTAACAAACGTTTAAGCTTTTCTAAGTTCCTGTAAATAATATTAAATCATATAGTTAGTGTTATACTGAAATTAATATTGATGAGTATTGATAAGTGTTAAATAATTTATAAGTGTACCCTTCAATTGGGTACATCCAACTATAACCAATTAGTCCAACGAGTTGTGCTTCATACGGCAAGTGAACAACCAAATGAACCATAACATCAAAAAACACCGGTGGGAATTTTTTTTCAAACTTGCATAAAATTAAGACAATCTCTTCTTCTAGTTTCTCCAAATCTTGAACATTTAAAGTCTTTGCGCGTATCTCTTGAAAGAAATTGGACAATTCAACCAAAGGAGTGCATACATCCTTTCGTAGAATAAGAAGGGATGCTCCGTTTCCGTTTTTGTCATGGAGAAGAAGAGGATGAAGAGGAGAATAAGACGAAGAAGACGAAGATGAAGACCTGTGAAAAGTAGAAGACTTGTGAGTGGCTGTAAGCTTGTGACCAACGAAGTAGAAAAGAAAAGTGAGAAAAAAATGAGTTAAAAAAACAAAAAGAAAAAAAAAATTGTTTTTTTTAAACAAAAACAAAAACAAAAACAAACATTTTGTGTTTTTCAAATCTTTCACTTTTAACACTGATTTTTTTTTTTTCGAAAATAAAATGAAAAACGGTTAACGAACGCGTTTTCAAAATCGTTTTTTAAAAGTAAAAATGAAAACGGACTGAAAGACAGTTGTAGGATGAGGCCTAATAGTTTCAATTAAGACATAATTTTCTCTAAAATTTTGGTGCTACTAAAGATGAAACACGATTTCAAATTTAAAAAGTGTTTTTAAGGAAAACAGGAACTAATGAGAAAAAAAATTAAAAATAAAATAAAATTTAGAAACATCCCTAAACATAAATATATATATATAAAAGTGGTTCTCTCATAAGGGATCCCTTATTTTAATTTTGGTAAGAACCACCATGAAAGCACATCCATTTTTATGAATTTTGATTTGAATTTTTTTGTAGATGATATTTTCAGTGAAATCTACCTATGAATAAAATTTGAGAATTTTTCAAGAACCACAACTATTTATCCCAATTTTATTAAATATAAAGGCATCGGAAAAAGGGTGAAATATAGGAAAATTCAAGAAAAATAGTTGTGGTGCTTGAAAAATTCTCAAATTTTATTTATAGGTAAATTTCACTAAAAATACATTCCACAAAAAAATTCAGATAAAAAATCATAAAAATTGATGTGATTTCATGGTGGTCCTTAACGAAATTAAAATAAGAGATCCCTTATAAAAGAATATATATATATATATATATATATATATATATAATTCTACATAAAAAAAACATATCTTATTCAAACAAATTTTTATTATATAAAACTCGAATTTAAAATTTCGACCCTGAAAGGCAAGTAAAAGAAAACCAACCATAAAAAAAAATCAAGAGAAACTTACCTTTTTCTATCAAGGTGTACTTTTCTCTACAATCTTGATGACTTTTATAGATGAATCACAATTTCAATCCTAAAAGGTGTATTTATGGTAAAGAGAAAATAAGTATAAAATCTAGTTATAGTATTCACAAAGGGAGAACCAAGAGACATGTGAAGATGGAATAAGAAGAAGAAAAAACCACATCACAATTGTGGCGTTTTTTTCCAAATAAAACAAAATTTATTGATTCAGATGCCTTTTAAAAACCTAGTTATTTATAAAATAAAATCTTTCCTTTTTATTATTCGGTAATTTTATAACTAATTATATTATTTGTCACAAATTAATAAATTTTTTAATTAACTATGACAATTATTTTTTAAAAGTTTCAATTGAACAAAACATAATGATAAATAATACAAAATTTCACAAAATAATACCTACTGTGATACATTTGAAATTTGTGATAAAAAAATGTATCATTGTAAGTCACTTTTTTTTTGTAGAGTATAATCGAAAATTTTAAAATAGAAAAAACTTCTCATTACAAAATTTACCTCATTTCCAAGTTGAGCAATTCCATCGGAATTTGGATCTAGCCTTGGAAATACTTTGTTATTGACACTTATAAGCTCTACATTATCACTAACACCTTCTTTGTAATCGAACCTTGGATTAAGGTAATAGGCTTAAAGGAAACAAAAACATACAAGTAAATACACTTATTCGCAAGCTAAGTTTTTAAAAAAATCATAAATTTAATGCTTCAAATATTATACATGACGCATGGAGTGGATGGTAAGGTGTTCTATCCCAACGGTCATTGATAATTTGTAAAACTTATTGCAATCCTCTTTGGCGTTGGATGCCCTCTTTCATGATATGAAAGAATTCATATAAAAAATAGGATCATATAAAAAATAGGATCGTTGGAACAACTTTTGTACAGGCCAGCCCTGGGCTAAGGCACCAGGGGCACCGGCCCAGGGCCCATCATTTCTAGGGGCATCCATTTATATGCTTTAAGTTTTATGTATATAGGCAGAATTTTGAAATAAAAATGGTCAAGTAGTAATATGTTGTTTCAAAAAAGAAAAAAAGAAAAAAGGGGTTGTTTAAAAAAAACCCAAACTTACAAAAACCAAAAAAAAATTACAAAGGCTCTATGCCCTCATCTGATGCCCAATTCATTTTGGTGTTTTTTTTTCTTTTAAAAATCGTTTTATTGAATTTTTTGCTCCTACAATACCAATTTCTTTTAAGATTTCAAACTTGTATCACTTCTTCCGCTTTTCTCCACAACTCTACCCACCAAAGACAAAAAAAAACGAACAAACTTCTTCATGATACATTCCCAGATATTTATTCAAATGATTTATTTTCTGAATTAAGAGTGTTTTTCTGAATTGAGAGTGCTACAAGTTGTTTTACCAAGAGAACAAAAAAATACTGTCATTGAAATACTTAAGTTTGTAAAATGTTCATATTATTATATGAATGTATCAATTGATAATAGAATATCATTGATTATACATGTAACTGTGGCATCCGCATAAATAATTTTTTCTAAATTAAAAATACTGAAATCTTATTTGTGATCAACAATATCACAAGAAATGTTAAATGAGTTAACAATCTTGTGTATTGAAAAGGAAATGTTGGAAAAGATTGAATTTGAAAATGTTATTAATGAAATTGCTTCTCAAAATGTTAGAAGAAGACATTTTCAATGATGTTTTGACACTCTCTACTGTGTTGTATGTGTGATTTTGTTTAGTAGGACTATATTATAGCTTGAATATTGTTGAAGAGTTATTGTCGAGATTTTTTGGAACTTTTCACATGTATAAGGGCTCATTTTTTAGATCTTCATCACGGGCCTCTTAAAATTCAGGACTGGCACTGCTTCTGTATCAACATATGCAAGTTGAATTCATCTTAATTCCAAAAGCGATGGTCAAAGACTTGTTTCTCGGTAATTTACATAATCGATTTTCAACCTACACATCACTGGTAACCAATTGTTTCAGGCTGGACGTTTTTTCTTGAACAGGTCGTTAAGACATAATTTATGGCAAATCGAGTTGCTCCAAGTTGAACTAGTCCCTTTTGACAAAATTCTCTCATTTGAGCTAGTAACCACCCATGATTGTAAATGTAATTGGTAAGCCCTCTGGCTTGTGTAATGATGCTTGCTGCACTCTATTTATTCCCAACATCCTCAATCATCAAGTCATACAATGTACAACACATAGAGTCCAATAGAGATTGAACTTCTCCATCATATTTTTTCTGGCTTTAATAAGTGTTGAGCCATTATAAGTATAATTTGAACCACATATTTTTTGCTAACCTTATTTACAACTTCCCTTAGCAAATCATAGTTATAACAATGATCTTTGAACTTGTTTGATGCATCTACAGATTTAAGAAACACTGTGGAACCCTTTGATTACACCATGAAATTGATAATATAATAAGCTTTGTTGGTCGGGTCCAACCATCTGCCATTACTGTGCATCCACAAGTACTCCATTTTTGTCTCTAATAAACTTCCACATACTCTTTCAACTTCTTAAACTCCATTTGTAAGTACTTGTTATTGATCTTATATGGTAATGCATTAGAACTCCTAACCCTGCTTCTTGTGAACTAATTATCATGTTTTTAAAATGATGTGATCATGCCTTGTTGGGAGTAACATTGTCATATATGAAAAACTTGCAAACCAACCTGTTAACTGAAAATTCATTAGGATAGAAAATTCCAATCAACACCCTCAAACTGTAACCTGGGAAATCGCAGTTGGTTGGTACCTCTAGGTAACGGGGTTTTGTACGAGTAAGAAGTAAGGTACAGTAGGTAGGAGAAAAATCACCCGCCTATCGGGCTTCGAGGATAAGAATAAGATATGGCACTTAAGGTCCCCTTGCTGATGTGAGGGGTTGGTCGTGGTCCATGGTCTCTAGTCTCTAGTCCCTAGTCCCGGTCTCTGGTTCTAGTACTCGATATTGGTACCTGATCCCGATACACTGTCCCGGTACCCGGTCTCTTCTCTAAGTCACCTCTGCAGTTCCCCAATCAAAATAGCAAGCAAGAATGAGGGCTCATCTAACTCCGGTGTTGGATCCTCAAGAAGGTTGCTTGCTCCCACAGAAAGGGTAATGGAGAGCTCCCTAACTCCCCGGTTATCCAACTCCTTTCTATCGAACCCAAATGGTTTTTTCCCATCTTTATATGTGACTTGGCTTACAGATAGGTAGATAAGAGATCTATGACCAGTTGGGTCAGGCCCTAACTCACATACATATATAATAAAAATGATAGATGGGAGAATGATAATTTTTTTGATATAATTATACTAACCTAGGGGAAAAAGCATCACGAATAATCATATGCTGAAAAACCTCTATGCAATATCCAGAGGAAGGAGAGAGACCTTTCTTTCTATATATATATATATATATGTATATATGTATCACAAGAAGAGCTCCGGGGAGCTTACACCAATAGCAAAGTGGTACAACATAGGTGTTCCAGAGAGCTTACAATAGTAGTCAAGATCGATCTCATTCTTTGATCTCGATTCGTGGATCAGTTCATGGATTCATAGCCATCTCTCAATAGGCGATGACCTCTCTCATTTTTAGTCGATTTCTGGATCAGATCGGGAATACTTTTCTTGGAGAGAGCTTTGTCATATTTATAGGTTCTAATTCTTGTTGCCCACTCCATTAATTTAGTTAATCAATTTGTAATCATAGGAATGTTGATTTGGCATCGATAAAGTTGACTATTTCTTCACTAATGGCATTGTAAATGACCATTAAAGAGTTGATTAATCTCTCATTAATGGCGTTATGAATGACCATTAAAGAGTTTACTGATCTCTCATTACTGGCTTTTTGAATGGTCATCAAAGAGTTAACTGATCTCTCATTAATGGCGTTGTGAATGACCATTAATGAGTTGACTGATTTATCATTAATGGCATTGTGTACGACCATTAAAGAGTTGACTGATTTCTCATTAAATTTTTATTGTGAATGACCATTAAAGAGTTTATTATCTTTATTAATGGGGTTGATTCGTTCCATTAATGGCGTTATGAATAACCGAAGTGGTCAACTTTCTCTTCTTTTGGTTGGAGCCTTCCTGTCGTTGTTTCCCATTTTGGTCGAGTGGGAGGTTCTTGGTGGATTAGTCTAGGATAGGTATCGTGGTACCGATACTCTTTGATACCAGGGAAAAGGCCTATTGTGGCATTGACTCATGGCATCTACACTTCTAGGTACCGGGTAAGCGGGATGGTCCCGATCCAGGTTCTATCAAGAATCAGCCTTATGGAAAATTCTTCTTTGGGCCTCTAACAAAAAAGATTGTTAATAGAAGTCCCCCTTGACTTGAACACCGGTACCTAGTTGAGGTTGGAGTCAGGATCTATAATGCTTGAAGAATTTTGATTATCCTTTCTTACTGGATCCCATTACTTGAAGCGAAAACCATTTCCAGCACACTTGGCTTAGGCGAATTAGTTTATTGGTCCTTCCAACATCAAGAGTCCTGGTAATTAGATGAAAAGATCCTGGAAGGCAACTTAGGCCACTTTCAGACTAGGTCTTTATACATAGGCAAAACATAGATGAATCCGGGTACCTGGCATTCCTATTCTAGGAATCCTGATAGGAAACTATTCCATTCATGTACAAGACCTTTCCTTTGAGAGATTGGGTTTCATCCAAGGCTTCAAGAGTAACGTATAGGCTCCCCTGGTCTTGAGGATGCGGCCATCAACCAGAGCTGAGAGTCCACTCTAAATCTTGTAATTTGTAAATGTGAATAAAACATTAATAAAATAAGTTGTTTATTCATTCTATATACTTGTCTCATACATTTATATCATGTGTACTTAACATCAAAGAATGCCAGATGTAATCTCTAACTGAGTATATTTGTGTCATATACAGAGGTATTCAATTTGAGATAGACAATCTAAAAAGTCTGTAGATAGCAAGTAGAGTTGAGTACTTTATTTGTAGTTAATCTACAGTTGTGATCCATTGCGTAATATATTGTGGTCTTAACCTAGACTATTCATATGGTGATATAAGAATGAAGACACCTTATATGATGTGATCATATATTACTAGACCATGATCTTTATGAATCTCTCACCAAGTTCCGTTACAAGATGAGATTTATATATATATATATATATATATATATATCAAAAAATGATGGCTATATATGAGTGAACTTAATCCTGAGTGCCTTATCGACTCCTTCATGTTAGATCGTGGTTTTTGATATATCATGGGTGAGATCGGAGTTGCATACCTAGTCAATAACTTTGTATGCTGGAGTTACGGTTTAGCTTGTGGCTGGGAAGGTCTGTGCATAATAGTGGAATCCACTCCTTCTTGCGAGAAGTAGATGGTAGTTCCCTTAAGGATTGATTCGGAGCTTGAACAATATAAGCGCTCTCCTTCTTCCATAAAGAAAGTTTGGATTTATTTTTCATTAGAGAATTGATGGTACTTAATGGAAAAGATATAATTAGAGGGGTATAACGGACTTTATGAACTAGCTCTAATTATGAACTACTTGTAGAGGATTATACCATATGTAATAGTTATATCGATGGACAACTGTAATTTCGGTTTGTGTATTACATCTACAGTTGCGAGAGTGCAACCTTGAGTTTTTAGTGGAATAAATCCGAGGTTAATAATCATGAAATATTAATTAAAGAGTTTAATTAATTATTTCTAAGTATTATTGGAGTTCAAAATTATGGGTCCATTAGGTTTCTTTGCTATCCCAATTGATTAAAGGTAACAAGGGTCACAGTTAATTAGTTGGATTGTCCAATTAATTGTGTTACGAAAGTGAAATATATTTATTCAGAGATTAATTGAATAATAAGATAATTTAATTAAAATATTATGAATTAAATTAATTATATAAATAGATTATTTAATTAATATATTAATAATTAAATTAATTAGATAATTACATTATTTAATTAATGAATAATAATTATGAATTATGAATTAATTATTAATTGGAGGTTGCAGGTTCAAATCATGACTAAGACAAATATTAAGATAATTATATTATTTTATTATTTACTTAGTCTAGTATTTAAATTTAAGTCAACTAGGGTTATGTGGGAGTTAGTTTTCTATTTTACCTTGGACACTTAAATATTAATATCCTTTAAATATATGGAAATATATTTGGAAAATGATTTGTCTCTAGTTTTATATATATATACATAACATTGATACAAGAGACTAATAGTGATTCTTAGAACCAAAAATACAAAAAGCAAAACCTAGAAATTCTAGGAAGATTTCGGCAAAAAAAAAATGTATTCTTGCTTGTTGTGGTCGAATTTGCCATGAAGAAAATGAGTTCTATTCTTCAAGCCTTTACATCCTTCTCTCAGTTTCAGAAAGATCGTGACGTTCCCACACATAGTTACCGGATCGCGGGACATAGCGAGGAAGACTTGGTGGTTCATAATCGGAACAAAGTTTAAAGAAACGAAGGAGTTAACATCAAGGGTATAATTTAAATCCATCTTTATATATTCTTATATGTTGTATACGGTTTACAAGTTGCATAAAATTGTTAAAACCTTGTTTCAGTTGCACAACGTAAATCCGGGTTCCTACAATTGGTTTTAAAGCCCTATTATACAATATATAAGAATAAAAATTTCTTTTTCTATATTTTTGTTCTTTGATTTGCATATATGGTATGTGTAGGCACTTTCTAACGATTGTATGATGTTTATATTTTTTGTTATAAACATGGTTAATTGTTGACGGTGATTTTTGGATTAACCCCCCGCCACACAATTAATACATAATAATAACGGAATGTTAGCAAAAGTGAAGGGAATATAAATAAGACACAAAGTTTTTACATGGTAAAACCTCAGTGTGGGGAAACGTCCACGGTTGTCAATAACGACAACAAGAATTCACTATATTAGAATAAGATTACACACTCAATCTCTCTTACCTTATTGTTAGTCAAATTGCGTTAACCCCTGTATGGGTATTTTTAAGGTCTATTTATATATGCATAGAACTCTAATTCTTAATGTACACGTAAGGAAAGTTTTCATCATTTAATGAAATTCTAACTTCTTAGAGTTGTGTTCTTTTTTTTTCCTGTTTGGGGTTGATTTGTACTTCAATTGACTTTAGATCTCTTTCCTGATCTGGACTCTGATATCTATAAGGAAGTTTGTTTCCTTATCAAAGTGCGCTTCCAGAAGCTTTGTTCAGATCAGACTCTTTTTTAGTATATTTGATCGTGATTCCATCGAATCTGGGTGATGTCCACGTGTCACGCATCCGATCGTCTATTTTCCCGACCATTCTTGTTTCCACCAGATAAGCTATTCTACCCAACCCTGGCCCCGACCCGATCGGATTTACTAACCCGATCATCTGCATTATCTTAGTCAGGGGGACTAGTCGGGTTTTTTTCCGAACCTAGTCTTTTTATGACGTGTTGCACCATCTAGAATTTGCCAATAACATTAATCGTTAATTGTATGGTACAATGGGTTTAGGGTTTGTTTTAAAATTTGTGATATTTTTTCCACATATAAAATTAATGTTGGGATGTATTTTAACATTTTTTTTTTCTGCTGTATATTCTTTGTTGTATTTTTTTTGTAATACATTTTTTGTAAAATATGTACGAAGAATGAAGAAGACGGAAGGTGGAAGAGCGAAATCGGAAACGAGTGCACACATGAGATGCGCATAGGCATGCGGAGCGGACGACTACGTAGCAGCCAGGTAGTACACCAAGGCAGGCTACGAGCACAATAGCTAGGCCTTGCGTCTGTGCATACTATGCGCACAGCAGCCAAGCTGTGCGCCTAGGCTGCTGGCAGCGTTAGCCCACTGCATGTAGATTGGTTGTATGCGAAGCAGCCTTACGTTGTCTTTGTGCGTGGTTGTTGCTTATGCATGATTGGCTGGCTGTGCGTGCTTGCCATTACGTGATTGTCGTATGTGCGGTTGCGGGCAGCCTATGCGTTTGAATGATAGCCACACGCGAAAACGCTAGGGTTTCTAATTTACATCGCTACGGTTTTCGATTTCAAAAAATATTTTAGGCTGGATTTTATTTTATTTTTTATATATTCCTTGGGCCTCCTATAAGTGTTAGTAACACTTGGGCTTTAGGTTTGACTCATGATATTAAAAACGAAATCCTATTTAATCAAATTGGACTTGGTTAAAAGCCCAGAATAAGAAGAACCCAAAGGAACTTGAAGAATAATAGAGTTACTTGAAGGCCAAGGAATGCCTTGAGTAACTTTTGTAATTAAACATTTTTCTAGGTTAAATAACTCATTATACTATGTCAACTCATGTATGCTTTTTATTATGATATGATTAAAGCATTGACATACATATACATGTCATTTAGAATAAGTGTGCCTACACATAAATATATATTTTGGATATATCATGCATGCATAATAGTCATTGATAATTATGTGTTTTTTTTAATTGATTAAAAATTAGTGTAATTCACATAATTGGCTATTAAATAATGAGATTAGTTTTTTAGAGTAAAAGCTAGATAATTTTAATTAATAACTAGTCTATTAATTAAATTGTTTAATCCGTTAGATTAGTTAGGTCCGTCACTAAATATTATGTTTAATTAGATTAAAGCATTAATATAATTAGACCTAATAATGTGATTAGTTTTAATAGTTAAAACTTGATAAATCGCATTAAATAATTCTAGTCTCAGTAAAATTGTTTACATAGATTACAATTTGAATAATGAACTAGATTTTTAATTAGTTAATAATTGGATTAGTTCATTTGAATAAGATTCTAATAATTTGTTATGCCCTAGACATTTAGATTGAAATTAGCTGTTTAATCTTAGTAATATCTAGGTGCACTAATAATTGAAAACCCTAACTCTAAAATAGTGAGTGGAAGAGGGATATATGACATTATATCCCTCAGTCTCTATAATTAATTCAACAATGTGAGATTCAAGTGGGGCCTCGAGATGGCTTTATTTTCGTCCTCCCTAAGGATGGTCTCCATGAGAGTCAATACAGAGGCTAACTTCCTAACGGAAACTATTTATAAGTGTATTTTGGGATTGACCGACCCTAAGGCGTCAATTCTCAAGTTAAGCTTAAGAGATCTGAAATTGTAGGCTACACTCACAAGGTCTTAATTAAATTTGTTAATTATAAACCTGACTGAAATAAACAATGGTTGAATGATAGATAAATAAGAATTATTTTTGTATATCATTAGATTGAGAATGTCTCCATCCAACATGTAAGAATTTAACCAATCCTAAGGCGACATTGATTGTGGTTTGTTGTATTGTCGTGGTGTAGAAACAGGTTTTTAGGGATTTTCTTGTTCATGAAATATTTTCATGTATCATATTTAATTTTAAGCCAAATATTTAAGTGTGAATTAAATGTATGATTGAATGAATTCTTTATTTATGTTTTTCCAATAATGTCTTCTGCACTAATATAAATCCTTGATAATGACAAATTAACTGGAGAAAACTATACTAAGTGGAAAAATAATATCAACGCAATCTTGGTAACAAAAGACCTAAAGTTTGTGTTTATGGAGGAGTGTAATCCACAGCCTGATGCCAAAGCCGCACGAAATGTACATGAGGCATACCAGAAATGGGTCTCATCTGATGAGAAGGCCCGAACTTATCTGTTAGCTAGTATGACAAAAGTGCTTGTTACAAAGCACGAAGCAATGGCTACAACATTCAAAATCAAGGAGTCATTGCAGGTTACGTTTTGGCAACCCTCTAAGCAAAAGTGGCACGAAGCTACTCATTTTATAATGCTTGCTTGGATGAAAGAGGGTGCATCTGTTAGGGAACATGTCATGAGCATGATGTCCCATTTCAACATGGCAGGGGTCATTGGCAGAGCCATTGATGAACCTAGCTGGGTGAGCATCACACTGATGACTCATCCAAAGAGCTTCGTTCAGTTTAAAATTAACTATGGGATGAACAAGTTGTGATTCAGACTGACTCAATTGCTTAATGAGCTCACTACCGTTGAGTCCATGACTAAGGACAACAAAAGTAAGGTTGGTGAAGCAAATGTTGCTACCATCTTCCTCTGGATCTAAAAAGAGGAAGAGGACTGGTGGTAAGGCTAAAAGTAAGCATAAACCCAAGAAATCCCAAAGCAAGAAGAAATACACCTTTATCGACAAGGATAAAGGAAACGGAAAATGTTTTCGTTGCGAAAAGATCGGTCACTAGAAGAGAAATTGTCATAATATCTAGAGAAGGTTGCCAAGAAGAAAAAGGCAAAAGGTAAATGTGATTTACTTGTTATTGAATCATGTTTAGTGGAAGATGATTCTTCACATTTGATAGTTGATTCAGAGGCCACTAATCATGTTTGTTATTCCTTACAGTGGACTGATTCATGGACAGAGCTTGAGGATGGACCCTTCTATATGCGTATTGGGTCAGGGGATGTCATGTCAGCAAGAACAGTATGAGTAGCTAGACTCCAATTTGAAAATTGATTTCTTATTTTAAATTCTGTTTATTTTATTTCTTAATTCACAAGGAATTTGATTTCTTTATCCAAAATGTTGGAACATTTATATTCTATTTCTTTTAATAAAATAAAAGAATTTGATTTTATTATTTCTCGAAATGGTTTAAATATTTGTTCGTGTTAGAATGCAATTTTTTTGTAAGTTTTAAGACCATTAATTCATACATCACTATTCAATGTTGAATTGTTTAAAGTTGAAAAACCTAAAACAAAACGACAGAAAATTTCTCCAGATAATGAAATGTATCTATGGCATCCAAGACTTGACCACATTAACCTTGACAAGATAGACATACTAGCTAAAAGCGGACCTTTAAGCCAGTTAAAGGTTGGCATCTTACCTATTTGTGAATCCTGTTTACAACGTAAATTGACCAAAAGACCTTTTACTGGAAAATGGCTTAAAGTTACAGAACCACCAGTTCTTATACAATTAGACGTCTGTGGACCGATGAATGTTAAAGCAAGGGGTGGTTATGAGTATTATGTCACCTTTATAGATGACTACTTCAGATACGAATATGTCTACTTAATGCAATGAAAACCGAAAACTTTTGAAAAGTTCAAAGAATTTCGAGCTGAAGTTGAAAACTGATTAGTCAAGACTATTAAGGCACTACGATCGGATCATAGAGGTAAGTACCTTGAATAAGAGTTTAAAGACAACTTGGGTAAACATGGTATCATATCCTAACTCATAGCTCTTGGAACAACACAACATAATGGTGTTATGGAGAGGAGAAATAGAACCCTGATGGAAATGGTGAGATCTATGATTAGTTTCTCATCATTATCAATTTCCTTTTGGGGATATATGCTATAAACAGTGGCTTACATTTTGAATGTAGTCCCATCCAAATCTGTTCCTAAGGCTCCCCTAGAGTTGTGGAATTGCCGTAAAGCTAGTTTGTGATATTTTCGCATATGGAGGTATCCAGTACATGTACTGAAGAACGTAACTGGAAAGTTGAACCCTAAGTCTATGGTCTGCTTTTTTGTAGGTTATTCCAAGGAGACTAGAGGTGGATACTTCTATAGTCTTGAATAGAACAAAGTTTTTGTATAGAAAAATACAATGTTTCTTGAGGATAACTATATGAGTGATAATAAACCTCGAAGCAAGATTGTGATAAATGAGTTAGAGCCTGGTATGACCAATACTCAATCAACAAGAGTTGTTGTTCCACCTAGGTCAGAGAGTCAGACAATTCCTAGTCAGACCACACTACCACCCAAGCGTAGTAGGAGGGTTGTACAACAACCTGATCGCTATTGAGGTATTATAGAGGCACGAGCTATCGTTTTTGATGATAGTGTGGATGATCCATTGTCATTTAAATATGCAATGGAAGATTATGACAAAGAATAATGGCTTAAAGCCATGAATCCCGAATTTCATGTACTTTAACTCAGTCTGAGAACTTGTAGACTTACCGGATGAGATAAAACCCATAGGTTGTAAGTGGATCTACAAGAGAAAGAGAGGAGTAGACGGGTAGGTAGAGACCTTCAAAGCAAGGCTAGTGGAAAATGGTTATACCCAAAAGGAGGGGGTCGATTATGAATAGACCTTCTCGCCGGTAGCTATGTTTAAGTCTATTTAAATTCTCTTATCCATTACTGCCTATTTTGATTGTGAAATTTAGAAAATGGACGTCAAGACTGTATTTTTTTAATGACAATCTTGATGAAAGCATCTATATGATGCAAATAGAGGGATTCGTATCCCAGGATCAAGAACAAAAGGTATTCAAGCTACGAATGTCAGTTTATGGACTAAAACAAGCATCTAGATTTTGGAAAATTATGTTTGATAATCCTATCAAAACCTATGGCTTTGAGCAAGACATCGATGAGACTTGTGTTTACAGGCAGATCGTTGACAAGAAACAAGAAAGTATTTTTCTTAGTCCTATACGTAGATGATATCCTACTCATTGGGAATGACGTAGGTGTATTGTCAGAAGTAAAGGGTTGGCTGGCTGACTAGCCAATTCTAAATGAAAGATTTGGGAGAGGCAAGTTATGCTTAAGGGATCCAATTGATTAGAGATCGTAAGAATAAACTCTTAGAATTATCTCAGGCATCGTATATCGACAATGTACTTGTTCATTTTTTGATGCAGAACTCTATGAATGGTAACTTACCTTCTAGGTATGGAACTCAGTTGTCTAAGGAACAGTATCCTAAAACACCTAAAGAAGTTAAGGATATGAGACATGTTTCTTATTCGTCTATAGTAGGCAGTCTTATGTGTGTTATGTTATATACGAGACCTGACATTTGCTTCGCGGTAGGAGTAGCCAGTTGGTTTAAGTCTAACCCAGGATTGTATAATTGGGTTGCAGTAAAGGCCATTCTCAAGTATCTTTGGAGAATGAGAAACTATATGCTAGTATATTCAGGGTAGGATTTGATCCCGTTAGAATATACAGACTCTTATTTTTAGTCAGATAGGGATTCTAAAAAATCCATGTCTATATCGGTTTTTATCCTTAGTGGTGGATCTATAGTATGAAGGAGTGTTAAGCAATCATGTATTGTTGACTCAACCATGAAAGCCGGATATGTATCAGTTTGTGAAGCAGTTAAAGAGGTGGTTAAGCTTTGTAAGTTCTTGACTGGAAGTTATTCCAAATCTGGATAAGCCCATCAAAGTTTATTGTGATAACAGTAGTGTTGTGGCTAATTCCAAAGAACTAAGAAGCCACAAGATAGGGAAGCGTATAAAGAGGAAATGTCATCTCATCAGAGAGATGGTCATAGAGGGGATATGACCGTGACAAAGATAGCATCGTTAGACAATCATATTGATCCATTTACGAAGATCTTTAACAACTAAAGTGTTTGAAGGTCACCTAAGAGGGTCTAGAGTTACAAGATATGTCTCACCTGCTTTAGTGCAAGTAGGAGATTGTTGGGATTTATTAATGTGAATGAAACATGAATAAAAGAAGTAATTTATTCATTCTATATACCTGTTTCATACATTTATATCTTGTGTACCTAACATCCAAGATTGTTAAATGTAATCTCTAACTGAGTATATGAGTGTCATATACAAAGGTATTCAGTTTGAGACGATCAATCTAAAGTGTCTGTAGATAGCAAATAGAGTTGGGTACTTTATTTGTGGTTAATCTACAGCTGCAGTCCATTCCGTAATGTATGGTGGTCTTAACCTAGACTATTCATATGGTGATATGAGAATGAAGACACCTTATATGATGTGATCATATAGGATTGAGCCATGATCTATATGAATCTCTCACCAAGATCGTTACAATGTGAGATTCATTTATATATATATATATATATATATATATCAACAAATGATGGCTATATATGGTTGATCTTAATCCTGAGTGCCTTATCGACTTCTTCAGGTTAGATCGTGGTTTTTGATATACCATTAGTGAGATCAGAGTTGCATTCCAGGTCAAAAACTTTGTATATTGAAATCGCGGTTTGGCTTGTGGATGGGAAAGTCTGTGCACAATAGTGGAATCCACTTTTTCTTGCGAGAAGTAGTTGGTAGTTCCCTTAAGGGTTTATTCGGAGCTCGAACAATATGAGTGTTCTCCTTCTTCCGTAAAGAAAGTTAGGATTTATTGTTCATTAGAGAATCAATGATACTTAATGGAAAAGATATAATTAGAGGGGTATAACGGACTTATCTAGCTCTAATTTTGAACTCCTTGTGGATGATTATACCATATGTAATAGTTATATCGATGGATAACTGTAATTTCGGTTTGTGTAATACATCTACAATTGCGAGAGTGCAACCTCGAGTTTTTAGTGAAATAAATCCGAGGTTAATAATCATGAATTATTAATTAAAGAGTTTAATTTATTATTTTTAATTATTATTGGGGCTCAAAATTGTGGGTCCATTAGGTCCCTTTGCTAGCCCGATTGATTAAAGGTAACGGGGGTTACGATTAATTAGTTGGATTATCCAATTAATTGTGTTACAAAAATTACATATATTTATTCAGGTATTAATTGAATATTGAGATTATTAAATTAATATATTAATAAAATAGTTTAATTAATATATTATTTAATTACGAAAGTAGCATATATTTATTATAGGGATTAAAATAGTTTCCTATTTTACCTAGGACACTTAAATACTAATATCCTTTAATATATGGAAATATATTTGGAAAATTATTTGTATGTAGTTTTATATATACATAACAAGGATACAAGAGACTAATAACTATTCTTTGAACCCAAAACACAAAAAACAAAACCCTAGAAAGTCTACGAACATTTCTTCCAAAAAAAATATTCTTACTTGTGGTGGCTGAATTTGCCAAGAAGAAAAGAAGGAGTTCTATTCTTCAAGCCTTTGCATCTTCCTAACAGTTCCTGGAAGATCGTGACGTGCCCACACACAGTTACCGAATCGCGGGACATAGTAAGGAAGACTTGGTGGTTTGTAATCAGAATAAAGCTTAAAGAAACAAAGGAGTTAGCATCTAAATCCATATTTATATATTATTATATGTTGTATATGGTTTACAAGTTGCATAAAATTTTTAAGACCCCGTTTCTGTTGCACAATGTAAATCCGGGTTCCTACATCTGCAACCTTAGTTTGGTAGTCAACTATGTTTTTTATGTACCAGACCCTTCCTGGAGAGATTGGGTTCCGTCCAGGGCATCACAAGTACCATTTGGTTGTCCTGGTCTTGAGGATGCGACGGGCAACCAGGGCCACGAATCTGCATCCTTGGTCTTAGAGAGGGGTAGGTCCTGTCCAAGGCATTAAGAATGCCATATGGCTTTTCTGGTCTCGAGGCAATCATAGGCGAACTTACCAGAACGATCATAGGCAAACTACCAAGGCGATCATAGTTGAATTACCAAGGCGATCATAGGCGAACTACCAAGGCACACAAAAAGAGATACAAACTCAAAGCGATACAACTTTGGACGATACCAGTCAATGCTTACCCTGCTTCTGCACACTTCATGGGTAAAACCTTTTGAGGGGATCCGTGTTCCAAGTTAAGGTAATGGAGTGACCTTCTGCAAAGGTGCTTATTACCATGGACCGGTCATTAGGAGAAATCTTCTAATGTTGGAGTCACCGCCTCTCTTATAGGAGTACTAGATAGAATGGTAAGCTTTTAGTCCCTAATTAGAAGCTTGCTCGGGGCTCGGGGCTCGAGACTCCACTTTGAACGAACAGGGTATTGAGTGGCTCGGAATAAGAAGTCAGAAACCGCTAGTCCTCCTCTGATGGTACTGTTCCAGAGGTATGTTTATGCTTTAAAAGGACTCTAGCAACTAAAATGAGGCTTTGGACTTCACTCAATCGAACCGAGACCTCGTTAGCTCACTTAGGCACTGTGAAGGGCCCAATACAATAAGTAAAGAACCACAGGTCTTACAGCAGTGGTGCTACTGCTCCAGAGCCTTGTTTAGGCATGTAGGAGGCCTCAGTAACAACTAATATTACCAAGCTAAAGGAACCATCTGATAGTTTGTCTGCATCACAAAAATTAAAGCAATTGAGGTTAAAAAACCCATCCCGGGTGTAGAAAACAATTACCAGACATGAAGCAGTCACCGACTCTATCCTGTAAGTCTTACAAAATCGGCTACAGAATACACCCACGATTACAGAATACACACACATGGATGCACGCACATGCTTACATATACAAACACACACTCATTTCTCTCTCTGTCTCTCATTTACACTAACATAAGTGCAGCAAATTCGAGAGGGAATTCAATACCGAGCTTTAGAGTCTCGGACCAATCTTGAGCACTAGTTCCCAAGTATAACCATATTTGACTCATCTTGCACAGTGGATTTTGGTGTTGGAAGTGACAAATGAGTAGTTCCGATTTTATTCTCACTCTAAATCTTATGCAGCTCTTGACAAACTAATTGTGAATGTACTTTCCAAACTTTTTTTAGAGTCAGGTTGATATGTGTAAGTTGTGCTTTATATATATTGAGTGCCTCATTATAATAATTATTTTTAATTTTTGATTCTATTTTTATTTAGTGTTGTGAATTTTAGTTAGGGAGACTTGCATAAATAGTCATCTTGGGTTTTCGAAAACCAAATATAGCCCTTAGTTGAAAATTTTGTGTTTTTGGTCTTTTTATACTTGACTTTACCAAAGTGCCCTTTTAAATTGTTTTCCATCATTTACCTCATTTAATACACCATTTACTAAATTACCCTTCTTATAATTTTACCAAATTGGGGAAAATTGAAAAGACACAGGTAGAAAGTAGTGGAAATAGAAGACGATCGATCTAGGGTTCCCTTGGCTTCAAGTATTCACAGTGAGGCATTGAAACAAAAAGGTGCCTCCCCTCCCCTTAGTTTGGAGAAACGGAGCTCGCTCTGACTCGATGGTATCAAGGAAGGAGAATATGTAATGGATGATGTGTTCCGGCAAACTGCTCAGTCAATCATCGTCGCCACCGTCGCCGCCTCTGTTTGACGTTCTTGAGATTTTACAGTTTCTGGGATTGACAACCATTGAATTTGGAAATTCGTTTGAGAAGTTGATGTCTTAGTTGTCTAGTATAGGGTTTTATATTGTCAATCCTTCAGATTTCGACCGATGCTCATTTGTTCAACAAATTTTTCTCATCAGTTTCTCAGCTCTCAAAATACCACAGCCTGCTCTCTTGCTCACGACACAACTACATTCAGTGAGTTTCTCTCGTTATTATATGTACTTTCAAGATTCAACAGTTTCTTTAGACATTGCCTTTTTGTTATGATAATGTTTGGGATTTGATTTGGGTGATTAAAGAAGATGGCATCATAATTATATATACCAGGGTATGAGAATTGTTATGTGTATTTTTTTAAAAATTTTGTGTTATACAAATTTGAAGATATTATCAACTAGCTCTTCTCTTTCTCTCTCTAGCTGTATAGATCGAGTACTGAGATGTTATATATGTTATAATGTATCGTCGTTTCAGTTATTTGATTGTTTTTGTGTGCTCTCATGAAACCAATCATCAAGTTGTGTTTTAGTTTTGCACATTGGATAGATCAAAAATTGGAGATTGATGCAAAATTTCCCAATTCTTTATTAGTGGAAAACAGTTTTGGTTTCTTATTTTGACTGAATTGAAGTTGATTTTCATTTGATATAGTTATTTAAATTAAGCTAACAGATAATTGAAGTTTATTTCAACTGAGTTTACATTTTTCATGTTCCAATTAGTTGTATTTAATTAATTCACTTGTTGGTTTTGTATAATTATCTTTATTGAGAATGGTGCAGCTTTTGATTCTAATATGAACAATGCTTGATAATTGCTTTTTATAATATTTGAGTCTCATTGGCAAAACCATGGTAGTGTTGAGTTTTAGAATGAGCAACTCTTTTACCGACAGGTTGGCAAAGAAGAGATCGAGAATGGATGGGGACTCACTGTTGTTTTCTGTTTCTGAGTTGTTTCCTGTTTATGAGTTGTGGGGGGATTTCTAAGCTGTTTCCTATTTCTATGGTCAGCTCCTCTATTTTTCTGCAGCTCTGTTTTCTGTCTTTCTTTGTCTCTGTCCTTGTTGCTTTTGGATCGGGGTTGGCCTACGAGGCTTTTGGTTGTACTTTGCTCTGTTTTTGGTGTGTCTTTTATGGTGATCTTTGTCTTGTTTGGCTTGTCTTTGCTGAGGGCCGAGTCTCTCTTGGTTCTTGTGGCTGGTTGGCATCATGTTGCCTTGTAATTCTCCGGTTGTGTTAATAAAATATCGTTGTTAAAAAAAATTACTTTTTATTATTGAATTATGGTAATTAGGGCACACTTTAAGCTTTTTCTCATATTTGGTGGTCTGTGCAATTTTATTGGGGTGTTTTCGAAGCAAAGATAATTAGATAGTTGATTATTCTCTTGAAAATAGCCTTGCTAGCTGGATACTGAATTACTAATTGAATGTGTAATTCCTAGCCCCAAAAAATTAACATATAGTTGACGACTTACACAAATTGTTTATGTGTCTTTGTCATGAGGATTAAAACCACCATCCCACTTCAATAATCCTTCTCGATCCATCAATCAATACCCTTCCACTAATGACATTAACATATAGTTGATCACTTACTTATAAGTTATATCAAGTCTGGTTATGTGTTTGTTTTTCATCTGAGTTTCTTTTTCAATAATTTTTACATCAGCTTTTAAGGCTAAATAACTTGAATGTCAGGATTTTTGTTCCTCTTGATAGTTTTAGAACTACTCTGTTTTTTTTTTCCAGTTTTTTTGGGTTATTTTTTGTGTTTTTGGTGGTTGTTAACAGAACATCGTCTTGTTTTGATAGGTTTTTGGCCTCTATGATCTGTTGTAGAGCTCTTGGCAGTTTGTTGGAGAAGTGAGGTTAAAGCTTGAACTGAACGTGAAGATAATAGCAAGATATACTTTAAAGAACAAATGAATTCATCATTTTATCTTTTGCCTAGGTGGATGCTTTTTGTTAGTCTTTGTAGACATAATTTTTGACCTTTGTATCCAATTATCAATTAATATTCGCGTTTCATTTTTTGATAGTCCACAGTAGATACTTTTAAGATTCTTATAATGCATGTTACTCATTTGTGTTGGTCCTTTGGGTTCTCGTTGGCCTTGTGGTCTTATGAGGTATACATTAGTTGTGATTATAAGTTTGTTTTGACAGCCTAAATCACCATGATATCTCACAAGTGACATACTTGAACATGCCCATGTCGGCATGTCCTTTGTGTTCATAAAAGGGATAAGAAATTCACTTCACAATTCAATTCCAAATATTATTTACTTCATTACTTTGGTTCTTAAAAAATTCTAAGACCTATTTTGAGCTCGGGTTCTTAATATTGTAAGCTCGAGAATCAATCTTTTGAGCCCGATAATTAAGTTTTTGAATAAAAAAAAAAATTCTGACACCGCGGGTGAGTTCTCTCATGATTTGACTATAATATGGTGTTAGATCCCGCATCTGAAATCGATTTAAGGAGACCAAGTGCACAACTCATAACTTAATGTCATAACCACATTAAGTGTATGGAGTAACTACTACTACTACTATTATTATTATTATTATAACTTAAGTCATGCACCTACTTCAGATTATGTCTCCTAATTAAATTAGACCCATAATGGGGATATTTCATTTTAAGCTCTGTAATCATTCTCTTGAGCCCCGGTTTTAATCATTTGAGCCATGTAATTAAGTTCTCACTTGACATTACTACACTATTATTATTATTATTATTATTATTATTATTATTATTATTATTATTATTATTATTATTATTATTACATTATTGTAATAGTGTTTGTTTAGATTTTTGTAAGTCATGCACCTACTTTAGATTGTGTCTGATTAAATTAGACTCATTATGAGGGTTCATTTTAAGCCTGGTTCTCCATCCTTTGAGCCCGGAAAACAATCGTATGAGCCCGTTTCTTGATCTTTTTAGTCCGGGATTCTGTATGTGTTGAATTATTACTATTATTGTTATTGTTATTATTATTGTAGTGGATCATGCTTGTTTTGATATTTGTATATCATGCCCTTACACTGGATAATGTTTCCTAAATTAATTATACTCCCAATGGTCGTATTTCATTTTAAGCCCGGTTCATATTATTGTAAGCCCGGGGATCAATCTTTTAAGCCTGTGTTTTAATCTTTTGAGCCCGCTACAATCAAACAATGTTTTAAGTATCTGTTTCCATATTGTTGGTGATTCTTTAAATAGGTTTCTTATATTGGTAACCCTGTTGTGTAGTTCATTGTGGAATCTTTTATGTGGAATATTGGTTTATAAGGGATTAAAAAGCCCTTGCAAATGACAAAATTGTATATGATGTGTAGTTTTATACAATTTTGTTTGTCTCGAGTTGATGCTTCTAGTATTTTGTCTTGTTCTGTTCATAATGCTTGTTACTTTTGTGCAATCATATATGTAGCATGAGTTTCCTTTGCCAAACTTGATCTTTAAACTCTTGAGATTCCTTTAAGTGATTAGGTTGACTGTTTATTTCATTTTTTGCTTCATACTAATCATACTATTCGTCACGGCTGGCTTCAAGTCTCCTCCTTATTTTGACACTTCTTTGTTTTGTTGGTAACCAGATGCCTAAGGATCCTATCGACAAACACTGCGGTTCCCGGACCATAATACATGGGTTCACTCAAGAATAAACAGTAATAGCAAATGTCAGATTATTCAAGTTGTTAAAGATGTCCTTAGTAAGTGTGGAATGTTAGAAAGGTTTAGGAATGCACCTTTTGGGCATTATTTGGATTTGCCACAACCCGTTGTAGTTCACGGCATGCTTATTTACAACCTTCTTAAAAAAAAGATTATTCATCAGAAAGGAAGAGAGGATGAAATGTGGTTCGGCTTGGGACAAAAGAAAGTTTGTTTCGGTAAAGAACAATTTTGTGTATGTAGTGGGTTGAAAATGGGCGTGATGCTTGAAGGGTTTTAAAGATGAAACCTGATGTAGAGGCTTATTTTTATACAAAATATTTCAAACATACGCCTACACCAGAAGTCTTGGAAAGCATTTTTTCACAAGGAACGGAAGCAGACGGTGAACACTTGTTAAAGATGGCGTACATCTTAATGGTATGCCAATTCTTTGGCAAAGATGACCAAAGGAGCGCCATACCGGGTTGGTTGATAGCTTTAGCTGATAATGAACAAGCTTTTACAAATTTTCTGTAGGGAACATATATCTTCAGTATGACATTGTTTTCGCTTCACTCTTCAACTGAGAAAAGACTTTAAAGACTGAGAGGAAAAAAACCCTATACATACAATATACACGGATTTGTTCTAGCATTTCAGGTATGCGTATCTTATTTTATGATCCTTTCAAGAATACGAAAAAATATTTGTATAAAAGTTGGCATTGTTTGATTATTGTTATTGTATAGGTATGGGCCATTGAGACTATACCGCGGTTGACAAATGTCGTCGGTACACGAATTGGCTCGGGGTTTCCAAGGATAAACAATTGGAATTTCAATAAAAAAAAACCGTGAAGATCGAAAACAAGTTCACATCAGGGGGGTGTATTTCATTAATTTTTCTCTCGTCTCTTGCAATATATAAAATTGTATATTACATAAATGTTATTAGTGAATATAAGTTTAGGCTATAACATTGTTTGTTTCCTAAGTGCAGATATCATTGGTAAATTGGGAAGTTGACCCGAAGGAATTGGAGAAGAATTACTACAAGTCATTGGACCCGGACTATATGTGTGGAAAACTACTACACAAGGGTAAGGTGGTAGAGGTTGAAGATGTAATTAATGACGAAGAGGATGTCGGTTCTGATGAGGACTGAGATGAGAAATTGGAAGATCCCGTAAATATCAATGATGGATATGTTGCTTTTTCCAACCAACAAAGAACAACATCGGTCCTGAGATCTTCAAACTCAATATCAGAACCCCTAGCTAAGAAGCAGCTTTCCCCCCTAAGGTAGAACTTCAAACTCCGAAGGTATCACCTTCGTTTTAGTGTTGTGTTACATGTGATGTATTGTAATTTTGGGAACTTACAAATTTTTTTATTTGTAGTCTAAAATTCAGACTTCAGTGCCATCCAATATCGCTGAACTCTATTCAGTTATGGTTGTACTGCTTAAGGAATGTGAAGAACGGATGACTGCTTTTTGTGGAGCAAAATTTAAGGAAAGTGAAGAACAGATAATTGCCTTCTGTAAAACCAAATTCGTAAGTATTAGAGAAGAAATGGCGGCATTGCACAAGGTTGGAGATACAACTGTGTTGGTAACATCCGAACAACATATTCATACATCAAGCAACATCGGATCGGGTGAAAAATCTCAATCAGAAGAATATAGTAAGAGTGGTATACAGTCAGGAGTTGCAAATAGTGATGTTCCATTCGCTGTTGATTCTGAAATGCCTGATTTTCTAGGCGACACCGGAGTCGATGCCAAACTGGATGAGAGTGACCTTCCAACCAAATTTTTTGATGCCAAACTAAACAACACAAATGTTCTAGTTGAGGGTTCAAGAGAAGCTTCAGAGCAGGATCCTGATGCCAATGTGGCCAAAACTGCTTTGAATACCGAAATAGAAGCGAGTGTCGTTTCAGACGCAGTGGCTCAGGTACATGAAACTTATTATGGATTATGTTAACATGTCTTGCATGACTTCAAAATAGAACACTGTCTACACTGTTATTTGTTCATGTTTTCTCCCTTGTATGCTTCTTGCTTCATTTGTTTCTCTTATTTGTTGTTATAATGCACTTACTTTATAAACAATGCATATTTCATGATTGTAAAGTTTTCGTGCCCCATTTAACCCTAAATAAATATGTTTATAAATTTAAGATCCTAACAACGATGTCAAACCAGTAAATAGTGATATTCCAACCACAAACCTGAATGTTGGAGATGAGCAACCTCAGGTATATGTGGTATGCATATATTTGTTGTATCCCTTGTATTATATATACTAAATATTCTGGGTGCAGGTATTAGCTGAACATGTGTTATTCAACCCAACTGAAATGGATGAGATCAACAATTCTGTTCTACTTGCCACACAGCAGCATGTGCCGCTGTCAAAGGTTCAGGTTCAAGTTTAGGGGATAGTTGTCGACGATTACCTATCTCCGGCAGTGAACATATTGGTTCCCAACAGTGACCAAAGTGTGATAGATCTTGACAAGGCTGACCCTAATGTTGAATACAAGGATCAATATAAGAATAGGATTCGAAATCAAGGTTTCTTGGGAGCCCATGGACTGATCCAATGCCCAAAAAGAGAAAAAAGAAGTCAAGTGAGTCGGAGGATGTTGGAACCCCTTTCACCGGTCACGCAGCGGAACTAGGTTTTAATTTTTATTTTTTTATACAGATCATATCTGTATATGGGACCAGTGAACTTTAGATCATAATTATTTTTCGGAACTAATACATACAATATGTAAATACAGGAAATTGTAATCAACAAAATTCAGAAGAACATACCAACGTTTGGAGGCTCCTTCACTTTACGATGTGCTCCTGTCTGAAATACTATGTGCTCCTGTCTGAACCACTCGATCTTTCCCGCTATCTCCCGGAACTGGTAACTGCGTGTGGGCCCGAAACGGTTTCAGGAACTTGAATGGAGAATGTAGAGAGAATTGAAGAAACTCTTTCTTCTATGTGTTTCAAAAACACACATAAAACATGAAACAATATATATATATATATATCGCCTGCTTCGTTTTTCACGAATATATATATATATATATATATATATATATATATATATCTCGCCTGTTGTTTACTTTTATATAAATATCAGTTGCTCGCCTCTGCTTTTGCGCACCTAGAACCACACTATATATATCACGCGACTGCTTCTTATATCACATATATATTTATATATATATTTTCTTCTTTTTTACTGATGCTCACTTTTTATATATACATATATATATATCTCATCATTTGCCAAAACTTTTAATATATCTATATATATTATTTTGCTTGCTGATGAATATCCGCAATTAGCTTCTAAATATATATATATATAAATATATTAAGTATTTGCATCCTATGCAAATTCTTATTTTGATTATTGTTTCATGTACACACCAATTTGTATCAAATGCAATCTCTTGTGTTATTTGTTGATATATATCTTTTAATTATCCTTTTTAAATATATCTAATATATTAAAAGTGATAATAAGTATTTTAAATTTAAACTAAATTCAAATACTTAGATAAATGATTTAGTAAAAATAAAATAATCCTATTATTTTATCTTCACCTAAATCCATATATCAACTAACACCCTCCAATTAATAGTTAATTAATAATTCATAATTATCAATATAATTAAATAATCTACTTATTTAATTAATTTAACTATTAACATTAATTAATTAAATAATCTCATTATTCAATTAATTCCCGAATATATACGTGTCACTTTTGTAACACAATTAATTGGACAGTCCAATTAATTAACCGTGACCCTTGTTACCTAAATCAATCGGGCTAGCAAGGGGACTTAATGGACCCACAGAATTTTGAGCTCCAATAATCATCGAAATCATTATTAAACTCTTTAATTAATATTCCTTGATTATTAACTTCGATGTTATTCCACTAAAAATCCGAAGTTGCACTCTCTCAACTCTAGACGCTTTTACACAGACCGATACAACTCGGTGTACATCGATATAGCTATTACACATGGTGTGATCCTCCACAGTAGTTCATAATTAGAGCTGGGTCATAATGTCCATTATATCCCTCTAATTACATATATCATTTAAGCACCGTTGATTCTATAATGAACAATAAATCTTATTTCCTTACGGAATTAGAAGAGTGCTCATATTGTTCAAGCCCCGAATCAACCCTTAAGGGAACTACCATTTACTTCTCACAAGAAGGAGTGGATTCCACTATTGTGTACAAACCTTTCCAGCCACAAGCCAAATCGCAATCCCAATATACGGAGCATATTGATCGGGAACTGCATCCGACCTTACCCATGGTATATCAAAGACCACGATCTAACCTGAAGGAGTCGATAAGTCACTCAAGATTAAGATCACTCACATATAGCCATCATTAGTTGATATATATGAATCTCATCGATAAATGGATCTTGGTGAGAGATTCATATAGATCATGGCCCAATCTTATATGATCACATCATACAAGGTGCCACCATTCTCATATCTCCATATGAATGATTCAGGATAGAATTACCGTACATTACAGAATGGACCGAAACTATAGATTAACCACAAATAAAGTACCCAGCTTTATTTGCTATCTATGGACTCTTTAGATTGCACGTCTTTTACTGTATCCATCCGTATATGACACTCATATACACAGTTCGAGATTACATCCGGCAATCTTGGATGTTAAATTTATGCACAAGTTATATAATAAAAAACACAACAATAATGTATTGAACTTATCCTTTTATTTATTTAATAAATCCATTTACAAATTACATCTTTAGGGCATAAACCCCAACAGAGGAACTATCAACTCAGGCTGAATCTAATTACAATGAATTCGCATCTTTTCTGGCTGCCAGCAAAGACCCAACAAGGTAATAGTCCCCTCATTGTCTCCTTTATATTGATATTTTAATGTGTGAACTTTTGTTCCCAATATAAAGTAAGTTTAACCATAATTTAATAACAGGGTATATGTCGGACAAATGCAACAATATATGTTTCGTCAAGATTTTAAGCAGATAGTGGACAAGAACGAATGGATATCGAACTTGGTAGTTTTTTTAATTATTTCTATATTGTTTTAATAAGGATTTATGTCACTAATTAACTAATTCTCATCGGTCAATTTACATAGCACATTGACAGCTACATGGATATTTTATTGAGGAGACGTTCGACAGAAAATGTTAACTACTTGCAGAATATCACATTTGCCACATGTGCATTTTTCGTAAGTATGGTCTATTGAAAAAAGTATGGTCTATTGAAAAAAGTATGGTCTATTGAAATGGTCTATTGAAATGGAGACATTTACTCAAACCATTATACAGGTTCTATTGAAAAAAGTTTGGTCTACTGAAATGGAGAGAATACAAATTGAAAGGGATGTAAAAGAAATTAAGGCGGTTCACGGCAAACCGAAGAGCAAAAAGAAAATATCTCTTACTCAGGTTTTAGAAGTTTGGGATGAATACCCGGAGTTTGTACCTTTAGAATTCGAGCTCGAAGAACATTTTTACACTTATGTTCGTGGTGATGATTCTTTATATGAGCCTTGGTGGACAATGGAATCGGTAAGTACCTGATGAAACTAGCCTGAATTTATTGTATGCTTAGAATTGGTAACTTCAAAACAAAATTGTTGAGGATAAGGAAAATTCTAGTTTCTATTTCTTTGATCACATGTCAATGGATTAAATATTTATTTTTAGTCATAACCTTTGTCTTGTGTATACAGGTGTTGATACCATGCAACACCAAAGGGCACTGGGTTCTTTGCCAAGTATTTCTGAAAGAAGAAAAGGTAAACTTGTTTGATTCAATATGGGGCCGCAACGATAAAAAAGTCCGATTAAGAGAAATTAGTTGCCTTCTTTATCTATTGCCCTCCATTTTGCATCGGGCAGGATACTATGAACAATTGGGAATCAAATTGAGTAATAACGCATTCTTAGCAGAAAACATCGACAAAATTTTTCTTCCGCAGCAGGTTGACGGGTATTGGTTTTTGATTAGTGTAACTGATAAAATGTCTTCATTCATCATTTATATTTATTTTTGTCCATTAACATTTTACAATACAAATTGTGGTATGTTCATGCTTAAATACGCAGAACTTATACTCTCTGGCACCTCTCTACCGTGGATTAACAAATTTAGCCAAAATGATGTACCTGCCATTCGTGAGGCAATGGCATTGGATTTGTTTATAAATGGAGTTATAGAAAGGTAGTTATAAAATGTGGTTCTGATTTTGGTGTATAGAAAGAATATTATTTTTTGTTCTCATGGCCTTATTATTGGCCTTATTATTTTTTGTTTTCAAATTTGTTAAGGTTGGCTGGTTTAGTGGAGAAATTTATTTTTTCATGTGCTGTAATCTCTTTATCTTCCTCCTCATTGCATAATACTTCTCTACAATACGGTAATATAGCAAATGTTGTGGACTTCATGATTCAGACTCTCATCATGTTCCAATCAATATGAATTATAAATTTCTAGCATCCATCTCGTGACCATGTTCTATTAGATGGTGTTGGATTGTAAGTTATTATGGAACACTGCTCTTGATTTGTATTCAATTTAGTTTTCAGACATTGCAGTCATGGTTTGGGCTTGATGAGGAGTATTATTGTGTGACATATGGCATGCTGTGTTGAAATATTACTTTACTGTAATTGTTATTATTATAGTATTGGATAGTGCTTATTTAGATATTTATATACCATACCCTTTGGATAATGTGTACAAAATTAATTAGACTATCAATAAGGGTATTTCGTTTTAAGCCTAGTTCTTAATATTTTAAGCCCAGGAATCAATTTTTAGAGTCCAGAAATCAATCTTTTGAGCCTGGGATTTTGTAACTGTATCCACCAACCTTTTTTTATTATCATTTTACTGGATCATACTATTTTATATTTTGGTATGTCATACCTTAATTTGGGATAATAACTCGTAATCTAAATAGACTCTCAATAGGGGTAATCTTTTTAAGCCCGGTTTTTAAAATATTAAGCCCGATTCATATTATTGAGCCCGGATTTCTGGAACTACATTTTCTAGCAATTAATTTTATATATTATTTAGGGATATATTGGTATGTCATGCCCTTATTGTGTATTAAAACAGATGTGTCCCACTATAATCTAAAACCCTAGATCCCTAAAGGTGTGGAAAAACATAGGTTTGGGAGTGATTTTTTTCATTTTGCATACAAGTCTAGTAGATCAATTTAAGCTTTCCCGACCAATATTTTTTCAAGCAAATGCCCTTGATATGTTTGTTGTTGAGTATGTGTGCAGATTAGGCACTTTGGCACACTTAATGGCATTAAGGAGGAATTTTCCAAGTATGTCACGGTCATGATGTCGTCATAGACGACCGCGACCATTCCACGCGACAAAATCAAAGAGTTGTTGTCGCCTAAGGTGTCGCTGGTGTGTCGCTGATGCACAAACGCGACAATGAAACGAGCAAGGAAATGGTATGTCGCGGTCTATGTTTCCGTCATGGAAGACCGTGACACAACCACACTATAAATTCTAGGGATTGCTATCGCTCGACATGTCGCCCCAACTGTCACGTGGTTGCACAACCTCGACACCAAAAATCGGGGCTATGACGAAAAGGCGGTGTGTCACGGTCTGAGTTTCCGTCATGGAATACCGCGAAAAAACCACGCGACAAATTCTAGGGATTGTTGTTGCTCGACAGGTCGCCCCAACTGTCGTGTGGTTACACAACTGTGATACCAGAAACCAGGGCTATGACGAAAAGGCGGTGTGTCACCGACTGGGTTTCCGTCATGGAAGACTGTGACACAACCACGCGACAAATTCTAGGGATTGCTATCGCTCGACAGGTCGCCCCAACTGTCGCGTGGTTGCACAACCGCGACACCAAAAACCAGGGCTATAACGAAAAGGTGATGTGTCACCGTTTGGGTTTCTGTCATGGAAGATCGCGACATAACCACATGACAAATTCTAGGGATTGTTGTTGCTCGACAGGTCGCCTCAACTGTCGCATGGTTGCTTAACCGCGACACCAGAAACCAGAGCTATGACGAAAAGGCGGTGTGTCGCGGTCTGGTTTTCCATCATGGAATGCTGCGACATAACCACACGACAAATTCTAGGGATTGTTGTCACTCGACATGTCGCCCCAACTGTCGCGTGGTTGCACAACCGTGACACCAGAAACCAGGGCTATGACAAAAAGGTTGTGTGTCACGGTCTAGGTTTCAGTCTTGGAAGACCCCGACACTGCGACTGCGACAATCACTCAATATAAAAGCAACAGTTCATGCAGGACAGTTTGCCACCACACTTTTCAAAATCCAACATCGACCTCTTCTCCTTCCACGCGACGTCGAAGACTTCCAACCCATGTAATCGGTATTTTCTTCTTCTTTTCACTTGTTTTTAGCCCTTGTTAGTCCCAAATCCTAGTCCTTTCATCTTTTACACGTCTAGGGTTGTTTGGAGGAAATTTTGGATTGTTTAGGGGTTGATAAAATTTCCTGCATATTTGTGTGAATTGAAGGCTGGGTTTTGGTTTGTGAAGTTGATTTGAGTTTATATTGTATTGATTTTGTGTTTTTGGAGGGGTTGAGAGTGAAATTGGTTGAATTTAGTTGAACTAGGGCATAATTGGGGGTAAAATTCGGGATTATTTTATGTTGAATGCTTGAATAGGATTATTTTGCATACTTGTGATTGTGGTGGTGTTTGGTGGCATCCGTGGTGTATCGGATTACTGGGGTTGTTAAATTGTGCCAAGGTGTACCAATTGTTTGATCCTCATTTAAAGAGACACAGTTGTTATAGAAGTGCAATGGCTAGAACCAAGCAAACTGCTAGGGTAGATTCCAGCCAAACTGAAACCGAGGATTCCAGTCATATGGGAAGGTCGAGAATGGGTCAAGACAAAGGAAGGAGGCAAATTCCACCTTGTGCAGAAAACCTCAATTTCCCAGCCAGGATAGCGAAGTTTAGTGGGAAGAAGTTTATACCTGAGAGGGGAATCAACTTGACCGAATTGCATGAGACTCTGATCCTTGGGATGCTTGAAGCTCAAGGTTGGGGCACTTTTGTTCAGAGGCTTGCGAAATATTGCCCTCAGATTGTTAAAGAATTTTATGCAGAAGTAATTGAGAAGAATTACAGCTTGGGAAGTTCGATTTTGGTTTGTGGTAGGGAAGTCCGCATCAACTCTGGGGACATTAACAGGCATTATAGAACTGTACTTCCACAAACAGTTGTCATGTTTAAGGGGGTTCCCCAATTTGAAATTTTCTCTAGAATGAACATTGACTTGGCTAACAGTTTGGTAGCTCAACCGATGGAGTTTGGAAATCCATGTCCAACCCAATTAAGCAGAAAAGGTTGCTTATGGAAATAGCTTTCTGGCACATCTTCATTTCTCATTCGTTGAGGCCATGCGGACATCGTACTACGGTGGCTTATGAGGTAGCCACCTTGCTTTACTGCCTTAAACATGGGCACCTTTTAGATATGGGGGTGATTGTGAAGATGGAGATTCATAAGTCAGCAAGGGAAATCATAGGGAAAGAAGCAATGGAGTTTCCTTGCCTTATCATATTTTTCTGCCAGGAGGCGGGTGTAGATATGTCTTCTGATGAGTTCATTGAGACTGGGCCTGATTTGGAATCCGTACATGGTATTTACTATTTCCAGGGTGAGGTTTGGCAAGACCCGACAGAGGAGAGGGCAGCAGGCCCAAGAAAAAAAAGGGAAGAGTAGTTTCAAATCAGTCGGATGAAGAGGATCTGGAGCCCGATCAAGATGAGCAGGCAGATGATGTTGATGATGAGAGGCTACCTGAAGATGATAGTTCCCTCCCCGCTTTAGAGCGATTGCTAGCAGCTACCAAACTCTCCAGAGGACAGCAGGCTGATGCAGCTACAGTAAATGTAAATGTCATTGGAGATGCCCAACACTTAATCCTTCAGCACATGCAGTGGATAGAACAGCGGATGATGGCTAAGATAGATATGGTGGATGCAGGATTCAGATAGGACATTGTAGATCTGAGGCAGGAGCTCCATCTACTGCCATATGAGAGAGAAATGAAGCCGGTTCCATACCCATGGCATCCATATCCAGCTCCTGGGTATCAGCCTCCACATTCATTTCCAGGTTACATACCTTCGTACCTATGGATCCAGAGTACGGGTTCAACTTTTGGTTTAGGATTTTAGCCTCAGTTTCCAGTTCACCCGAACGGCGGACCAGTAGTATCAGATGAGGAGGCTATTGTCCAAACCGTCATGGAGATATCGAGAAAGGAAGCAGAGGACAGAGAAGCAGAATCAGCCGGGTGGAAGGGGAAAGAACCGATGCCTGGATCCTCATGGCCACCACCATTACCACATTACAAGTTTCATTCTGATTGGTTTAGCTAGACTTGTTTTCTTTCGTTATGCTTCGAAAGCAATTTTTGATATTTCACATGATATTTCACATGATATCCACGGGAGACTTCTCACATGATATGACTATCATACTTTTGATATTGTAACTGTATCGACCAACCTTTTTTTATTATCATTTTACTGGATCATACTATTTTATATTTTGGTATGTCATACCTTAATTTGGGATAATAACTCATAATCTAAATAGACTCTCAATAGGGGTAATCTTTTTAAGCCCGGTTTTTAAAATATTAAGCCCGAAAATCAATCTTTTAAGCCCGGTTCATATTATTGAGCCCGGATTTCTGGAACTACATTTTCTAGCTTAATTTTATATATTATTTAGGGATATATTGGTGTGTCATGCCCTTATTGTGTATTAAAACATATGTGTCCCACTATCATCTAAAACCCTAGATCCCTAACAAAGACCACCCAAAAAGTCATATTATCATCACTTTTCTTTTCTCTACTCAAGTTTCCACTTTCACTGCCAACATCTCCTTCCCCTGGTTGCCAAATCTGCAGGTACTCATCTTCATTCTTTTTTACAAAAATAATTTTGCACACAAATCTACATCTTTACATCTATACATCACTACATCTATTCTACAAGCTGCATTTTCTTTTGAATTAGGAGAGAATGGTGAACCCTAGAGTTTCATTTTCTTTTCTCAAAGGGTTATTTCATTTTAAGCCCGAAAAACAATTCAATGAGCCTAGTTCTTAATCTTTTGAGCCTGAAATTCTCTATATATGTTCTGTTATTTTTATTATTACTGTAATTGATAGTGATTGTTTAGATGTTTGTAAGTCATGCCCTTGCTTTGCATAATGTCTCCTAAATAAATTAGGCTCTCAACGGGTGTATTTAATTTTAGTCCCAAGAATTCATATAGTAAGCCCGGGAATCAATCTTTTGATCCCGGGATTATATAACTCTATCGACCAACCTTTGTTTTACTGGATCATACTATTTTATATATTGGTATGTCATACCCTAATTTGGGATAATAACTCGTAATCTAATTAGACTCTTATCGTATGTGAATTTCACCAAGCATACATGTCATCAACAAGAGGGAGAAAGTTGCCAGATGGACATCCAAATAAGCACTTAGGAAACATCCTACGAGGTGTTATTAAGGAGAAGAAACCCGAGTAAACAAGTATCAAGGCAAGACCTACTCGGGATCAGCTAAGACAATTAAACTTACTCGGGGTGAGTAAAAAGACATTTTTCACTCGGATCATGAGACGTCATTCGGACCAGCATACTTAACATTATACTCTGGATAAGCACGACAACCGAGTAAGAAGCTCAGAGAGTGGTCCACAAGTCAAGTCAAGGCTCCTTATTAAAGAAGAATTTTAAAGAAAGAGAATGTTAAGCATAAAGGGTTCCTCCTCCGAGAACACTTCTGATTCTCCAAGAAGTCTATACTCTTATAAGGAAATAAGTCCTAATCGGACTATGCTACTAGAATCGCATTTAATCTCATTACTAGCTTCCAAAACATGAAAGAAGACAAATCTACTTCAAGCAAGTAACCAAATCACAATTAAATACAAAGATCTTGTATTACTTGTACAAAGCGGATTAGGATTCTATAAACATATAAATAGACCCATAATCTCGTCCAGAAATATATAGGCAATATAGCAGACACAGCAGTGATACAAAAAATATTAAAAGAGAGAAGAGAGATCGAGGGTTGTAATTACTTTCTTCATAGTGGATTTTGACTAGGTGGATCATATAACCACCCGTGGATGTTTCTCCGATCACCGGAGTTTTACCACGTAAAACTTGTGTCTTATTACTTTCTTTTTCTCTCCTCTTTGATTTAAAGCTAAAATCCGGTCCTTGTTGGCTTTTCTGACAAAATCCAGAAACGAACGTCAACAACTCTGAATAGGGGTAATCTTTTTAAGCCCGAAATAAACCTTTTAAGCCCGTGTGTCAAATTTTTGAGCCTGGGATTCTTGAACTACATTTTCCAATTATTTTTTATATAAATTATTTTACTGGATCATGCTTGTTTACATATTGGTATGTCATTCCCTTATTGTGTGTATTAAAATAGTTGTATCCTACTATCATCTAAAACCCTAGATCTCTAGCAAAGACCACCCAAAAAGTCATATTATCATCATTTTTCCTTTCTCTTCTCAAGCTTCCACTTTCACTGTCAACTTCTCCTCCCCTTGGTTGCCAAAGCTGCAGGTATTTATCTTCATTTTTTTAAAAAAAAAAATTAAGTTTGCACACAAATATACATTTGTACATCTAAATTTAAGCCTGGCTCTTCATTGTTTGAGTCCGGAAAAAATCGTATGAGCCTAGTTCTAAATTTTTTGAGCCCGAATATTTGGATATGTTTTGAAACATTACTTTTACTGTAATTGCTATTATTATAGTACTGGATCGTGCTTACTTAGATATTGGTATGAGTCCGGTTCTTAATCTTTTGAGCCGGGGTTCTGTATATATGTTGAATTATAACTATTGATATTGGTATGAGCCCGGTTCTTAATCTTTTTATTATTATTTCTGTTGAATTATGAGAGAATGGAAAACCTTAAAGTGTTCTTTGACCTTAGCATCGATGGTCATCCGACGGGTAGACTTGGTAGACTTGTGATTGTGCTTTTCACCAACAGTACTTCGATAACAGCTGAAAACTTTTGGGCTCTCTGCACAGGTGAGAAAGGAATCGGTAAGATCGGGAAGCCACTCCACTACAAGGGAACACCCTTCCATCGGGTGATACCGGGGTTCATGTTCCAAGGAGGAGATTTCGTTAACGGAAATGGAACCGGAGGCGAGTCCATATACGGTGCTAGTTTTGCCGATGAAAACTTCGTAAACCAGCACACTGGTCCTGGGATCCTCTTTATGGCCAATACCGGCTCAGGAATGAATGGCTCCCAGTTCTTCATTTGTACTTCAAAGGCTGAGTGGCTCGATGGCAAGCACGTCGTCTTTGGTCACGTCGTTGAGGGATTTAACGTGATGAAGGCCGTCGAGAAGGTCGGCTCCAGATCCGGTAAGACAACAAAGACCGTAGTGGTTGCCGATTGTGGTCAAATGTCTTGAATTATTGTAATTTGAATTATACAAACAATTTAATTAGACTCTTAACGAGGTTGTTTCATTTTAAACCTGGTTCTTAATCATTTGAGCCCAGACATCAGTCGTTTAGCCTGGACTTTAATCTTTTGAGATCGGGATTCTATGTTGAAATATCTTTGTTAAGATATTTGCATGTCATGCCTTTACTTTGGACAATGTCTATTATATTAATAATGTTATTATTATTATTTTTATGGTACCACGGGAGACTTCTCACATGGAATATGTCTGCTAATTAAATTAGAATAAAATACGGATATTTAATTTTAAGCCCGGTTCCTAATATTTTAAGCCCGGTAATATGTCTTTTGAGCCCAGGAATAATTTTTTTATCTATTGAAATTAAATTTTCGATTCAATTCTATTTTTTCGGCATTATATATTATTTTTATGGTACCACGGGAGACTTCTCACATGATATGACAGTCATACAATTCTAGATCAAACATTCGGAAGCAATTTCTGGAGACCAAGTGCACATCTCGTTAATACCTAAGTGTATGGAGTAACAGCAACAACTACTACTACTACTATTAATTTGTTAATATTGTTATTACTATTATTTTTATTATTGTTCTACTGGATAGTGTTTGTTTAGATTTTTGTAAGTCATTTACCTACTTTGGAATGCCTGCAAATTAAATTAGAATAAAATATGGATATTTCATTTTAAGCCCGGTTCCTAATATTATAAGCCCGGTAATATGTACTTTGAGCCATGGAATAAATTTTTTAAGCCCGATAATTAAATTTTCGACTAAATTCTAATTTTCCGACATTATAAATTACTTTTATGGTACCACAAGAGACTTCGCACATGATATGACCGTCATACAACATTAGATCAAACATCCGGAAGAAATTTCTGAAGACCAAGTGCACATCTCGTTAATACCTAAGTGTGTGGAATAACAACTACTACTACTACTACTATTAATTTGTTAATATTGTTATTATTATTATTTTTATTATTGTTTTTTGATAGTGTTTGTTTTGATTTTTGTAACCCATTTACCTACTTTGGAATATGTTTGCTAATTAAATTAGAATAAAATATGGATATTTTATTTTAAGCCCGGTTCCTAATATTTTAAGCCCGGTGTCTTTTGAGCCCGGGAATAAATTTTTTAAGCCCGATAATTAAATTTTTGATTAAATTTTATTTTTCCGGCATTATATATTATTTTTATGATAGCACGGGAGACTTCTCACATGATATGACAGTCATACAATTTTAGATCAAACATCCGGAAGCAATTTTTGGAGACCAAGTGCACATCTCGTTAATAGTTAAGTGTATGGAGTAACAACAACTACTACTATTATTAATTTGTTAATATTGTTATTATTATTATTTTTATTATTGTTCTAGTGGATAGTGTTTGTTTAGATTTTTGTAAGTCATTTACCTACTTTGGAATATGTCTGCTAATTAAATTAGAATAAAATACGGATATTTCATTTTAAGCCCGGTTCCTAATATTCTAAGCCCGGTAATATGTTTTTTGAGCTTGGGAATAAATTTTTTAAGTCCGGTATTTAAATTTTCAATTAAATTCTATTTTTCCGGCATTATATATTATTTTTATGGTACCACGGGAGACTTCTCTCATGATATAACGGTCATAACATTTTAGATCAAACATCTGTAAGCAATTTTTGGAGACCAAGTGCACATCTCGTTAATACTAAGTGTATGGAGTAACAACTACTACTACTACTATTATTAATTTGTTAATATTTTTATTATGATTATTTTTATTATTGTTCTAGTGGATAATGTTTGTTTAGATTTTTGTAAGTCATTTACCTACTTTGGAATATGTCTGCTAATTAAATTAGAATAAAATAAGGATATTTTATTTTAAACCCGGTTCCTAGTATTCTAAGCCGGGTAATATGTCTTTTGAGCTAGGGAATAAGTTTTTTAATCCCGGTAATTAAATTTTCGATTAAATTCTATTTTTCTGGCATTATATATTATTTTTATGGTACCACGGGAGACTTCTCACATGATATGACCATTAGTTAGATCAAACAACCGGAAACAATTTCTGGAGACCAAGTGCACATCTCGTTAATACCTAAGTGTATGGAATAACAACAACAACTACCACTACAACTACTATTAATTTGTTAATATTTTTATTATTATTATTTTTATTATTGTTCTAGTGGATAGTATTTGTTTTGATTTTTGTAACTCATTTACCTACTTTGGAATATGTCTGCTAATTAAATTAGGATAAAATATGGATATTTCATTTTAAGCACGGTAATATGTCTTTTGAGTGGAGGAATAAATTTTTTAAGCCGGTAATTAAATTTTCGATTAAAATCTATTTTTCCGGTATTATATATTATTTTTATGGTACCACATGAGACTTGTCACATGATATGACCGTCATACAATTTTAGATCAAACATCCGGAAGCAATTTCTAGAGACCAAGTGCACATCTCGTTAATACATAAGTGTTTGGAGTAGCGACTACTACTACTACTACTATTAATTTTTTTATATTGTTATTATTATTATTTTTATTATTGTTCCAGTGGATAGTGTTTGTTTTGATTTTTGTAACCCATTAACCTGCTTTGGAATATGTCTGCTAATTAAATTAGAATAAAATATGGATATTTAATTTTAAGCCCGGTTCCTAATATTTTAAGCCCGGTAATATGTTTTTTGAACCCGAGAATAAATTTTTTAAGCCCGGTAATTAAATTTTCGATTAAATTCTATTTTTCCTGCATTATATATTATTTTTATGGTACCACGGGAGACTTCTGACAAGATATGACAGTCATAAAATTTTAGATCAAACATCCGGAAGAAATTTCTGGAGACCAAATGCACATCACGTTAATACCTAAGTGTATGGAATAACAACAACAACTACTACTACTACTACTATTAACTTGTTAATATTGTTATTATTATTATTATTATTATTATTGTTCTAGTGGATAGTGTTTGTTTTGATTTTTGTAACCCATTTACCTACTTTGGAATACGTCTGCTAAATAAATTAGATTAAAATATGGATATTTCATTTTAAACCCGGTTAATAATATTTTAAGCCTGATAATATGTCTTTTGAGTCCAGGAATAAATTTTTTAAGCCGGTAATTAAATTTTCGATTAAATTCTATTTTTCCGGCATTATATATTATTTTTATGGTACCACGGGAGACTTCTCACAAGATATAACCGTCATACAAATTAAGATCAAACATCTGGAAGCAATTTCTGGAGACGAAGTGCACATCTCGTTAATACATAACTGTTTGAAGTAACAACTACTACTACTACTACTATTAATTTGTTAATATTGTTATTATTATTATTTTTATTATTGTTCTAGTGGATAGTTTTTGTTTTGATTTTTGTAACCCATTAACCTACTTTGGAATATGTCTGTTAATTAAGTTAGAAGAAAATATGGATATTTAATTTTAAGCCCGGTTCCTAATATTTTAAGCCCGGTAATATGTTTTTTGAACCCGGGAATAAATTTTTGGAAGCCCGGTAATTAAATTTTCGATTAAATTCTATTTTTCCGGCATTATATATTATTTTTACGGTACCACGAGAGACATCTCACATGATATGACCGTCATACAATTTTAGATCAAACATCCGGAAGCAATTTCTGGAGACCAAGTGCACATCTCGTTAATACATAAGTGTTTGGAGTAACAACTACTACTACTACTATTATTAAATTGTTAATATTGTTATTATTATTATTTTTATTATTGTTCTAGTGGATAGTGTTTGTTTAGATTTTTGTAAGCCACTTACCTACTTTGGAATATGTCTGCTAATTAAATTAGAATAAAATATGGATATTTCATTTTAGGCCCGGTTCCTAATATTTTAACCCGGTAATATGTACTATTCAGCCTGGGAATAAATTTTTTAATCCCGGTAATTAAATTTTCGATTAAATTCTATTTTTCCAGCATTTTATATTATTTTTATAGTACTACGGGAGACTTCTCAGATGATATGACCATCATACAATATCATATCTAACATCCGGTAGCAAATTCTGAAGACCAAGTGCACATCTCGTTAATATCTAAGTGTGTGGAGTAACAACAACTACTACTAATACTACTATTAATTTGTTAATATTGTTATTATTATCACTTTTATTATTGTTCTTAGATTGTGTTTGTTTTGATTTTTTTAACCCATTTACCTACTTTGGAATATTAATGCTAATTAAATTAGAATAAAATATCGATATTTCATTTTAAGCCCGGTTCCTATTATTTAAAACCCGGATATATGTATTTTGAGCCCGAGAATACATTTTTTAAGCCCTGTAAAGAAATTTTCTATTAAATCCTATTTTTCCGACATTATATATTATTTTTATGGTACCACGGGAGACTTCGCACATGATATGCCTGTCATACAATTTTAGATCAAACATTCGGAAGCAATTTCTAGAGACCAAGTGCACATCTCGTTAATACCTAAGTGTATGAAGTAACAACAACTACTACTACTATTATTAATTTATTAATATTGTTATTATTATTATTTTTATGATTGTTCTAGTGGATAGTGTTTGTTTAGATTTTCGTAAGTCATTTACCTACTTTGAAATATATCTGCTAATTAAATAAGAATAAAATACGGATATTTCATTTTAAGCTCGGTTCCTAATATTCTAAGCCCGGTAATATGTCTTTTGAGCTTGAGAATAAATTTTTTAAGCCCGGTAATTAAATTTCGAATAAATTCTATTTTTCCGGCATTATATATTATTTTTATGGTACCACGGGAGACTTCTCACATGATATGACCGTCATACAATTTTAGATCAAACATCCGGAAGCAATTTCTGAAGACCAAGTGCACATCTCGTTAATAACTAAGTGTTTGGAGTAACAACTACTACTATTACTATTATTAAATTGTTAATATTGTTATTATTATTATTTTTATTATTGTTTTAGCAGATAGTGTTTGTTTAGATTTTTGAACCCATTTACCTAGTTTAGAATATGTCTGCTAATTAAATTATAATAAAATATGGATGTTTCATTTTAGGTCCGGTTCCAAATATTTTAGGCCCGGTAATATGTAATATTGAGCTCGGGATTAATTTTTTTGAAGCCCTGTAATTAAATTTTCGATTATACTGTATTTTTCCCACATTATAAATTATTTTTATGGTACCATAGGAGACATCTCACATGATATGACCGTCAAACAAATTTATATCAAACATTCGGAAGCAATTTCTGGAAACCAAGTGCATATCTCGTTAATACCTAAGTGTTTGGAGTAACAACTACTACTGTTACTATTATTAAATTGTTAATATTGTTATTATTATTATTTTTATTATTGTTCTAGTGGATAGTGTTTGTTTAGATTTTTGTAACCCATTTACCTACTTTGGAATATGTCTGCTAATTAAATTAGAATAAAATATGGATATTTCATTTTAGGTCCGGTTCCTAATATTTTAAGCCCAGTAATATGTAATATTGAGCCCGGGAATAAATTTTTTGAAGCCCAGTAATTAAATATTCGAATAAATTGTATTTTTCCGGCATTATATATTATTTTTATGGTACCACGGGAGACTTCTCACATGATATGACCGTCATACAATTTTAGATCAAACATCCGGAAGCAATTTCTGGAGACCAAGTGCATATCTCGTTAATACATAAGTGTTTGGAGTAGCAACTACTACTACTACTACTATTAACTTTTTAATATTGTTATTATTATTATTTTTATTATTGTTCCGGTGGATAGTATTTGTTTTGATTTTTGTAACCCATTAACCTGCTTTGGAATATGTCTGCTAATTAAATTAGAATAAAATATGGATATTTAATTTTAAGCCCGGTTCCCAATATTTTATGCCCGGTAATATGTTTTTTGAACCCGAGAATAAATTTTTTAAGCCCGGTAATTAAATTTTCGATTAAATTCTATTTTTCCGGCATTATATATTATTTTTACGGTACCACGAGAGACTTCTCACATGATATGGCCGTCATAAAATTTTATATCAAACATCCAGAAGCAATTTCTGGAGACCAAGTGCACATCTCGTTAATACATAAGTGTTTGGAGTAACAACTACTACAACTTCTATTATTAAATTGTTAATATTGTTATTATTATTATTTTTATTATTGTTCTAGTGGATAGTGTTTGTTTAGATTTTTGTAAGCCATTTACCTACTTTGGAATATGTCTGCTAATTAAATTAGAATAAAATATGGATATTTCATTTTAGGCCCGGTTCTTAATATTTTAACCCGGTAATATGTAATATTGAGCTTGGGAATAAATTTTTTAAGCCCGGTAATTAAATTTTTGATTAAATTCTATTTTTCCGGTATTATATATTATTTTTATGGTACTACAGGAGACTTCTCAGATGATATGACCATCATACAATATCATATCAAACATCTGGAAGCAAATTCTGAAGACCAAGTGCACATCTCGTTAATATCTAAGTGTGTGGAGTAACAACAACTACTACTAATACTACTATTAATTTGTTAATATTGTTATTATTATTATTATTATTATTGTTCTTGGATAGTGTTTGTTTTGATTTTTGTAACCCATTTACCTGCTTTGGAATATGTCGGCTAATTAAATTAGAATAAAATATCGATATTTAATTTTAAGCCCGGTTCCTATTATTCGAAATCAGGTAATATGTATTTTGAGCCTGAGAATAATTTTTTTAAGCCCGAGAATAATTTTTTTAAGCCCGGTAATTAAATTTTCGATTAAATTGTATTTTTCCGGCATTATATATTATTTTTATTGTACCACGGGAGACTTCTCACATGATATGACGGTCATACAATTTTAGATCAAACATCCGGAAGCAATTTTTGGAGACCAAGTGCATATCTCGTTAATACCTAAGTGTATGAAGTAACATCAACAACTACTACTATTATTAATTTGATAATATTGTTATTATTATTATTATTATTATTATTGTTCTAGTGGATAGTGTTTGTTTAGATTTTTGTAAGTTATTTACCTAATTTTGAATATATCTGCTAATTAAATTAGAATAAAATACGGATATTTCATTTTAAGCTCGGTTCCTAATATTCTAAGCCCGGTAATATGTCTATTGAGCTTGGGAATAAATTTTTTAATCCCGGTAATTAAATTTTCAAATAAATTCTATTTTTCCGGTATTATATATTATTTTTATAGTACCACGGGAGACATCTCACATGATATGACCGTCATACAATTTTAGATCAAACATCCGGAAGCAATTTCTGGAGACAAAGTGCACATCTCGTTAATACCTAAGTGTTTGTTGTAACAACTACTACTATTACTATTATTAAATTGTTAATATTGTTATTATTATTATTTTTATGATTGTTCTAGTGGATAGTGTTTGTTTAGATTTTCGTAAGTCATTTACCTACTTTGGAATATATCTGCTAATTAAATAAGAATAAAATACGGATATTTCATTTTAAGCTCGGTTCCTAATATTCTAAGCCCGGTAATATGTCTTTTGAGCTTGAGAATAAATTTTTTAAACCTGGTAATTAAATTTCGAATAAATTCTATTTTTCCGGCATTATATATTATTTTTATGGTACCACGGGAGACTTCTCACATGATATGACCGTCATACAATTTTAGATCAAACATCCGGAAGCAATTTCTGAAGACCAAGTGCACATCTCGTTAATAACTAAGTGTTTGGAGTAACAACTACTACTATTACTATTATTAAATTGTTAATATTGTTATTATTATTATTTTTATTATTGTTTTAGCGGATAGTGTTTGTTTAGATTTTTGAACCCATTTACCTAGTTTAGAATATGTCTGCTAATTAAATTATAATAAAATATGGATATTTCATTTTAGGTCCGGTTCCAAATATTTTAGGCCCGGTAATATGTAATATTGAGCTCGGGATTAATTTTTTTGAAGCCCTGTAATTAAATTTTCGATTATACTGTATTTTTCCCACATTATAAATTATTTTTATGGTACCATAGGAGACATCTCACATGATATGACCGTCAAACAAATTTATATCAAACATTCGGAAGCAATTTCTGGAAACCAAGTGCATATCTCGTTAATACCTAAGTGTTTGGAGTAACAACTACTACTGTTACTATTATTAAATTGTTAATATTGTTATTATTATTATTTTTATTATTGTTCTAGTGGATAGTGTTTGTTTAGATTTTTGTAACCCATTTACCTACTTTGGAATATGTCTGCTAATTAAATTAGAATAAAATATGGATATTTCATTTTAGGTCCGGTTCCTAATATTTTAAGCCCAGTAATATGTAATATTGAGCCCGGGAATAAATTTTTTGAAGCCCAGTAATTAAATATTCGAATAAATTGTATTTTTCCGGCATTATATATTATTTTTATGGTACCACGGGAGACTTCTCACATGATATGACCGTCATACAATTTTAGATCAAACATCCGGAAGCAATTTCTGGAGACCAAGTGCATATCTCGTTAATACATAAGTGTTTGGAGTAGCAACTACTACTACTACTACTATTAACTTTTTAATATTGTTATTATTATTATTTTTATTATTGTTCCGGTGGATAGTATTTGTTTTGATTTTTGTAACCCATTAACCTGCTTTGGAATATGTCTGCTAATTAAATTAGAATAAAATATGGATATTTAATTTTAAGCCCGGTTTCCAATATTTTATGCCCGGTAATATGTTTTTTGAACCCGAGAATAAATTTTTTAAGCCCGGTAATTAAATTTTCGATTAAATTCTATTTTTCCGGCATTATATATTATTTTTACGGTACCACGAGAGACTTCTCACATGATTTGACCGTCATACAATTTTAGATCAAACATCCAGAAGCAATTTCTGGAGACCAAGTGCACATCTCGTTAATACCTAAGTGTTTGGAGTAACAACTACTACTATTACTATTATTAAATTGTTAATATTGTTATTATTATTATTTTTATGATTGTTCTAGTGGATAGTGTTTGTTTAGATTTTCGTAAGTCATTTACCTACTTTGGAATATTTACCTACTTTTGATGCCCGGTAATTAAATTTTCTATTAAATTGTATTTTTTCGGCATTATGTATTATTTTTATGGTACCACGGGAGACTTCTCACATGATTTGACCGTCATACAATTTTAGATCAAACATCCAGAAGCAATTTCTGGAGACCAAGTGCACATCTCGTTAATACCTAAGTGTTTGGAGTAACAACTACTACTATTACTATTATTAAATTGTTAATATTGTTATTATTATTATTTTTATGATTGTTCTAGTGGATAGTGTTTGTTTAGATTTTCGTAAGTCATTTACCTACTTTGGAATATATCTGCTAATTAAATAAGAATAAAATACGGATATTTCATTTTAAGCTCGGTTCCTAATATTCTAAGCCCGGTAATATGTCTTTTGAGCTTGAGAATAAATTTTTTAAGCCCGGTAATTAAATTTCGAATAAATTCTATTTTTCCGGCATTATATATTATTTTTATGGTACCACGGGAGACTTCTCACATGATATGACCGTCATACAATTTTAGATCAAACATCCGGAAGCAATTTCTGAAGACCAAGTGCACATCTCGTTAATAACTAAGTGTTTGGAGTAACAACTACTACTATTACTATTATTAAATTGTTAATATTGTTATTATTATTATTTTTAGTATTGTTCTAGTGGATAGTGTTTATTTAGATTTTTGTAACCCATTAACCTACTTTGGAATGTGTCTGCTAATTAAATTAGAATAAAATATGGATATTTCCTTTTAGGTCCGGTTCCTAATATTTTAAGCCTGGTAATATGTAATATTGAGCCCGAGAATAAATTTTTTGATGCTAGTTAATTAAATTTTCGATTAAATTGTATTTTCCGGTATTAAATATTATTTTTATGGTACCTCGGGAGACTTCTCACATGATATGACCGTCGTACAATTTTAGATCAAACATCCGGAAGCAATTTCTGGAGACCAAGTGCACATCTCGTTAATACCTAAGTGTTTCGAGTAACAACTACTACTATTACTATTATTAAATTGTTAATATTGTTATTATTATTATTTTTATTATTGTTCTAGTGGATAGTGTTTATTTAGATTTTTGTAACCCATTTACCTACTTTGGAATATGTCTGCTAATTAAATTAGAATAAAATATATATATTTCATTTTAGGTCCGGTTACGAATATTTTAAGCTCGGTAATATGTAATGTTGATCCCGTGAATACATTTTTTGATGCCCGGTAATTAAATTTTCTATTAAATTATATTTTTTCGGCATTATGTATTATTTTTATGGTACCACGGGAGACTTCTCACATGATTTGACCGTCATACAATTTTAGATCAAACATCCAGAAGCAATTTCTGGAGACCAAGTGCACATCTCGTTAATACCTAAGTGTTTGGAGTAACAACTACTACTATTACTATTATTAAATTGTTAATATTGTTATTATTATTATTTTTATGATTGTTCTAGTGGATAGTGTTTGTTTAGATTTTCGTAAGTCATTTACCTACTTTGGAATATATCTGCTAATTAAATAAGAATAAAATACGGATATTTCATTTTAAGTTCGGTTCCTAATATTCTAAGCCCGGTAATATGTCTTTTGAGCTTGAGAATAAATTTTTTAAGCCCGATAATTAAATTTCGAATAAATTCTATTTTTCCGGCATTATATATTATTTTTATTGTACCACGGGAGACTTCTCACATGATATGACCGTCATACAATTTTAGATCAAACATCCGGAAGCAATTTCTGGAGACCAAGTGCACATCTCGTTAATACCTAAGTGTTTGGAGTAACAACTACTACTATTACTATTATTAAATTGTTAATATTGTTATTATTATTATTTTTATTATTGTTCTAGTGGATAGTGTTTGTTTAGATTTTTGTAACCCATTTACCTACTTTGGAATATATCTGCTAATTAAATTAGAATAAAATATGGATATTTCATTTTATGTCCGGTTCCTAATATTTTAAGTCCAGTTATATATAATATTGAGCCCGGGAATAAAATTTTTGAAGCCCAGAAATTAAATTTTCGATTAAATTGTATTTTTCCGGTATTATTTATTATTTTTATGGTACCACGGGAGACTTCTCACATGATATGACCGTCATACAATTTTAGATCAAACATCCGGAAGCAATTTTTGAAGACCAAGTGCACATCTTGTTAATACATAAGTGTTTTGACTAACAACTACTACTACTACTACTATAAATTTTTTAATATTGTTATTATTATTATTTTTATTTTTGTTCTAGTGGATAGTGTTTGTTTTGATTTTTGTAACCCATTAACCTACTTTGGAATATGTCTGCTAATTAAATTAGAATAAAATATGGATATTTAATTTTAAGCCCGGTAATATGTTTTTTGAACCCAGGAATAAATTTTTGAAGCCTGGTAATTAAATTTTCGAATAAATTCTATTTTTCCGGCATTATATATTATTTTTTTGGTACCACGAGAGACTTCTCACATGATATGACCGTTATACAATTTTAGATCAAACATCCGCAAGCAATTTTTGGAGACTAAGTGCACATCTCGTTAATACATAAGTGTTTGGAGTAACAACAAGTACTACAACTACTATTAATTTGTTAATATTGTTATTATTATTATTTTTGTTATTGTTCTAGTGGATAGTGTTTGTTTTGATTTTTGTAACCCATTTACCTACTTTGGAATATGTATGCTAATTAAATTAGAATAAAATATGGATATTTCATTTGAAGCTCGGTTTCTAGTATTCTAAGCCGGGTAATATGTCTTTTGAGCCCGGAAATAAGTTTTTTAATCCCGGTAATTAAATTTTCGATTAAATTGTATTTTTCAGGCATTATATATTATTTTTTTGGTACTACGGGAGATTTCTCACATGATATGACCGTCATACAATTTTAGATCAACATCCGGAAGCAATTTGTGGAGACTAAGTACACATCTCGTTAATACATAAGTGTTTGGAGTAACAACATCTACTACTACTACTATTAATTTGTTAATATTGTCATTATTATTATTTTTATTATTGTTCTAGTGGATAGTGTTTGTTTAGATTTTTGTAAGCCATTTACCTAATTTGGAATATGTCTGCTAATTATATTAGAATAAAATATGGATATTTAATTTTAAGCCCAGTAATATGTTTTTTGAACCCGGGAATAAATTTTTGAAGCCCGATAATTAAATTTTCGATTAAATTCTATTTTTCCGGCATTATATATTATTTTTTTGGTACCACGAGAGACTTCTCACATGATATGACCGTCATACAATTTTAGATCAAACATCCGGAAGTAATTTCTGGAGACCAAGTGCAAATCTCGTTAATACATAAGTGTTTGGAGTAACAACTACTACTACTACTATTAAATTGTAAATATTGTTATTATTATTATTAATTTTTTATTCTAGTTGATAGTGTTTGCTTAGATTTTTGTAACCCATTTACCTACTTTGGAATATGTCTGCTAATTAAATAGAATAAAATATTGATATTTCATTTTACGCCCGGTTCCTAATATTTTAACCCGGTAATATGTAATATTGTGCCTGAGAATAAATATTTTAAGCCCTGTAATTATATTTTCATTTAAATTCTATTTTTTTGGTATTATATATTATTTTTCTGGTACTACGGGAAACTTCTCAGATGATATGACCGTCATACAATAGCATATAAAACATCCGGAAGCAAATTCTGAAGACCAAGTGCACATCTCGTTAATATCTAAGTGTGTGGAGTAACAACAACTACTACTAATACTACTATTAATTTGTTAATATTGTTATTATTATTATTTTTATTATTGTTCTTGGATAGTGTTTGTTTTGATTTTTGTAACCCATTTACCTGCTTTGGAATATGTCGGCTAATTAAATTAGAATAAAATATCGATATTTCATTTTAAGCCCGGTTCCTAATATATTAAACCTGGTAATATGTATTTTAAGCCTGAGAATAAATTTTTTATGCCCGGTAATTAAATTTTCGATTAAATCCTATTTTTCCGGCATTATATATTATTTTTATGGTACCACGGGAGCCTTCTCACATGACATGACCGTCATACAATTTTAGATCAAACATCCGGAAGCAATTTCTAGAGACCAAATTCACATCTCGTTAATACCTAAGTGTATGGAGTAACAACAACAACTATTACTACTCCTATTAATTTGTTAATATTGTTATTATTAGTATTTTTATTATTGTTCTACTGGATAGTGTTTGTTTTGATTTTTGTAACCCATTTACTTACTTTGGAATATGTTTGCTAATTAAATTAGAATAAAATATGGATATTTCATTTTTAACCCGGTTCCTAATATTTTAAGACCGGTAATATGTCTTTTGAGCCCGGGAATAAATTTTTTAAGCCCGGTAATTAAATTTTCGATCAAATTGTATTTTTCCGGGCATTATATATTATTTTTATGGTACCACGAGAGACTTCTCACATGTTATGACCGTCATACAATTTTATATCAAACATCCGGAAGCAATTTCTGGAGACCAAGTGCACATCTCGTTAATATCTAAGTGTTTGGAGTAACAACTACTACCACTACTACTATTATTAATTTGTTAATATTTTTATTAATATTATTTTTATTATTGTTCTAGTTAATAGTGTTTGTTTAGAATGTGTAAGCTATTTACCTACTTTGGAATATGTCTGCTAATTAAATTAGAATAAAATATGGATATTTCATTTTAGGTCCGGTTCCTAATATTTTAAGTCCGGTAATATGTAATATTGAGCCCGGGAATAATTTTTTTGAAGCCTGGTAATTAAATTTCCGATTAAATTATATTTTTCCGGTATTATATATTATTTTTATGGTACTACTGGAGATTTCTTACATGATATGACCGTCATATAATTTTAGATCAAACATCCTGAAGCAATTTTTGGATACCAAGTGCACATCTCGTTAATACCTAAGTGTATGGAATAAGAACAACAACTATTACTACTACTTTTAATTTGTTACTATTGTTATTATTTTTATTTTTATTATTGTTCTAGTGGATAGTGTTTGTTTTGATTTTTGTAACTCATTAACCTACTTTGGAATATGTCTGCTAATTAAATTAGAATATTTATATGCCATACTCTTACGTTGGAAAATGTCTATGGAATTAATTAGACTCTCAATTGAGGTATTCCGTTTTAAATCTGTTTCTTAATATTTTAAGCCCGGATATCGATCTTTTGAGTCCGGTTGTTAAATTTTACCCGGGCTCAAAAAAATAATAGTCATAAAATATAGTTGCAACACCACAAAAATAATGGACCACCTGTTTGCATATTTATTCCAGAAAACATAAATACCATGTTTTTTTTAGATACACTTCAACACCTATTTGCAACACCACAAATATTCGCCACTACCTATTTGCAAATATATTAAAAATAACATAAATATCAAGTTTTCACATAAGTTGTATACAACACAACACAACAAATATTCATAACCACCTGTGTATAAATACTATGAAAACATTAATATCAAGTTCACATACACCACACTTTCACAAATATTCGTAACCACCTACTTTCAAATATTCAAAAAATAGAAATACCAAGTGCTTTGATACAACACCACACCACACCACAATTATCACAACCATCCGTTTTTAAATATTCAGAAAACATAAAACCATGTTCACATACAACACCACACTTCCACAAATATTTGCAACCACCTGTTCACAAAACATAAATACCAAGTTTTCACATACAACACAACACCACAAGTTTATAATGTATACATAAAAAAAACTTAAACTTAATAAATCCTCACATATGGATCCCAACAATGATACAAATAGTAATCATACATACTTAAATTAATCGTCCAAAATGAGTTTTACAAAAATATACCTAACAATCAATGAGTTCATCGTCTGTGTCATCCGAACTGGTGTCGGGTGCCTTATCTGGGCACTTCAGTCTATTATGTCCTTCTTGCTTGCAAACGCTGCAAGCACGTGTTTTTTTAATGGTTTGCTAGTGCTACAAGTTGGGTTCGGGCAGCTTCTTTTGTTGTGTCCTTTGCCACCACAATTAGAACACAGTTTTTGCTTTTGAAACTCCCTAGCTGATGGTATCCTTGACTTCTTTGGTCTTCCTGTCAAACGTTTTTTCTCCCATGGCAATATAATGCGATGAAAAATTTCATCGGGAATGTTCCATGCCTCTGGTTTTGGAACAGGGTTCACAATCATACTATAAGCATGTTTTAGCCATCCTGTTGTGTAAAAGTCAGAACACAGTGCGGTCATGGGCATACCTTTCAACCTAATACAAAGCACATGAACAAACAGATAATAAAATAAAATAAAACATTTAAATAAAATTATAAAACACATGAAGAACACGAAGTATACCTGGCAACCGCCATGACATGAATACACGGCAACTCATCTAGATCCGATTGACGACACGAGCAGGAACATTGTTCCAAGTCAACAATTGTGTCAGTCCATTTGTCGTCTACCTTGAATCTATTGCAATCAATGGGATGAACCTTACATCGTTGTGATTGTAATACCCTTTGTTTGATGTGATCGTCTGCATACCGAATCAAGTATGTAGATATTTCACGAGCATTTGTCCTACGGTCCTGGAACCATCTTTGCAACAAGTCTCTAATGAATTCAGCAATAGATGCGATTGGTAACTTTTGGATTGCAAGAAGACATGAATTCATTGACTCGACAATATTGGTGGTCATCATTTTGTACCTCCTTTTAGGACTACGTACACGTGAAATTTTTTCTATCCCAATCTCTAGGAGATTATCGTAGCACTTAAGGTGGGTGTCTTTCAACTCAGCCATTTCACGTTCAAATTCCTCGATACAATACGTATAAGTAGCACGGTAGTAAAGATTAATCACATCATCCCGTTGCTTGCACATTTTTCTCAGATTTTATACCAAGTGGTATGCACAAAACCCATGTGTTGCATCAGGGAAAATTTCTGTCATCCCACCAATGATACCTGTGTGTCGATCCAAAATTATCATCACACGTTTGGGATCCACTATCACATTGCGTAGTTGACTCAAGAACCATGTCCACGACTCGGTGCATTCAAAATTTGCAAACCCAAATGCCAAAGGGTATATCATCTCATTTCCGTCCTTACATGCCGCAACTAATAAAACACCCTTGGTCTTAGCCTTCAAATGGGTAGCATCGATGGCGATAACCGGCCTAATAACTTCATTGAATCCTGCTATAAAAGCCCCAAGTGACATGAATCCATATGCAAACCAATTTTCTGAGTCGGTCTCAATCTTAGTTACGGTCCTAGGGTTGGATTGTTCCAACATGTAAAAGAATTTCGTCAACCTTTTAAAGGATTCTCACGGATCACCGAATGCCTTATTCAAAGCGTGGTTCTTTGATCTGTAGGCTTTGTTGTACTTGAGATTAATGTCGTGTTGCTCCCTCACTTCAGTAATAATATCTTTAGGACGGATGGTGCATCCTGGATCAGACATTTTTCTTGCAAACAGTTCCCCTATTATAAAGGAACTTACTCGACTGAACTGCATATTATAGTTGTCATCATTAATACATGTGTGCTCCTTAACAAAGGACTTAACATGCCAATAAGTCCCATTTTTCAGTTTCCCTGCTCGAATAACCCATTCACATTTACTATTTTTACATGTTGCTGTGAATCTTGTCTTCGTCGATCGCTTAACCTTCCACTCAAACCTCTCTGTTAGTGCATACATCCCTACAGCATACTTCAATGTTTTCTTGTCCTTGAAAATCTGTCCTTTGTATAATAGACCTCAGTCTCGGTCTTCAAAACAGTCCTTTGATCGAACAGCTTGAATTAAGTACAGTTCTGACCCTCGTATTGTCCACCGTGATGCCATAGGTGTAGAAGTGTTGGTTGCTCCACTAGCCCCTGGATCTTGTCCAACAACTGTTGTTGCTTCTCCATCAACCATTGTTGTTTGCCCATAACATGGAACAACATTCGGAAGATCTTTAGGATCATCACTAGTATAACCACCGATACCATACTCATCCCCTCTATCGGTGGTTTCACAAACATTCCTATCATCCACATTTGCATTCTTGTTAGTTGATGATAGAGTCTCCTGACCACCCTCTCTAGATATAAATACAGGTAAAGGCATAGACCCGAGCGGGTGGTTACTGCCGCTCACTGATTTGTAATATGGAGTACTGGCTAGGGAGTGTTGATCAGTAGGTTTAAAAGGAGACGGTGTACATGCTACATTGATTGTTGTATGTGCTGCCTTTGTTGAAGTTCTAAATACATTTGCAGGTGGTACAGATTTATCGACCACTTCGACATGGATGTCCGGCCATTGCGATTGCTTATGAGTAAGCACACAAATTACATCATCGTCAGTTGAAATGGATAATGTAAAGCTCCCAGTTTAAGCAGTGAACTTATCTTCAGCTCAAATCTATCGCTACTGACTCCGATCCGCTGGCATATCTTTTCCGTCAATTCAATGTATAATTCTTTAACCTTATTCATTATGCAGCATGCAAAAGAATTCGGACCAATGAACTGGTTATCCTTCCAATGTCCACCGCAGTGTACTATCACATCAGTTATCGTATCCATAGACCCTGAAAACAGTATTAAACTCGTTCAGATAATGAAATAACTATACCATGAATAAGAAAAGAAAAAAATTACTTTCATATTACATCTTTATTCTATAGCAGGCAAGAGATGAGATAATTACTACAAAATTATTTGGTCATAGATATATACACTACGATTCATAAAGCCATAAATTTAATTTATAATAATAACAGTAACAATAATGATAGAAAGTATTTTTATTGGTCATATATACTCATTTTGCAAAACTGAAACAAACGAGAGTACAACACCAAGAGAAACCGCCACAGGACCAGGCAAACAACACAAGAAAGTGATCTAAAATAGAGAGAAAGAAAACAAGAAGCAAACAACAAACAATTAACTAATCATGATTAAAAGGGACACTGGGATGAGACTAAATAGATCTTCAAAGGCTTACAATTTTCATCACAGATGATTAAGTAATACAATACTATTTATAACCTTTTTTCTAATCTTATATATATATATATATATATATACTTCAATAATATAAAAACCCCTTCTCCCACCGGAGAGAGGTTCGACCGATAAGGAAAAGGATAATGAATAAGTGAAATATTGTATGGTTAATGAAGTCAACGGAACTCACCTTCTTGTAATTTTGCACTCAAGATTGGGCAATTAAAGCGGCTTCGGTACTTTCTTCTTTACTTTCTCTGCTCCAAGACCCCGTTTATTATTCTTCAAACAAGTTCTTATGGGCTCCAACCTACCCTGTTTGCACCATAAGTTCATCAGTTAGAACTTAGAAACTGACATATATAGAAATGCACTGAATTTTTGAGATAAACAAGTTCTCAAGAGTGTGTGAAAGATAAACACTCTTGAGATTTTTGAGCTTAAAGAACATGTCTATGTTGAGAACACCACTCAAGTTATTTGATGAAAGATCAAGAAAAGTAAGGTTCACAAGTTTGAATATGGAATATGGTATTGGTCCCTGAATTTCATTATGACCCAAGAGAAAATACTTCAAAGAACCAGCCAAGGCCTGTGATTAGTCAAGAACACCTGTGAAGTTGTTGTTGCCAAGGCCTAAAATTTCCAAAGTGGAGTTTCGTTAGATACGAAAGGCCACTTACTTGACTAGGAAATCGACCCACAAGTTGATTATCTGAAAAGTCTAAAAAATAAAGTTGAGTGAGGTTGAACACTGATAATGGCAACTGACCGCTAAAATTATTCTGTGAAAGATCTAGATACTTTACTGTTGTGAAGTTGTGAAAAACATCTGGAAACTGTCCTGAAAACTAGTTATGATGAAGATATAAATCCATGAGCCGGACAAGGTTAGATAGTGATACTGGGATTTGACTAGTAAAATGGTTGGATGTCAAAACCAAAAAAGTGATTTGGGTGAGGTTCCAAAATGAAGCTGGAACTGGACCTTCAAAATTGCAGAAAGCAAGATCCAATAAATTCAAGTTTAGGAGATTACCAATTGTGTCAGGCAATTTTCCCGGGAAACTTGTGAAAGAAAGATTAAGTCTTGAATCAAGTCTTGGTATTCCCTGGTTAAGATTCTCGGCATGTTTTCTTAAATTTTTTAAAGCAGAATCTGCTTTTCAAAAGGGAGTGTTTACATGGCCACCTTAATGTTCAATAAAATTATAATACTCCATAAAAAGAAGTCCAAAATGTAACAACGGATATCCGTATATTGATAATAGCTCATGCACCATGTAAAATGAGAATTGAAGAATATGCAACAAAAAGATAGTGTAGTTTAGAATTCCAATTTCCAAGAGCTTGCGGTTTTTTGTGTTTAAAACAATATGAAAAGAAAAAAAGTCTTGGTCTCTAAAGACTTACTACAGATTCCAGAAGACTCAAACTATCCATGCAGATGCTTTAATGCATAGTCTACAATTGACTACACTATACCTGAGATGATGTACAAATCTGATGTAGAAATTGACATGTGTATGTGTTAGTTAGGTCATGTAATGTTGTGAAGATTAAGATTAATGTACACTAATCCTTAATCTATCAATAACTGAGTACCCTACGACTAATGTTGTCTTCCACAAAAACATCACAAATCATATGATCTCTTTATTTGTATGTACACATATATCATATATGAGTTTCTATGCATTCAAATATATGTAGTTGCATAAGTCCTGGTCTTTTCCAAGTATCATTTACTACACAGAGCAGTGCAATTATTAGAAGCCGTGCATGTAGGTCTTACAATTGATGACTAAAGTCAGAAGATGAAACTGTCCTTGATGAAGATATTTAATTTATGAAATTCTGATATATTTTCTCCTGCTAGCCATAATATCTACATTTGCTTCAGTGTTGCTAGGTAGGTAAGAAGATTTATATACGTTGACAGACTTGACTCTGACATGATTCATGAATACGCATAACAGTAACTAGTTTTGACGATACAAGATTATATATGCATAACATTAACTACCTAAATAGTGGATAACTGTATATTGATAGTAGCTCGTGCACCATGAAAAATGAGCATTGAGTCGTTTAAAAAAAAAAGCGAAAACTTGTGTGACATATTTTAGACTACCTTTACATATTGAATAATTAATTTCGCAAAGATACAAGAAGACTCTACGTGTCTTCATTATTGATGATATAACTCATGAGCTAGCATCGTTAAGATGAACACAGTATTTTCAAAAGAAAAGGAGAGGATAAATAGAAAGAAATTAAAAAAAAGTATCTAATCTAATTAACTTTCTTATGCTAAAAAAGAAAGTGTAGCTTAGAATTATTGTGTGGAAAACAATATGAAAAGACAAAAGTCTTGGTCTCTCAAGACTTGCAATAGATACCAGATGACATAAAGTGGCCATACAGATGCTTTAATGTAGGGGCAGGGTCTACAATTGACTTGACTATACTTGAGATTGAGATAAGTTTAGAATTATTGTGTGGAAAACAATATGAAAGGACAAAAGTCTTGGTGTCTCAAGACTTACTACAGATACCAGATGGCATAAAGTGGCCACGCAGATGCTTTAAATGCATGGCTAGGGTCTACATTTGAGATTGAGATGATGAACTAATCTTATGTAAAAAATTGACATGTATATGGGTTAGTTAGGCCATGCCATTATGTGAAGATTAGTTAGTACATATCTTTAATCCATCAATTATTGAATACCATGAGACCGATATTATCTTCTACTAAAACATTGATTTTTCTTTTTTCTTTGTTTTAAGTTCGAAGTAGACATGCCTAAAAGAAGCATTATTTCTACTTTCCACTATTTCATGTACACTTTCAACCACATATTTGTGCCAAAGTTTAAAACGATTCTAATCAATCCTAATCGACTCTAACCAATTTTCAATAAGATTTTTTACTGTTCCCAAAATGGCTCTAAAATGTAGAAATAATGCCTATTGTAATAGGAATAACAATGTTATGGTTTTAATCACCTCCTTTTTCTGGCGCCTAAATCAAATCAATCTCAGACTTGAGAGTGTTTTCTAAGGTTTAAAAAAGGGTAGCTTGGAATCAAATTCAACCAAGTAACAAACAAAACAAAACACATTCTTGAAATTCAACAAATTCTATTGAAAACGACAAAGAAAATAGTTTCTACAACCTAGAAAAACAGAAGTACAAGTTAAAAAAAATTAAGCTTACTTGTGTAAAATGCAAAACCAGAGGGTCAGCAAAACTGTTAAACACATTCTTGATTCTTTCACGAACCCATCTTCATCTTCATCTTCATCTTCTTCAATGAACTCTTATACAGAGCCTTCGACTCAGACCCTTCTCTCCATCAGCTTCTACAAATTAAACAGTGCAGTGATTTTCAAATTCACAGAGCATCAGAAGAATATGAATCAAAGAAAGCTCGACCAATAGAGTCAGTCAAAAATTAAAGAGTTTGGTGAATAGAATCCCAAAGTTTGCAGTGAATGTAACTATCCAAAGCACAAAAATTTCTTCTTCTTCTATCAAACATAAATAAAACTTCAGGTTTAAAACACCCATTCAATAATCACAAATTCAACAAGTCCGAAGATGAAGATTGACATTCATACCTCGTTTTCAATTTTGTGCTTCTCGGAATCCTAGAGGACATAGAACCGGGGACCGAAGATGAAGTTGAAGATGAAGGTACTTGGTGGGTGGTTGTAGAAGTTGAAGATGAAGGTCGATGGAGATGAAGGTGGTCGATAAAGATGGTGGAAGTCGAAGATGAGGGGAAGGTCGATGAAGATGGTGGAAGTTGAAGACGGATGAATGTCGATGAAGATGGTGGAAGTTGAAGACGAATGAAGGTCGATGAAGGGGGACCGAAGAGGAGGGGTGTGGGTGTCACGTTTGAGCCAAAAAAAATCCCCTTTTTTTGTAGCTCTTGAAATTGGTAATGAATCTGGAAATTGGAAACGAATTGCTGGTGTAAGTGTTCAAGGGTGGGGTAGATGGGTCAATTAGGACATTGAATGGACAATTTCGTTATTTGGCTTATTTTTAAGTGGATGGGTATTTTAGTCTTTGATGAGTTATTTAGGAGAAAGTAAAATCAAGAATGACCATTAAAGGAAAATTTTCAATCAGTGACTATTTTTGGTTTTTGAAACTTAAGGATGGTTATTTTTATCTATTTCCACTTTTAGTTATAGTGAAACAAACTTGACAAGGTATTTATATCAGAGATTGAGTTTTCAGGTTTTGGGTGTAAATGAGTATCTGATTGAGCAAATATTAGGAATTGTGATCGGTAATCGATAGAATGAAGTATAGTTAAGAAATGAATCTTGAGTTTCGACAATACTTTATTACCGATGATTACGTATTGTAAAATCGTCTAAGCTTGGCATTGCTGAGATCAGTGAAGAAATGAACTTTGGTCTAGATTGATAGTTCATGGAAAGGAAAAAAACAAAGAAACGGATCTCGACCATATATTAATATCAATAATGGACCTTAAGATTGATATAGCTTGGTGTCTGATTGAGTTGCCGCCTCCCATCTCAAATGGATTGAGTTTTATTTTTTATTTTTCAATTTTTAAAAACTGAAAAACAAAAATGATTTTGCTTTTTGTTATATGTCGTGGGATGGAGATGGAGGAGTGACATTGAAGGTATAGAGTGAAATGGAGATGGATGTGTATTTACAGACGAAGGGAGAGCGGAGATTGAAGAAGAGAAAACTGTGAAAAAATTGTGTAGGAATATGCTTGAGGTTTCTCAAAACAATGGTAATATTTTTGAAGAAGAAGAATTTGGTTGATGGATTTTATTTTGGAATTTGATTGATAAAGATGTAGATTTTTTTTTTTTATTGTTTCCATATTGAGAAAGTAAATCTGGGTTGATAAAGAACTGTGTTCTAGATTGAAGAAAATTTTGGATTGCTATTTTTTTTAATTAACTAATCATCTTTTTTATTAACTAAATAAAATATACATTGGGGTTATTTTGGACCTCTTACATGAATAAGGGAGATATTTGTGCAATTATGCGCAAAAGTTACAAGCGCTTGCAATTACATCAAATGTACCGATGGTTGTCTAATTTTATTTTAAGCTAACTGAAATTATTTCTCTATTGTATTTCACATATTGTAATAACGATATTAAATTACCAAAAATAGTAAGTTTTAAAAATAACTCCAACAAGTTTTAAAATTACAAAAAATATGAATGTAAAATAAATTAATAAGAGTAAAACTGTCTTTTGAAATAGTGGCACAAATATTAGATTATTGCTCTAATCAAATTCTATTTCTACTCCCCTCAACAAGCAGGGTTTAGTGGTAATGGACATCAAGCATGAGCATAGATCCCGACCTATTTAAAATAGCAACATCGTTTCATTTTCTTTTCTTTTTCTTTTTGCATTTATATAGATCGATAGAAATTATTTATGTATTGCCTGAATTTAATTAAAGTGCAATTATCAGTTAGGTTCTAGATTTTTTTTTTTAAAAAAAATCAAGTTATTTACGATTTTTATAAAAGTAACTAGATCATCATGTTTTTTTCCAAATATCAAATTAATCCATATCTTTTTGGAAGTGACCAAATTGATCCCTTTAACGGTGTTAAATATAACAGTCGACTTTAACAATTTTAGTTAAAGTATGTAAATACCCTTTATTTGTTATATTAGAGTAAAATTATTTTGTCTTTTGTGTATTAAATTTACCATTATATTACAACAAAATCCAAAAATATTATTAATAAAATACCATTTATACACTTTTTAATTAAAGTTTTGAAAAAAAATCTAAAAATATTTAAATAAGACCTACATACCTTTATTTTATACACAAAATTATCATTCATTCCCAGTTTAGTCTTTTACCATTTTAATATAATTATTTTTTTGTTAATAATTATACAAGCACCATTATCAAAATTATTCAAAAACCAAAACTCACTAATAAAATAAATAAAAATATACGTGTTAAAAAAATTGTACATGTGTCTTTATATTGATTAGAAGTAAAATACAATTTTACCCCTACATAGAATACAATTTTACCCCTACATAGTTAAAGTTGACTGACGGAACTTAGTTAGAACAATTAATTTATCACTTGGGAAAAATGTAAATATCAATTTAATCATTTTTATAAAAATCGCAAATAGTATGGAATTTAAAGAAAAAAAATCCAGAATCTAATTGATAATTGCCCTTGAATAAAATGAAAACCGGAATCAATTAAATTGTAATGTTGACAATTCAACAACTAGCGATTATCACTAACAGCTACTATCATGATAGCCAACTTGACTCGATTCCAATCTAGAAGACGAGGGAATTCTGTAAAAATCTTATCTTTCTAACTGAAATCTTAGACCCAGTCCTACAACTGTTTTTCAGTCTGTTTTCGTTTTTTTTTCAAAGACGATTTCGAAAACGCATTCGTTAACCGTTTTTCATTTTATTTTCGAAAAACAAAAAAAAAATGAAAAAAAACAGTGTTAAAAGTGAAAGACTTGAAAAACACAAAATAGATATTTTTTATTTTTGTTTTTTTTCACTTTTTTTATATAAAAAAATCTTTTTTTATATAAAAAAATCTTTTTTTTAAACTATTAATTGTACTGTTATACGTTTGATATGACTAGGACAAGACGAGACAAGATTTTCAAATGACTAAAGTACCCCTCTTATATATATATATATATATATATATATATATATATATATATATATATATATATTTCAGAATAAATTATTTCCAATTAGAACTAAAAACATTCATGCAATAATATATATATATATATATATATATTATATATATATATATATATATATATTATTATATTTAATAATATATATAATCATAATATTATATATATTATAAAATATTTATATATTAATTATGTAAATATTATAATATATAATATTTTATATAAAATTTACTATATATATATAATATTAAATATTAATATTTGATAATATATTATATTATAATATATATATATAAACTATAATATATATATATATTAATACTATATATATTATGATATATATATATATTTATAATGTTATTATATATAATAATATATTCTATAATAATATAAATGTATATATAATATATCAAATATTATATATTTATACATAATATATCAAATATTATATGTTTATATAGGATATAATGTAATATATTATGTATTATTATATATAAAAATATAATATAATATAATATATATAATATTATAATATGTTGACGATTTCTGGATGTATGAGAAAAACCAACAAGATTTGGATTTTAGCTGTGATCTCAAAGAGAAAGAGAAAGAGAAAGAGAAGGAGAAAGTAATCGGGCGCAAGTTTTTACGTGGTAAAACTCCGATGACCGGAGAAACGTCCACGGGTGGCTGAATAATCAACCAAGCCAAAATCCACTATGAATAGAATAATTACAATTCTCGATCTCTTTTTTTCTCTCTGTATTTTTCTATATGATTTCTGTATGTTTTTTTGTGACGAGATTATGGGTCTATTTATATGTCCATAGAACCCTAATCCTCTTTGTACAAGTAATAAAAGATCTTTGTATTTAATTATGATTGTTTACTTGTTCGAAGTAGTTTTTCTTCTTTCCTATTTTGGAGACTTGTATTGAGATCGAATGAGACTCTAGTAACGTAGTCCAGTTAGGACTTATTTCCTTATAATAGTGCAGTATTTTTGAAGAAAAAAAATTGTTGCCTGATAAGGAACCCTTTATGCTTGATATTCTGTTCTTCTTGGAATTCCTCTTTGATATGGATATCTTCGCGTATTTTAATGACTCAATTCGAGTGAGCTACGTGCTGTGCTTTTTATTCAATTTTCTTCATGTTTGTCCCGAGTAGGACACGATATCAGCCGGTCCCGAATGACGTTATCTGATCCTGAGTAGAAAATGTCATCAACTAGCCCCGAGTATCTTTAACTGACCATGAGTAGTATATGACGTCAGTTGACCCCGAGTAGGTTTTGTTCAATACTTGTTTACTCGGGCTTCTATTATTTGATGATGTCTTGCAAGATATTTTCTGAATGCCTATTTGAACGTCCACCTGGCAATTTTACCCTCTTTGTCGATGACGTGTACATTTGGTAAAATTTACATATGACAATACCCCCTTAAAATATTTTTTCCGAACAGGGTTTCGTTTTGGCCAAAAGTATTTTAATCAATTCTTCAATTTTTATATCTCTTTAATGCCAAGGTAAATGTCTTGTCATAATGGCGTGTCTTAATGGTGACCCTGTAAATTCGATTTAACCCTTCACGCGAGATCTCAATAATGGCGACGTTTTGGAGTTCTGACGGTGAAAACCAGTGCTTTTCTTAACACGTGCCTTTTGCCGCTTCATTTTTCGATACCATTTATGAGAAACGACCTACGTGTCTCCTGATGCATAGCCTACATCATCAAATCTGTCATTGATTTTTCCCGTCTTGAGGTTCTAGGGTTTCGTGCTATTACCCCTTTAAATTCTTCATTGAGGGGTTGCGCTGGTTCATTCTCAAAAACTCAAACCAGAAATTTTTCCAGCCCAGATTTCTTTGCGCAGAAAATAGCCATTCTCCGTTGAAGATTTTGCATTAGTTTTCTTCGTTCAAGGTTAGTTTTAATGGATCCAACTTCCTGTCTTTAACTCTGTACTATAGCTCTTGAAGCGCTAGATTATGGGGATTTTCAACTGGTTTCCTGCGTTCAAAGATTATTGGGGGAAATCCCCCCTAATGAACCTCTTTTTTTAGAAGTCGACGTTTCTAGGCTTCACCCTGACATCCACTTTAGTTATGTATCCGGTTCTGATTCTGATTCATCTAGTTCTGAATCTGTCATTTCTAATCACAGGGTACCACTTCGATAAAGGATGGGAAATCATCAAAGCAAAAGCGAAGTCCATAAGCACAACTCGGGCAACATTTGGATCAGAGAGAAGACCGTTGATGAGAACGATGTCGAAGAGGCGTTCAGAGTATCTTGTCCCTCCTTCTTTGCTGATCGCCCTAGTGGGTTTGATGTTGAACCGAATGTGATCGGGGCAGATGAGATCGGGAAATAACATGCCCGATTCGACCTAGATAATTCGGTTACTTTGATTCCTGCGGGTGATAGAGCTGTGTGGAATCCTCCCCCAGGCATGGTGGAAATCTATGGATCCATGCTCTGCTGCGGCGTCACTCTTCCTCTTCAGCCGTTCATTGCCTGGTTTCTGGTTGAAGCAGGGATCGCTCCGGCTCAACTGGCCCTGAACAGCTACAAGATCTTGATATGCATGTGGCACATGTGGAGCCGAATTAACTTGTCACCTCTTCCCCGAGTGAAATCATGCACTTCTATACACTAAGGAAGCCTGGCAAGACAGAGACTTATTTCCTCTTGTCAAACCCACCAGATTGCTGGGTTCCCGAGGGGACAAAGGTGAATCGAGGAGTTGATACCTCTGATGACCCCAAAAAGAGGGGTTTTGTATGAGAATTCCTTTCATCTAACAAGTAATGGAGAAACATTTGGTTTTTCACCGGAGGGAATCTCGGTCTTGAAGTCACCCTTTCGGCTGGGGAAACTCGAAGGGTGCTGAAAGTTCCCCGCTTTTTCTGTTCTCCTTTTTCTGTTCTCCCGAGGTATGGAACAAGAAAAAGCTTGAATTCAGCGATGTTGAGCTGACCAGACTTGCTCGGGTAGCAGTTCGTACTCTGGAGAAGTCTCTAGCAAAATTTCGGGCTACCGCAGGCGATGTAAGTGGTCTTTGTAACCCTTTTTTTATTATTATATTTTTTTCTTTTTATGTTCTGACGCGATTCCCCTTTTTCTTCTAAGTGTATGACTCAGACATCATCTGCAACATTCAAGCTCGTCAAGTGAAGTCTATTCTTCAAGCGAGCTAAAAAGAAGCTTCTCGTCAGAGCAACGATGGTATTGCCCCACCTGAGTCTGACGAGGAACCTGATGTGGTTGATAAGCAGGTCCCCAAATATGTCCCCAAGAAAGTCGTTCGGCATATCGTAGGGGAGTCTAGTGGTTCGAGTGGCCTAACGGATCATACTCAGGAGTTGCGTGATAACAGGGAAAGGTAAAATGAGGGTCTTGGTGAGGGGCCTACCGAGCGGTCAGACGTCGATGGAGGTAAAACCTCTGAGGGTCAAGTACCTACAGATCCTGAATTTTTTGAATCCTTCCTGGATGATGCTTAGAAAGATCCCACATCTGATCTCAGCTTCCACCGTTCTTGGGCTAAGAAACGGAAAGCTGTCGACTCTCCTACTTGCCCTCTCAAGGTTCCTCGTATAGTTTCATTTGTTAAATCAAGTGATGAAGACGCGGAGGCTGAGATTTCCCCGAGTGTTCAAGTTGAAGCATCGGCAGATGCGGAGACTTTTGAGCCGAATAGGGGTTCATCTCCCCTCGAGGTTAAAGATCTAAGTGATGAACCCTCGGGAGATCCTTCCTATCCTTCTCCCCAGGATATGCTCAGGGTGATGTCATCAGGCTGGGCTTTTATCTGGGATGATCATTGGAGTCATCTCAGGGACGCACCTCTGACGAGTCGTCTTCAGAATATCTTCAACAACTAATCTTATGCAGGTTTTATTCCTAACTCTTGCCTTGCCCGTTTGCTTGCTAGATTTTTAATTTCATTGTTTTTATAGATGGTGGCCGAGTTCACTAAGCTGGTTCAGACGTAGCAACATCAAGCTGATCGAATAAGGCATCTTGAAGCTCAGCTGAAAGAGACTGAGGATAGTCGTGCTCGGGTTGAGGCGACTTATCAAAAGAAGGTGGGCTCTGCCTAAGTGTTTACTGACCAATGTTTGGCAAATCAAGTGGAGGCCGAGGAGAGGGCTTCTTTGGCAAAAGAGAAGGCTACGTCACTTCAAAACTTATTGTCTTCTGCCCAAGAATCAATGCTTAAGGCCGAGCAGGAAGCGGAGCAGTCCAAGTCGGCATATGAACAAAAGATCGAGGACTTGGAACACCAAGCTTTGACAGTCGAGACCCTATCCAAAGAGGCCAGGCTAGAACTTGAAGTCCAGAGGGTTGATCATTTTAAAAGATCCCCTGCTTACGATGCCCATCTCCTTCGAGAATTTCAACGAGGGCTAGTTTCAGCTGGTGAGTTTTTCAAGGTTAAGAATCGGGCAACTGAAAAAGCCCGAACCAACTGGGAGCTGTCGATCAAGAATCACGTGGATCGATCCTTGGAATCTCTTCGGACTCAGATGAAAGAGTGGAGAGCTTACTGCCGTAGCCGAGGCAAAGAGCCTCATCCCATACATTTGGAGGTTCCATCCGAGCATTCCCTCTCGACTTTTTACATCAGTCAAGAATCGATCGTGGAAGGTGTGGTGCCTGATGTCGGACCGATCCCGGGAGAAGATTATAGCCAATGGATGGATGATTCAATCGATACAATCGCTTAGCCTTCCAATGAAAGTCTACTCCACGAGTATGAAATGGTGCCCAACCCGAGTATCGGCAAGAGTTCTAAATCCTCACAACCTTGATTTTTGTAGAATTTTTATAAATATTTGTAAAGAACCTTATTGTTTTCTTTTGTAACAATCTTGTTACATTCTTTGTAACAATTCTTTGTAACAATTCTTTGTAAGACTAATGAAATTCCGATTCAACTAATTCTGAAAATAGAGTGGTTTTGATCTGGTTTATTGCTCAAGGAATTTCACCAAGTATCTTCTTTATCTTGATTATTGTTTGCCGAGTATCTTATTAAATTGGCTATTGCAATCGTTATGCCAATTATCTTATTAAACTGACTAATTTTGATATTCGGGTAACCACACCGAGTATCTTATTAAACCGGTTGTCACCCGAATAATTTTTAACGCCAAGTATCTTATTAAACTGGCTACTGCAATCTTTATGCCAAGTATCTTATTAAACTGGCTATTGCAATCTTTATGCCAAGTATCTTATTAAACTGGTTAATTATGATGTTCGGGTAACCTCACCGAGTATCTTATTAAACCGGTTGCCACCCAAATAATTTTTAACGCCAAGTATCTTATTAAACTGGCTATTGCAATTTTTATGCCAAGTATCTTATTAAACTGGCTAATTCTGATGTTCGGGTAACCTCACCGAGTATCTTATTAAACCGGTTGTCACCCGAATAATTTTTATGCCAAGTATCTTATTAAACTGGCTAGTATTATTAACCGAGTCATCTTAAAACAGACACGTAGATTTATACTTGTGTTTCATACTCGGTTGCTACCCAAACATTACATCAAGGCTCACCATGATCATATGTTTTGAGTTCTTACACATTACCGAGGACGTCTCCCTAGTTTTTCTGTGCAAGGGTTTGCCGAATCGTTAAACTTTTCAAATCGCTTAACACAGCTACACATTTCACCGATTTTTTTTTCCGATAGCGTCCCAAGCCTTTCTCCAGAATCTGGTGCATCGGGTTTGCCTTTTTGCTAAGGTCAATTGACCTTGCTCGACTGGCATGCTCCTTCGAGCTTCTCTGCCCATTCATGAATCAATGGTCCCAAGTATTCTATTTGCATGTTCTTATTATCATGATCGTCTTTCATATGTTCTTATTATAATATGCTTTATTTTTCATAAATCCCGAGTTTGATCTTTATTTATAACTGCAAAACTAACAAAGATTTAAGTTTCCAAACTAATATTTGACCTAACTAAAATTGTCCTAACTAGAAAGGAAAAAAAAAAAGAAGTTAAGGATAGAAAATTTTCAGATATTGGGCATTGCATGGTCGGGGTAAAACCCCTCAATTGGGTCGTGCAATCCAATATGCTCTATGGCCAGCTATTCCTTTGATCTTGTACGGGCATTCCCACTTATCAACCAGGGAACCTGCAGCTTTATTTTTTGTATTCAATGACACACTCCTGAGTACCAGGTCTCCTAGTTGGAATTTTCTGACCCGAACATGAGAGTTGTAGTGGCAAGCTACTCTTTGCTGATATGCCATATTTCGTATTCGGGATTTCTTCCTTTTCTCTTCTAGCTCATCTAGACTTTGTACCAGCATATCGACATTCTGATCTTCATCATATCGCCTGACTCAAGGTGATGCATATGATGTTTCTATGGGGATAACAGCTTCTGATCCAAACGCTAAGGTGAATGGAGTCTCTCCTATTGATGTTCTTGCTGTTGTCCGATACACCCATAATACTTCGGAAAGCTTTTCAACCCAACTTCCTTTTTTGGCATCTAGCTTTGCTTTGAGTGTATGCTTGATGATTTTGTTTACTGCTTCATCCTGCCCGTTTGTTTGAGGATGGACAGGTGTGGCATAGTAATTGGCAATTTGGTACTCCTTGCACAACTGTCTGAATTTCAGGTTATTGAACTGGGTGCCGTTATCAGTGATGATAGTGTTTGGGACTCCAAACCTGTAGAGTATATTCTTTTTCATGAAATTTATGGTATTTGCTTCTGTGATATGCACTAATGCTTCAACTTCTGCCCACTTCATGAAATAATCAACTGCTACTATGGCATACTTTGCTTCACCCCCTGTCCCGGCTGGCATTGGGCCTATTAAATCCAAACCCCACATGGCAAATAGCCATGGGGATGTGAGGTTTCTGAGTTGTTCAGGAGGTTGTCGAATATCATTTGCGATCCTTTGGCAAGTATTGCAACTCTCCGAACATCGTTGTGCATCTGAGAATAAAGTACGCCAATAATAACCTTGCCTAAGTACCTTGTGTGCTAAACTTTTACCCCCACGATATGCATCCTCCTCTGACACACATCTTTGGAGTGTTCGGGAAAACCCTCTACTGTATATTTCTCCTCTAACTAACGTGTACCTTGCTAATCGATACCTGATACGTTTTGCTTGTAAGGGATCTTTCGGGAGCACGCCTTCTTCCAGGAATCTTTTTAGCTGAGTTATCCAACAGTTTGGTGGTGTTCGGATTTATAAATTTTTTAAGTTTTTCGGTTCAGCTGTGCTCGGTTTGAGAAGATGTTCAACAGGAATAGTCTTTGGCCTGATTGTGGTTGTTGTTGATGCTAGTTTGGACAAAGCGTCTGCCTTTTCATTCTCCTCCATGGGGATCTGAGCAATCCTATATTCTTTGAATTTCTGGAGGAGCTGTTTAGCAATGTCACGGTAGGCTATCATGCCTTCATCATTGGGTTGGTATTCGTCCAGAACTTGGTTGACAACTACCTGTGAATCGCTAAATATCTCGACTTCATCTGCCCCGAGAACTATGCAGACTCTGAGTCCAGCTAGTAGCGCTTTGTACTCGGCTTGATTATTGGTTGTTTTGAAGTCAAACCTTATGGCACATTTGACATCATCTCCTTTTGGAGTGCATACTAGGATCCTTGCCCCGCTGCCATGAGTGTTTGAAGAGCCATCAACATACAATTTCCATGAGAAATTTTTTCCCAACATTTTTTTTGCTTCCAGGTTTGGCTCTGTGAACTCTGCTATAAAATCTGTCACTGCTTGCCCTTTGAGGGATGTCCTGGGGACTTAGTGGATATCGAATTCACTTAGCTCGGTTGCCCATTTGGTTTGTCTCTTTGAAATCTCTGGCTTCTGTAAAATTTGTCTCAATGGGCAGTCGGTGAGAACTTGAATTGTATGAGCCTGAAAGTATGGCATTAGCTTCCTTGCCGCTGAAACCAATGTTAGGGCCATTTTTTCTGCCTGTGATTACCTGGTCTTGGCTGGTAAGAGTGCCTTGCTGGTATAATACACTGGCTTCTGTACTCCATCTTCTGTTCTGACTAGGACAAACCTTGCTGCTAGTTCTGTAATTGATAAGTATAAATGGAGTATCTCTCCCATCTGTGGTTTCGAAAGGATGGGAGCTTGCCCCAGGTACTCTTTGATTTTTAAGAAAGCCTGCTTGCACTCTTCATTCCATTCGAGTCCTTTTCCTTTTCTGATTACTCTAAAAAAGGGTGCGCATCTGTCCGTGGCCTTTGAGATGAATCTTCCCAAGGAAGCTAAACATCCTGTTAAGCGCTATACTTCTTTTAATGTCCTTGGTGAGGTCATTTTCTGTAGGGCTTGGATTTTTTCATGATTGACTTCGATTCCTCTTTGGTGAACTTGAAAAACCAGGAACCTTCCTGAAGGAACTCCGAATAAACACTTGTTCGGGTTTAGCTTCATTTGGTATCTCATCAAAACATCAAATGTCTAGCACAGGTCTGAGGTATGCTTGTCTGCCGAGATGCTCTTGGTCAGCATGTCATCAATGTAGACTTCTATGTTCCTTCCTATTTGTCCTGCGAAGATTCTGTTGACAAGCCTTTGATATGTTGCCCCTGCATTTTTTAACCCGAAGGGCATTACTTTGTAACAGTACAAGTCCTGATCAGTTGTGAATGCTGTTTTTTCTTCGTTAGCCTTGTTCATCCGGATTTGGTTATATAACGAGTAGGCGTCCATGAAACTGAGCAATTCGTGGTCCGATGTAGCGTCCACCGACTGGTCTATCCTCGGAAGTGAAAAACTGTCTTTTGGGCATGCCTTGTTCAAATTTGTGAATCTACACACATTCTCCACTGTCTTTTGGGCATGTCTTTTGGACGATGACTACATTAGCTACCCATTGAGGGTAGTTGATCTCTCTAATCGACCCTACGGTGAGTAGCTTTTCTACTTCCTGTTTGATTGCCTGACTTCTCTCGAGATCGAATGACCTTCTCTTTTGTATCACTGGTTTTGCATTCGGGTCTACCGCGAGATGATGAAATATTATTCAGGCGTCTATCCCGACCATATCTTCATGACTCCAGGCGAACACATCCTTGTATTCTTTAAGCAGATCAGTGAAGCTTTGTTTGACTTTTCCTTCCAGGTTTGCCCCGATCTTGATCTCCTTATCTGGTTCATCTTCTTTCAAGATAATTTCTTCGACCGGTTCAGTTTTGGATTCATTCGACTCTTCCCTTGGATCAAATTCGAATGATAGTGACTCTTTGTTCTGACTCGGCTGCGTTATAGTGCATACCTGTTCATAATTTTTGTCTTTGTATACTGACAGGTTAGCTCTTCGGGCCATCTCTTGGGATCCCTTGACTACACTGACCCTCTGTTTGGTCGGGAACTTGATCATCAATGCATAAGTAGCTGTTACGGCCTTAGTTTTATTTAAGAATGGCCGACCCAACAACGCATTATACGACCAATTGTCTAAGTCTACCACCACGAAGTCGAGCAATACAGTTCTTTGACAAGGTGCCACTCCAATCTTTACAAGTAGCTTTACCGTCCCGAGTGACCTGACCTCAATTCCTCCGAATCTTCTTAGTGGAGTATGGAAAGGCTGTAGATCCTTTCGGTCCAACCTGAGTTGATCGTAGACGGCTACATTGAGAATGTCTACCGAACTTCCATTATCTATCAAAATTCTCCTGACTTCCCGGTGACCAATCCGAACACTTATGACTAGGGCGTCATTTGGCAGAACGTCGACCTCATGTGAGTCTGCTTCTGTGAATATTATTGGGTCCCATAATTCATTTACCCTTTTTGGGTCTGGCTCAATCGAGTTCACGTCAAAGTTATGTCTTGCTTCTACTGCTTCTCTGATTTCCTGCATTCGCTCTCGGTTACTTCTTCCAGTGGATGGTCTTCCAAAGATAGTTTGTATTACTTCATTGGCCTCTGGACTGACCCTTTGATTTCGACCAGAGTTGTGATCGACCCTGATCTTTTCTTTATTTTTTGAATTTTCATCCCTTTTCAAGATAACATCCTGAAGATGTCCCTCCCGAATGAGGGTTTCTATGTAATCTCTGAGCTGGTAACATTTGAAAGTCTCATGACTAGTTTTCTTGTGGAATATACAGTATTTGGTTGTATCTCATCGAGCAAACTTAGACTATCGACGGGGCTCTTTTACCAGATTTTTCTTTTCCAGTATGACTAGAGTTTCCTCCTACTTTTTTGAAGTGGGGTGTAGTTGGCGTATCTACCTCTGAATTTCTCCGTGGTCTATTCGGCATTATGCCCGTTTCCCCTGTCCTTGCTTTTTTCTTTGTTGTTTCCTTTTTGTTTTCCCTTTTGGTTCTACAGTTTGGACTCAGCGTTCTTTTCGGGTTTTCCTCCATGCATATAGCATCCTCCGGTGGCTAATTCTTCTTTTTCGGCTAGTGCATATCCTCCCGCCATGTCCATCATATTTGAATATCTGGTTAGGCGGGCTCTTCTTAAGTCGAAAGATAGCCATCCATTATGTATATTGTTGATGAATGCAGTAATTATCGCTTCATCGTTTGCACTGCCGATTTCTGATACTGCTTGACCGAATTTCCTCAGGTATTTCTTCAACGACTCATCTTTTCCTTGTTTTATCTGAGAAAGGTAAGCCACTGATTTTTTCCTGTGAACGTTGCTCAGAAATTGCCTTGAGAAACTCTTGCTTTGTTCACTGAAACTTTCGATGCTCGCTGGGGGCAACCTTCCGAACCATCTTGAGCCCGTGTCTCCTAGAGTTTGTGGAAAGTTAAGGCATAGTAAGGGATCGCTGTGGGCATACTGGGTCATAGCATTTTTATAACGTCTGACGCGTTCTTTAGGGTCTGTATCTTTCTTGAACTACTTCACGTGCGGCATCCTGAACCTTTCTGGGAATGAAGTCCGTAAGATTTTCCTAGTGAATGGACTGTCAGAATCTTCGTCAGATAAATAGTTGTACCCATAACTTCTAACCTGTGCGTCCATTTGACGCCTATTGTTTTCGACTTCTCGAGTTAGGCTATGAATTATGACATCTCTGTCTCCCACCCGACTTTCATGATGGTTGAACCGTTGGGTGATTGTCATTCCTCTCTGGCTCTTCACTTTGATGCCGAGTTTCACGGGTTGATTCTTGCAAGCGTATGGTTCTGTGATGACGCTTGCGATGGTGCCGATCGCTATCTTTTGATGACGATCGATCCCTGTGTCTGTCATGTTTGCGGTGTCTAGCACGGGCTGTCTGATCATGGTTCTGCTTATGACATGGTCGTTCCTCTTTGGGTGTTTCAGCCTAATTAATTGGAGCAGAGTTTCTTCCGGTTTTCGGTGCATTTAGTTATGTCCCTACTACAACCGAACGAAGCCTTGCAGGTGGGAGGTTAAGAGGTTGTGCTTCTTCTACAGCCAGTAGATCAACTCCTTCCTTTCCTGCGTCTGCCACCAACTGTTGCAACGCCTCTCGAAAGCGTTGTGTCAGGTCTTCACTGGTCAGAGGAACTTGCTGGATCACCGCCAAGGATTTTGGTTGGTTTTCCGTGGTTACAGTGAGATCCAGCGAGCTACTGCCAACATGGACGTTATCTGGAGATTTTTGGACATCCCCAGAACTGCTTCTGCTTCCTGCCATTACTTTTAATTAAATCGGAGGTCCACGCCCCTCCTTCTAGCGCCAACTGTTGACGTCGATTTCTGGATGTATGAGAAAAACCAACAAGATTTGGATTTTAGCTATGATCTCAAAGAGAAAGAGAAGGAGAAAGTAATCGGACACAAGTTTTTATGTGGTAAAATTCCGATGACCGGAGAAACGTCCACGAGTGGTTGAATAATCAACCAAGCTAAAATCCACTATGAATATAATAATTACAATTCTCAATCTCTCTTTTTCTCTCTGTATTTTTCTATATGATTTATGTATGTTTTTTTGTGACGAGAGTATGGGTCTATTTATATGTCCATAGAACCCTAATCCTCTTTGTACAAGTAATAAAAGATATTTGTATTTAATTATGATTGTTTACTTGTTCGAAGTAGTTTGTCTTCTTTCCTATTTCGGAGACTTGTATTGAGATCGAATGGGACTCTAGTAATGTAGTCCAATTATGACTTATTTCATTATAATAGCGGTCTTTTTGAAGAAATAAAATTGTTGACTGATAAGGAACCCTTTCTGCTAGATATTTTGTTCTTCTTGGAATTCCTCTTTGATATGGATATCTTCGTGTATTTAATGACTCGATTCATGTGAGCTACGCGCTGGGCTTTTTATTCAGTTTTCTTCATGTTTGTCCCGAGTAGGACATGATATCAACTGGTCTCGAATGACGTCATCTGATCCCGAGTAGAAAATGTCATCAACTAGCCCCGTGTATCTTTAACTGACCCCGAGTAGTATATGACATCAGTTGACCCCGAGTAGGTTTTGTTCAATACTTGTTTACTCGAGATTATCTTCTTTGGTGGTGTCTTGCAGGATATTTTCTAAATGCCTATTTGGACGTCCACCTGACAATTTTATCCTCGTTGTCGATGACCTATACGTCTGGTAAAATTTACATACGACATAATATATTATTATAATATAAATTATAATATATGTAATAATATTTAATATATATTTTATATAATATTATAATATGTATATATATATATATATATTAATACAGTTAAATTTTTATTATAATATATATATATATATTATAATTATTTATTTATAGAGTTTAATTTTGATTAATTTATTTTTTGATATGTTTTTTTTAATTAATTTTTGATATGTTACTTTTGTTCAATTTAAAAATTATAACACAAAAGTTATAATGGTTAGTTATTTAATCAATTTGTTTATAATTGTAATAATATTAAACAAAATAACAAAATTGATATTTCAATTTTTGATAGTTTTCTGTTAACCTATCAGACACGTTTTTTCCGTTTTTATTTTTAAAATACAGCTTTCAGTATATGTTTCAGAATTTGAAACTGAAACCAAAAATACTATTTTTATTTTCATTTTCATTTTTATTTTTATTTTTAAAAAACAATAACTGAAAAACGCTTATGGGACGGGCTCTTAATCTTTTGAAAAACCTTATACAAAATCATATGAATCTCAACATATCTTCTAATAAAATCGTAAACGATCACTTTGGCTTTTTAAGACTTTTTCACGTAACTTAAAAATACAATTTAAATCCCAATTTAAACATGTGGATTGTAGCCCATCATAAAATATAATTTAGCTGAAATAAAAAAAATTGCTTCCTTTGTGCTGGACCCAAGATATTTACATATTCAAACTCTAGTTATGAAAAATTATAATATCTCAAAGTATACACATATCCGTAACATTTTTTTAATTAAAAAAACATGAACCACAATTTCTGTCATCACACGTTGCCCATCTAATAATACTAGGAATTTGTACGAAACTGTTGATCACAGTGCAGTGCTCTGCTCAAAAATGTTATAGAACTGGATTCTCTCTGAATATATTATAGGATATTATCATTTTAGTAGGTGGAAACTCAACTTTTTAAATATGTTTGTTTTTTTCGAACCCTTGATTCCTTATTTTTTAAAAATACATCAAACCGATCTATTTGACCAGATATTTAACGGTCAAAGGTGACTGAACATACAAATTGACGTTATTACCCTTAACTTAAATCAAATGAATTAAAAGTACGCTTTTACCTTTTACATTTATAGTTTTTACAATTTAATCTGATTTGCAGTCCAATCAAAGCATTACACATGTTACCAAAATTTTAACGATTTAATTTAAAATGATTAAATAAAAACGAAAATTTAAATTTTGACTATAAATAAAATGAAAAAAAATATAGAGAACATAAAAAATATACCTGATTTTTTTTAATAAATCATATTAATTAGATATAAATTGTAATTATGTTAGGTCATAAGGGAGATTGTTAGGTCCTGGATTTGTGTTGGCTTGATTCCATAACAAAACTTCATTTCTTTGTATTGCTTAGTTGCTTAAGTGGTTCGTGATGATAAGAGCTTCAAGGAAGAAAAGCAATTCTCATGATGCAAAGTTCGTCTTCAAGAGAATTGGTACTATTCTTGGATGCTAAGGTATCGAGATCTTTCTTCCTCTTGCAAGGCGTAGACACACACACACACACACACAATTCATTCATATGTGTTCTTGCTTAGTTGTGCATCTTTAAATGCGCACACACACACAATTCATATATTTGTGTCCCTGCATCGTAGCGCATCATTTGGTATAACACGTTCACACATTTGAAGTTGAATGCTCATGCATTGGTATGAAAGTAGCATATTTTGGAAAATGCATGATTAGAGATTATCTCTATGTAGTTTGCATTCTTGTGTGAAATGTGTTTGTTTGTTTATATGTTTGTATAACATGGATCTTGAACTTGAATTTAGTCTTAAATCACTTGATTGAGTTCCGGTCATTTCGGTTACTCATACCATTGATTTCGAGTTTTTAGTCAAAAGATACTACACTTTCAACTCATGTTACATACATTGTCTTCGTCTTCATATATCGAGTCCAATTCTTATTTTTTGGGTTGAGTATCTTATATGCCCCATGTCCGTGAGGGAGTCTCGGTTCGTAATCTTCAAACGGATTCGAATTCGGAGTCCGGAGGCCAAAGAACGGTCGAAGAACGTGAGGAGAGCGCAAGGGGTGAGGTGCGATGGCTTAAGCCATCAACATGCACCAACCCGAGATGGCGCGTGGCCATCTCGGCCCCAAGAGTGTTCTGCCCCGAGATGCCCACGGGCCATCTCGGGGAGACACTAAGGAAGGAGGGTGTTTTGGTCATTTGGTCTTTTCACTCTTTAAAACCTCTCATTCCCTCTCATTTCATAAGGGTAGAGAAAATTGAAATTGAAGAACAATTGCAGAATTTTTCTCTCAACATTTTGATTTTTGTTTTTGTGATAACTTCTTCATTTCTACTAATCACTTGATTCAAAAATAGATTTCGAGTGTCTTGAAGAATTCTACAAACCCCAAGCATTTTCAGAACCAAACGATGTCTACATTTTTCGTTGTGATCTGATCTTCAGTTCGTGATTGCATCCTTGTTGGTAAAATCATCTTCTTCTTAGTTTTCTTCTTAGATCTTCTTATTGATTGATGTTATTTGATTAAGAAGCATGACTAGGATGATTTTGATATCATTTTGTGGTTTGTTGATTTGATTTTCAAGTTTAGCTAGATTTTGTGATATATTGAATGATTTGTGCTAAACTTGATAAACATGAAATTGTTTCTAGAAATCTTTTGTTTTTATGCTTGATTGACTATTTCTAGATTTAATTTTATTTTCTAAGAACTAGATCTACATCAATTGGTATATTCATTTCATTGATTTGGTTCTTAGTTGATAACATGCTTAAGTTGTCTAGATGCATTTGTGATTGATCTTTGAAAGCATAATCTAGTCATCTAGTTGCATGTCCATAGAATTTGTTGATCATCATTTTCTATGTTGAGTGCTTGTTTGCGATTTGCATTCATGATCACTTAGATGCCTTGTGAAGAGGTAGAAAGTCTCATATCTTAGAATGATTCTTTGATTTGAGTATTTGTAAGTCTTAGCTAGGGTCGGGTGGACTTGGATAGCTAAGCAAGTGGAAGTCTCGACAAGAGGTATGAAACCTCAGATTGTTGAGCAAGGAAGTCTTGGCAAGAGGTGTGAAGCCTCGGATTGTCAAGCAAGAAAATCTTGGCTAGAGGTGTGAAGCCTTAGATAGTTAAGCAAGAAGTCTTGCCTAGGGTCGGGAGGATCCGGATAGGTGAGCAAGAAATATTCCTAGAGACAGGGGGTCTTGGATAGGAAGTCGGCTTAGTAGATCACTAGGTTCAAGATAGAGTGAGAGTGAAAGCTTGTAGAGCATGTGTGATTGCTTGAGTGTGTAACTCTATTTGAAATAGTGGATTTGATTTTGCCGGTGGTTGTGGAATCAACCCGTGGATGTTTCCTCTTTGGAGGTTTTACCACGTAAATATCATGTGTCTTTGTTTACAATTTTCATTAAGCATTTAGAATTGCATTGTTTTAAAAAGAAGATAAAAATTGGAGCATATACCTATTCACCCCCCCTCTAGGTATATTTCACTACAAAGATAAAGGGAATTTCAATTGGTATCAAAGCCGGTATCTAGACGCAGTTAGATAGATCTTCTTTGCAGTGTTTGTTATCTTTATTTTGTTTCATCATGATTAAAGAAATATATTCTTTTGTGGCTTCTTTTGTTGAAGTTGAGTCTATTGACTTAGATGATCAAAAGATCAAAGATCTTATTCAAGAAAATAAAAGGATCTCTAAGATCAATAAGTCTCTCACTAAGAAGTTAGAAAATCATGATTGTAGCTCAAAATGTGTTATTGATCTAAATGACAAAATTCTTAATCTTGAGAAAAAATTGATTGATAGCAATGATAGATTAAGTATTTTGAAGCATGAAATTGAGCAATGAGATGAATCTCTTGATCGTGCTAAGAGAATTGAAAATGTGCTTAGAGCAAAATTAATTAAGCATGAGAATCAAGAGAAAGTGCTTAATGACAAACTTAATGAGGCTAAAGAGATGATTAACAAGATGTTATCTAACTCTAACAAAGTGAAAGCTCTCATTAAGGTTGGAAAGCCTTCAAGCGACAAAAGAGGTTTAGGATATGTTAATGAAAAATAAACTCCTTCATCTAACAAATCTACTTTTGTCAAAACTTGTAGCAATTTAAGTGTAGGTACACTCTCTAACGGTAAAGACATGAATGCTACCGGAGGTGCCTCAACATCAACAATAAAAGTCAAAGAAAAGACTCAACAATGCCAAAGACAAGCTACATCATCATCAAATGCAAAAGGCAAGACATCTAGTGTTGCACGCCAAAAAGGTAAAAATGTGAGAAGGCAAAATGAGTTCAATGCTCAAGCAAATGGTAAACTTCTCAAATTCATACCTATTTGTCATTATTGCAACATGGTAGGACACATAAGACCTAGATGTTATGAATACATTCGTAAATGTAGAATTGCCAATGATTTGCATGATATGTCTTTGAATGGTCCTAGGCAATCATCCATGTATGGATCTAGAATTAGACCTAAGAATACCTTGGAAAAGCATGTTGAGGATAAATGTGTTGATGATTTGTTTGTTAAATCTTGTGTTGTGCCTCGTTCTACTATGCATAAAAAAGTGGATAATGCTTTGTTTGATTTGTTTGAAAATGTGACTAATGGAGTCAATGTGTCTAAAAACAAGTCAAAGCATGTTAATAAAAGTAGGAATGAGAAACTTGTTAAGAAAGTTTGGGTCAAGAAAAACACAACACAATGTTTGGTTGCACAATATGCTTTAAGAGCTAATTCATCCTATTGTTGGTACCTAGATAGCGGTTGCTCTAGGAATGTGACCGGTAACAAGGAATTCTTTAAGAATCTTGTTATGAATGATGGTGGATGGGTTACATTTGGTGATGACACCAAAAAGCAAGTTCTAGGCAAGGGAACAATTTGTATCCCCGGATTGCCTAAACTTCGTGACACCTTGTATGTAGATGGTCTACAAGCTAATCTTATAAGCATCACTCACTTGTGTGAAATTTTTAAAGAAGTTAGCTTTAACAAGGATGTGTGCACGATAATTGATGAAAATGGCAAAATTGTTTTGAAAGTCAAAAGGTCTTCGGACAATTGCTATTGTTTAGAGGTTGATCCATTAACATGTAATATGGCACATGAGTGCAACAAGCTTGAATTATGGCATGAAATATTGGGCCACATGAATTATAAAGATTTAAAGAAGCTTGAGAAATATGACATTGTTAGAGGTCTTCCTAGTCATGGTAAAAAGCTTGATGATGTTTATGAACCTTGTCAATTAGGTAAACAAAAAAAAGTGTCTCATAAAAAGAACACTAATTTTACTACCAAGAAGCCCTTAGAACTTGTGCATATGGACCTAATGGGACCAATTCAAACCGAAAGCATAAATGATAAGAAATACATTTTTGTATGTGTTGATGATTTTTCTTAGTTTGCTTGGGTATATTTTCTTAGGGACAAGACCGAAACTTTTGGTTGCTTTAAGAAATTTTGTAATCAAGTTCAAAATGAAAAAGGTCTTGGAATTAAGAAAATATGTCGCATTAGGAGTGATCATGAGAGTGAATTTGAAAATGCTAGATTTAGTGAGTTTTGTGATGATTATGGGATTTTTTATGAGTTCTCGGCTCATAGAACTCCTCAATAAAATGGTATTGTTGAGAGGAAGAATCGTGTCTTGCAAGAGATGGCTAGGGTCATGCTCAATAGCAAGAAAGTCCCTAGAAATCTTTGGGCCGAAGTGGTCAATACCGCATGCTATGTCACTAATAGAGTTTTTTAGAAGGCCCGACACAAAGCAAACCTCCTATGAACTTTGGAAGGGCAAGAAGCCCAATGTGAGTTACTTCCACACTTTTGGGAGTAAGTGTTTTATTTTGAATGATAGAGATCACTTAGGAAAGTTTGATGCTAAAAGTGATATTGGTCTCTTTCTTGGGTATGCTAATAATAGTCGTGCATATAGAGTGTTCAACTTGAAAACTAAGATTATTATGGAATCTATTAATGTGAAAATAGATGATCTTAGCATACTTGATTTGTGTGATAATCATGGTGTCAATAAACCTAAAGAACATTTGTTGAATGACACTAAAGCACCTATTGATGTGACTAGTTGTGATGAAAGTGAATCTAGTCATAATGATGATAATGGCAGTGTTGCTATAGAAGAAAGTCAAGAGTTAGAAAATGGTTTGAATGATGACCAACAAGATGTTGAAAATTCTAATTCTAGAATTAGGAACATGCATTACCAACAAGATATCATAGGTGATTTGAATGAAGGGGTTAGAACTAGAAGGCAACTAGCTAACCAAATTTCATATGCTTGCTACACTTCTCAAATTGAGCCCAAGAATATTAATGAAGCAATTATTGATGAATATTGGGTTAATGCCATGCAAGAAGAATTAAATCGATTTGAGAGGAATGAAGTGCGATCATTAGTTCCTAGACCAAAAGATATCAATGTGATTGGTACAAAATGGGTGTTTAGGAATAAGACCGATGAATGTGGCAAGATTGTGAGAAATAAAGCAAGATTAGTGGCTTAAGGATACACTCAAGTTGAGGGTGTAGACTTTGATGAGACTTTTGCACCCGTTGCACGTCTTGAGTCCATTAGACTTTTGTTGTCCATTGCATGTCTTAAGAAATTCAAATTGTTTCAAATGGATGTCAAAAGTGCTTTTCTCAATGGATACCTTCAAGAAGAAGTGTATGTTGAACAACCTAAGGGTTTTGTAGACCCACACTCTCCTAATCATGTGTTTAAGTTGACAAAGGCTCTTTATGGCCTTAAGCAAGCTCCTAGAGCTTGGTATGATAGGTTGACTCAATATCTTATTGACAACCAATATAGGAGATGTGGTATTAATAGAACATTATTTGTCAAGCATTATAACAATGACATTTTTGTTGCACAAATATATGTTGATGACATAGTGTTTGGGTCTACATGTAAAACCAAGGTTGATGATTTTGTGAATGTGATGTCAAGAGAATTTGAAATGAGTATGGTAGGTGAACTCAATTACTTTCTAGGCATGTAAGTGAAACAATCTAGCAATGGTATCATGTTGTCACAATCTAAGTATGCTAGAAATATTGTTAAGAAATTTGGCCTTGAAAGTGGAAAAGAATTTGAAACACCTATGAGTACAACATTAAAACTTGACAAAGATGAAAATGGAAAAAATGTTGATCAAAGTCTCTATAGGAGCATGATAGGTAGCCTTCTCTACCTAATGACAAGTAGGCCGTATATTTGTTTTAGTGTAGGTTTGTGTGCTAGGTTTCAAGCTAATCCAAAAGAATCTCACTTGAAAGCCATTAAAAGAATCATTAGGTATATAAAAGGAACACATAATCTTGGTTTATTCTATTCCTTTGATACTAATGATATTATTGTTGGCTATTGTGATGCGGATTGGGCGGGAAACATTGATGATCGTAAAAGCACATCGGGCGGTTGTTTTTACTTGGGGAATAATTTGATTGCTTGGCTAAGCAAGAAACAAAATTCCATCTCTCTTTCATCATCAGAAGTCGAGTACATTGCGGCCGGAAGTGCTTGCACACAAATTCTATGAATGAAACAAATTCTTAAGGATTATGAGATAAATCAAGGTAAAATGACTCTCTATTGTGATAATATGAGTGCCATTAACATCTCTAAAAATCCGGTTCAACACTCACGCACAAAGCATATAGACATTAGGCATCATTTCATTAGAGAACTTGTTGAACATTCAATAGTAACTCTTGAATATATGCCTACTAAGAATCAACTTGCGAATTTGTTCACAAAGCCCTTGGGCAAAGAGAGATTTGTATCTCTTAGAAGATCCATTGGCATGATTTGTGTTGATTAATGCTTGTGTGTGGTTATGAGAGGCTTGATAAGCAAAACTATATTGTATATCTATTTCTTTGAGAGCTACTCATGTGATAAGTAATAATCTTGATAAAATAGCTTTTATTGCTTCTAGATCATACACTTAATTTTTTGTAAATCTTGTTATTAAAAAAATGCACAAATGCTTCTCTTATATGTTTAAGTTTGAGTAATTAAGTTTGAAAGCATGTATATTATGGATGCATTTTGAAGTTCATTGTCTAGTACATGGTAGATGACCTATGGTTAGTATCCATTTTGCTTCGGCATCTACATAGAACTCAACGAGCACCTTCATGAAAAGGGCTACACACATTGGTTGTGAAGCTGCCCAATGTAAGAAAGGGCTACACCATTGAGATGAGTGAAAGCCGTCATGAAGAGTATATGTTTATGTTAGAAAAATCAAAGAAGTGTTGAAAAAGAATCAATTAAAAAAATAATAATTCTTTGATACAAAGCCTAAAAAGAAATGGAGGAAGGCTTAAAATGGAGTATAGTTGAAAATTGTGATTGCTCGGGTTGAAAAACAGATATGGAATGACGAGCCACATGCACACACACACTCATATGTTGAAATCTATTCTCTTTAAAGCAAAAAAAAAAAAGCCGGATGATAATCGGTTTGACATTGATTGGAAAAGCTTTAAATTGATAGGTGTTGAAATAGTTTGCATGTTGATATCACAATAACTCCTTTTATATATGCTTGGAGCATTTTTCACACACACATTTTTGCTTAATGTGCTTGATTCATTAGCAATGAAGAATTATTTTTGAGAGAATAATGAAAATCTATGATTCTCTTGTTTAATGTTGAAAAATAATGATTTACTATCTTTTATTGCTTGAAATGTGTGATTATGTGAGTCGCTTGTGAACAAGTTACCTTGCTTATTAATATGTGGAGCATATGTTAAGGGGGAGCTTAGTTTGTTAAGCATAGTTCTCTATACAACTTGTTTGCTCAGTATCTCATCATTTCATTGTGCATCCCTTATACCCTTGTAGACATTTTCAATTGGCATTTATCTTTCTAGGTTGTGTACTATGTTTTTGTCTATTTCTTATCAAAAAAGGGGAGAAAGTGTTTCCTCACCATGTTACTTGCTTTTGATATAAAGGGGAGACAATCCATTAATGGGAAGAAATTTTGGCTTAAGGGGGAGAAAGTAAAGGGGAGATTTTTTTTTTTGTGTTTGCATGAGATAAGAAGTGTTAAGGGATCTTTTGTTTGGTATTTGTATATTGTTTGTTTATCTCACCTATCTTCTTTGTAGAAGATTTCTTTTGGTTGTTCTTGTCCCACAGCTGTGTTGAATGTGTGAAGATATTCTTGAAGAATCATGAAGACATTTTAGTCTAGGAATATCTCTTTGTAGTGTGAGGATGTGAGAATGCAATCAACATTGATTATGAGAGATCATTGTATGGTGAGGTAGAGGTTTTGTCATAGAATAGCCAAAGGGGGAGATTGTTAGGTCCTAAGGGAGATTGTTAGGTCCTAGATTTGTGTTGGCTTGATTCCATAACAAAACTTCATTTCTTTGTATTGCTTAGTTGCTTAAGTGGTTCGTGATGATAATAGCTTCAAGGAAGAAAAGAAACTTCTCATGATGCAAAGTTCGTTTTCAAGAGGATTGATACTATACTTGGATGCTAAGGTATCGAGATCTTTCTTCCTCTTGCAAGACGTATGCGCACACACACACAATTCATTCATATGTGTCCCTGCTTAGTTGTGCATCTTTAAATGTGCACACACACACAATTCATACATTTGTGTCCCTGCATCGTAGCGCATCATTTGGTATAACACGTTCACACACTTGAAGTTGAATGCTCATGCATTGGTATGAAAGTAGCATGTTTTGGAAAATGTATGATTGAAGACTATCTCTATGTAGTTTGCATTCTTATGTGAAATGTGTTTGTTTGTTTATATGTTTGTATAACATGGATCTTGAACTTGAATTTAGTCTTAAATCATTCTTGATTGAGTTCCGGTCATTTCTGTTACTCATACCATTGATTTCGAGTTCTTAGTCAAAAGATACTATACTTTCAACTCATTTTACATACATTGACTTCGTCTTCGTATATCGAGTCCAATTCTTATTTTTTGGGTTGAGTATCTTATATGCCCTATGTCCGTAAGGGAGTCACGGTTCGTAATCTTCAAACGGATTCGAATTCGGAGTCCGGAGGCCAAAGAACGATCGAAGAACGCGAGGAGAGCGCAAGGGGTGAGGTGCGATGGCTTAAGCCATCAACATGCACCAACCCGAGATGGCGCGTGGCCATCTCGGCCCCAAGAGTGTTCTGCCCCGAGATGCCCTCGCGCCATCTCGGGGAGACACTAAGGAAGGAGGGTGTTTTGGTCATTTGGTCTTTTCACTCTTTAAAACCTCTCATTCCCTCTCATTTCATAAGGGTAGAGAAAATTGAAATTGAAGAACAATTGCAGAATTTTTCTCTCAATATTTTGGTTTTTGTTTTTGTGATAACTTCTTCATTTCTACTCCGAATCACTTTATTAAAAAACCGATTTTGAGTGTCTTGAAGAGTTCTACAAACGCCAAGCATTTCCAGAACCAAAGGATGTCTACATTTTTCTTTGTGATCTGATCTTCAGTTCGTGATTGCATCATTGTTGGTAAAATCATCTTCTTCTTAGTTTTCTTCTTAGATCTTCTTATTGATTGATGCTATTTGATTAAGAAGCATGACTAGGATGATTTTGATATCATTTTGTGGTTTATTGATTTGATTTTCAAGTTTAGCTAGATTTGTGATATATTGAATGATTTGTGCTAAACTTGATAAACATGAAATTGTTTCTAGAAATCTTTTGTTCTTATGCTTGATTGACTATTTCTATCTTTAATTTCATTTTCTAAGAACTAGATCTACATCAATTGGTATATTCATTTCATTGATTTGGTTCTTAGTTGATAAAATGCTTAAGTTGTCTAGATGCATTTGTGATTGATCTTTGAAAGCATAATCTAGTCATCATGTCCATAGAATTTGTTGATCATCATTTTCTATGTTGAGTGTTTGTTTGCGATTTGCATTCATGATCACTTAGATGCCTTGTGAAGAGGTAGAAAGTCTCATATCTTAGAGTGATTCTTTGATTTGAGCATTTGTAAGTCTTAGCTAGAGTCGGGAAGACTTGGATAGCTAAGCAAGTGGAAGTCTCGATAAGAGGTGTGAAACCTCGGATTGTACGATTGTGGGTTTGATTCCATCATTGCAGTTGGTGTCTTGATCATGTTTAATTTTTTAGTAAGCTCACGAAAATCATCATGGGTTTCATATTTTTTGTTTTGGAAATCTTTTAAATTTGTGATTTCTTATGAATTTGCAATCTTTTATTTGGTCTAATCTACCGGACTTAGCTTATCTGTTCATAGAAAAGGATAAGAAAAAAAAAATTGTGTAAAAAAATCTAAAAAAATCAAGATTTTTCATTTTTTTTCCAGATTTTCCAGATTTTTGAGATTGTTAAGATTTTTTTTTTATTGGTTTTGAATGAAAAATATGGATTATTGGATGAGATTTGTGGTTTTTCTTTTTGTTGATTTTTCTTGTTTGTGGAATTTAATAAATTTTAATTTGGTGGTGATAGGGGATGGTGGTTCGAGAGAGATGAGATTGAGGAAGATGATATGGGTTTGGTGATGATGGTGGAATATTGAATGGAGGCTGAGGTTGATGATTCTGGTATTGGAAGGGAAGAGAATCAATTAAAAAGGACAAAGAAGGGGCAGCATGAGGTGTATATAGAAGGGTAAAACATTAATTTTATCAAGAAATTAACAGAAATTAAGAGTAGGGTGGTAAACCAGTATTTTTATGTTTAAAGATAAAAATACTCTTAGAACTGTTAAGTTGGATTAACGGTTGACTAACGGATGGATTAATTTGATGTATTTTAAAAAGGTGAGAGATCAAGGGTTCTGAAAAAATAAATACGTTTAAATATTTGAACTTGAACTTTCACTGATATTTAGGAATTAAAATGATAATACCCCTATATTATAATATATTCTACGTTTACCTCCTATTTTTGGTCCCGGGCCCATTCTCTCCTCTCTCCCCTTGTTATCTTTTTTTTTTTTTTTTAATTCTATTTTATTCCTATTAATTAGCCACTAATCACACAAGCAATATGACACCTCATACCCAAACTTGCCATCTCTCACCCAAACACACTACTTGTCATTTTTATATTCTTTTTTTTTCCTTAAACTAATCTACACAAAATTCAAAGTTTATCGCGATTCTCAGACTTAGACTTGGATCAATGTGTCTAGGTCATGTGTTTAGACTTGGATACTGGATTTGGGAAAATTTCTGAGATTGGACCTTACACAACTCTACTAATCTAGCTGGTTACATAAAAAAAAAAAAAATGTTGTTCATTCGTCCATTCCATACATCTTATCTGATTTCAAGAAAAAAAGCATGTTTAGGTTATTTTATTAAGATTGTGTTTTCAGTGGTCATATTAAACCGGTAAAAAACGATCATTTTAAATTGTTGGTTATATCTTATTTTTGTAAACTATAATTAAATAAGAATAGTTTTACTTCTTAATTGATTGGTTATGGGGTGAAATGAAATTTCAATAGGGATAAAAAAAAAGAGATATAATCATTTTCCTCCCGGAATTGTCATATTATACACTTTATCTCCTATAGTTTTAATAATATTCATTTTCTTTCTGAAAACCAAAATATTAGACATTTTGCTCATTGCTGATAGGAATTTCATTAATCTAGTACTTTGATCGTTAAAAAATCAATTAAAAGACCTTATTACTTTTGAACACATGAGTTATGTCCCCCGATAATACCATTAATTGTTTCTAAAGAAAAAAAAAACCAGAATTAAAAAAAATAAAAATTAATACAAATACTTAAAAAGAATTGAAAATAAAAAAATAAAAAAGGGAATACCACCGTCCATGACGGTGGAGATAATAAATAAAAAAACAATAAAAAATTTAGTATTTCAAAAAAAAAATTCAATATTTTTTTTAATATTGTTTTATTTTTTTGCAAATATATTATTTTATTATTCTTTATATTAAAGTTTTTTTTTAAAAAATAATTTTTTATTTTTACATTTCATTCTTTATATTATTATTTTTTAAATAAATTTTGTATTTTTTACATTTAATTCTTTATATTAACATTTTTTTTAAATAAATTGTTTAATTTTTTATTTTTAAATCTATTTTTTTAAAATATTTTCATTAGTTTTTATTTTTTTTTTTAATTTTGATTTTCTTTCTTTAAAAATAATTATTGACATCATTAGAGACATAACACGTGTGTTTAGGTACAGGTTATATAATTGATATTTTAATAAAATTTCTAACCGTAAAAAAGAATGGCATACACGGTTAATGAGGTTAAGAAATTTTTTTTTGCAGAGTGCATCATTTCATTTGTAAACACATTTCACCCGAGCAATGTTGAAGATTTTCCCGCTGAAACAAACATTTGTCTACAGAAACAACCGTTTAATCTCCTTAAGATCAATCTCTTTATCATCACAATCACAAACACCAACACCGTCGTCAGCTGCATCGTCTTCTTCTTCTTCTTCATCATTTCCATCCGATTCAAGTCTAACGGATGCTTTACTCAAATCCAGAACTCCTAACGAAGCCCTCAAGCTTTTTAATTCCTCTCTAAGAAAACTAAACCCAATCAATCATCTTGCGCCCTTCTCAGCCATAGCCCATGTCTTAATTAACGCCCAATTGTACAAACACGCCAGGTGTTTGATGAAAGACCTTATAGACAAACTCCTGAACACTCTCAAACCCCACCGGGTCTGTTACGCTCTCTTTAAAGCTCTTAACAGTTTAGAAAGTTCAAAATTCAATCCCAATGTCTTTGGTACGTTGATTATTGCGTTTTCCGAGATGGGTCTAGTTGAAGAGGCCTCATGGGTGTATCACAAGATCGGCATTTTACCTGCTGTTCCTGTGTGTAATGCGTTGTTAAATGGGCTGGTCAAGAAGGGAATGTTTGAATCCATGTGGCAATTTCATACGGACATGCTATCGCGTGGGATGGTTTCTAATTTTGTCACATATGGGGTACTGATTGATGGCTGTTGTAGTCAATGTGATGTTTTGAAAGCGCGTAGTTTGTTTGATGAGATGGTTGAGAAAGGGATTGAACCAACTGTGGTGATTTACACCATTCTCATTCGTGGTCTTTGCAATGAGAGTCAGATGACAGAGGCTGAAAATATGTTTAAGCTGATGAGAGATTCCACTGTGCTTCCTAATGTCTACACTTACAGTGCTCTAATTGATGGCTACTGCAAAATGGCTGACATAAAACGAGCACTCAACTTGTATCAAGACATGCTACGTAATAATTTACTGCCAAATGTTGTTATATTTGGTTGCCTAATAAATGGGCTATGCAAAGTGGGTGAATTGAGATCAGCAAGAATTTTTTTTGTTTACATGGCCAAGTTTGGTGTTGTTCCTAATATATATCTTTATAATTGTTTGATTGATAGCCATTGCAAGGCAGGGAACTTGTCTGAAGCTACGGGTTTGTGTTCAGAGATGAAAAGGTTTGAAATTACTCCAGATGTATTCACTTACAGTATTCTTATTAAAGGTCTCAGTAGTGAGGGTCGAGTGAAAGAAGCGGATGATTTATTGCAAAAAATGAACAAAGAGGGAGTCTGTGCCAATGCTGTGACATATAATTCGCTTATTGATGGATACTGTAAAGCAGGTTACATGGAGAAGGCTTTTAATGTGTGTTCTCAAATGACAAAAAAGGGTGTCGAGCCCAATGTCATTACCTTTTCCACTTTGATTGATGGTCATTGCAAGGTGGGAAATGTGGAGACTGCTATAGGTTTGTACTTAGAGATGATAATTAAAAGCCTTGTCCCTGATGTCGTTGCTTATACAGCTTTGATTGATGGGCATTGTAAAGATGGTAACATGAAAGAAGCTCTCCGGCTACATAAGGAGATGTTTGAGGCTGGTCTGACCCCCAATGTTTTCACAATTAGTTGTTTGATTGATGGCCTTTGTAAAGATGGAAAGATTTCAGATGCAATCAAGTTGTTTTTGGAGAAGACTGATAAAACAAATGGTGGCTTTTGTTCCCCAAATCATGTGATGTATACATCAATTATTCAAGCCTTGTGCAATGATGGGCGGATTTTTAAAGCTAGCAAGTTTTTCTCTGATATGAGATTTGATGGTTTGAGACCAGATGTAATCACTTACGTTGTCATGCTACAGGGGCATTTTCAAGCCAAGCACATGCCTGATATGATGATGTTGCATGCAGATATGATAAAGACGGGTATTATGCCAAATGCAGTCACTAATGAGGTCTTAACTTCAGGTTATCAAGAGAATGGATATCTGAAATCAGCTTTCCGATGTTCTGAGGATTTAAAAAGAAATCAGGCATGGGATGTTTTGAGTCAAGAGAACCTGTGAATCTGTGATGGGATCTTTCTTAGTCATATAATGAAATTGGTTTTGTGAATGAGCACAGTTACAATTTATGGTTAGGTTAAAATAAAATAAAATAATAATTGGTTTTGTCTCTGTCGTGCGTTAGATCCACGCAGGAACTAGCTCCGGTTCCGGCTCCGGCTCCGTCTCCTTCCAGTGGTGGCGTGTCTTTCATCCATATCCTTCTAACACAATGGGATCCTATCGGGGAGAAAAAAGGTTAGTGTGTTTGAGGTATCTAACATTTGGGTTATGTTTTACCTTGTTATCTATCGCTTATTTTTATTTGGACAATTTTTTGTCACAACCTTTATATCTCACTAGTTGCTTGGTCTTTTTTTTTTTGTCTTGGTATTTCATTTATTCTGTTTTCGTTGGCTTACTAGATCATAATTTAACCCATTGTTCCTGAAATAACTCTGTTGAACAAACATAATATGGCTATAGATATGCTGACTGACACTGCATACTAGTGGAAAGTCTATAGCAAGCAGAGGAATCTAACTCTTGAACGCACACTTTTAACACTTTTAAATCTTTTTTCTTTTTTATATGCTTTATTTATTTATTATTTCCGTTTGAATGTAAAACAAAATTGAAATTTGCATTATTTATCTTACCTACCAAGGTGGTGCTATCTTGGTGGTAAAAGGGCATAAAACAAGGTGAAGGATGCAGGGGTTATAAAACAATATGAAGAAATTGTTGACCGATAAGATAAATTCATTTTGGTTTCAACTCTCCTTATATTCCAATTTTGCTTTTAGTGAATTTTAAGTGTCATGCTTTTGGCAGCATTACTTACCACTTATTGGTTTCAGGTTCTTGAACCCAATTGGCATGCTACGCATAATAGACTTCAGACTGCAAAGAGCATAGACATGGCATGGCCTTCGTCAACTTTTCCTTCAGATGTGCTATTTTTAAGCCACAATTTACTTGTTCTGGTTTATCATTATTGTAATTTTAATTTTCTTACTTTGATTTTTCCGGAACAGGTAGCAAGTTTTTCCTTGATAAGTGTCTCAGAGAATGTTTGCTTCTTTTACCTGAACTGCTCAAGGTTTGTTTTGATACGATTACTAATTCATGAATACCATTCTAGTTTCCTATTCGGGTAAATAAATGTGATGACCATATATGATGGATATGATATTTGTTTCAAAGAAGTGAGAGAAGAATGTACAAGATTTTGAACAACCTTAATTGAAAAGAAATGCAAGAATAACTGGAACAAGTGTACAATGGAAGTAAAATCTTCTAAACAAGGAATGATCTTGCGAAAAATAATTGCATTCTTGTAAAATCCATTCTTAGTAACGTTCTTTGAGAATAATTGAATCTTTTTTTGTGATTTCTATTTGGATGAATTTTGTCTAAATATATTATAAAAGTTGAAAAATGATCATGGAAGCCTAAAAAACATGTACATTCGATCAAATTTTATATTTGTTAGGCATAGTTAAGTTTTTATATTTTTGACTGACAACCCATTTTAAGCTTTCAACTAGATAGAAGAATTTAAATTTTGATACGTACGTGGAAATAGAATTTTCCAAGGTTTTATAAAAGTGCATTACAATGAAACAATAGCGGTTGATAGGAGCATTGACTTTGAAATGGAATGGTGTTAATACAAAGATCTATTATATGATACTAAAGTAAATAGTACTTGTTAATTAGTGAATGATTAATTCTTTTATGCGCAACCTATTGAAGTGAGAGAACAATAATTGGTACTGCTCGGAACCTGTATTTAGTTTTCATGGTTTTCTGTGGTTTATTTTGCAGAAAGTGGATAAGCTGAAGTCCTTGTGCCTGCGATACGCGATAGCTACTTAATGGTTAATATCATCTTCAATTGATATTACCAAGCTAGAGGAACCATCCGACAGTTGGTCTACGTCACAAAAATTGAAGCAATTGAGGTTAAAAAACTCATCCCAGGTGCAGAAAGCAATTACCAGAGATGCAGCAGTTAGTGACCCTATCCTGTAAGTCTAACGAAACCGGCTACAGAATACACACACATGTGCGCAGGCACATGCTTACAAATACAAACACACTCCTTTCTCCTCTGTCTCTCATTTACACTAATGGGGTTTATACTAATTGGGAATCCTACTTAGAAAAGGGAATTAACTTCTTGATTTTTGAATTCCACTGTTTACTAAATTTTTAGGAAATTAAATTCCGTGGACCCCATCCACAAATCAGGATGGAAAGGGAACTTGATTCCTCCCACCCACTCTAAGAATCAAGTTTCCTTTTCTGGTTGAAAAAGGAATTCATGATATTTTTACTAAAATAACCTCAGTTGAAAAAATAAATAAAACAATTATCTTCTTCATGATTATTGATTTTTTTTTAAATTTATGTCAATCTTATTGGTTTACTTTTTTTATTAATCTTTATATTAGTTTACTTAATTAATAATTTATATTATTTTAGCCGTGTGATTTATAATAATTAAAAAAAAAAATCATCTTTACATATACATATTACAAAACCATTTATGAAGTAAAAATAACTACAACACTTTTCAAAATACTAAAAATAATAATAACTACTTTATATTCATATCTCCCATTTATATATTACTTTCATTTCTTTCTTTTTTTCAATTAAGTCATCTCTTTATCAAATGTTCATTTTACCATTTCTAAACTACATATTCATGTCTTATGTATATATAAACATGCTACTTCGAGTTTGCGACTTCGTTTTTTTTAATCAAGTTTTCTCAATAGTTCTTTATCTAATTAGTTCAAATTTTACTATATAAAGATGTTAATTATTATAATTATAGTGTTATGAGTAATATAAAATATAATTTTTCATAATGAAAATATATATATTTCACCATGTTATATACATAAGGGTATTTTTGTAATCAATTAGGGGTATTATTAATTTAGTCCCTAAGTTTTGAGGAAAGATCAATGTTTTAAACGAGTTTTTTTTTTACGACCCTTGATCCCTTACTTTTCAGAAATATATCTGATTAAACCCTTTGACCCTAATTTTATCGATCAAATGTGATAAAATGTAAATTGACCATTTTACCCTTTATATTTAATTATTGAATGAAAATGATACTTTTACCCTCCAACCTTTTACAATTTGACAAATTTACCAATTTAGATTGACCAATACAAAATTTTGACACGTGTTATAAAAATTATTTAAAAAATACTTAAAAGCTATTTATTGATTTTTTTTAAATGGAAATGCATTAAAAAAGATATTAAGTTGAAAAGTGAAAATGCTTTAATATTAACACAAATTTAAATTTGATGTATTTTAAAAAATGAATAATATTAAAGATAAAGCTTTAATATTAATACAAATTTAAAAACTAAAGATAAAGCTTTAATATTAATACAAATTTAAAAACTCTAATGAAAAATATTTAATAATTCATTATGAACAAAAAACTCATTTATAAATTAAAACAAATAGTTATATATATATATATATATATATATATATATATATTTAAATCAATTAAATTACTTTAAAAAAAAAACTCATTTAGAAACTCTTAGATTTGTTCTCTCTCAGATTAGGTAGAAAAAATAATTCCTTATTTTTCTTTCTATTAGGAACAAAATATAATAAATAATTCACTAGGAACAAAAAAACTCATTTAGAACTTAGAAGCTCCCAGATTTGTTGTCTCCATTTTTCTTTAATCAATCACCGAACACTCTCTCAATCTTTCCCTCCCGTATCTCTCTCTGAATCCAACCGTAGCACTCTCTCAATCTTTCCCTCCTGCTTCTCTCTCAAAATCTCTCAATCATTCCCTCCAACCAAAAGATTTGTCTGGCTGACAACAAGGATTCAAGAAAATTTTGGATTTTGATGGCGGCACAAACGGGTCTTGGTATTGGAGGGGTATTCATTGAACCCATTTTTTTTTCTTTTTTGAATTTGGTGTGACGGGGGTTTTGTGGCGATGGTGGTGTTGTTCGATTTTGGGTTTTGTGGTGGTGATGATGTTGGTCTGATTCTAGATTTCTAGTTTTGGGTCTAATGGTGGTGTGGTGATTGGGTTGATGATAATCTTGGTTCTGGGTTTGGATTTGGTGGTGGTGGTGGTTTGGTGTTGATAAATGAGATTGATGGTGGTGGTGGTTTCTGGAATTTTGTTTATTATTTCCTTAGTTCATAGTTATTAGTTAAACATTCAAACGGAGTTAATAAAAAATAATATTTAGTTAAACATTGCATTAGGTTTTGCTTGTGTTGGATGTTTGGTTTATGGGTTTGGGTAGGTGTGTTGGGTTATCTGGGTTTGATTTCGGTGTTGGGGGTGGAGGTTTGGTGGGTTTGGTTCTGGTGTTGGTGATGATGACGGTCTGTGTTTGGGTCTAGGTGTTATGGTGATGATGATTGATGAAGGTATGTGTTTCTTGGGTTTGGTGGTGTGTTGATGATGATTGCCTGGTTTGGATGATGATGGTGATAAACCGATTGAATCGTTTTTTTTTTCTTTATTTATTTATTTTTTCTTTTTTTAATTAAAAAATTAAAAAAGAGAGATAGAAGGGTATAATAATATTTGTATTTTTAATTTATAATTTTATGTATTAATAAATAAAAAATTGCCAAGTGGCATGTTTCTCCGTGTAAAGACAAATACCCCTGGAAAAGTAAGGGACCAAGGGTTGTAAAAAAACGAATTCGTTTAAAAATTGATCTTTCACCAAAACTTAGGGACTAAATTGATAATACCCCAATCAGTTATTTATCATTCTGATTCCTTAGTTTAAGTAAATGCTGGAAATTGAAAAAATTTAATTCTGTTTCCGATTCCTAAATTGTTAGTGAACACTAGAATGTAATTTATTAACTTGATTATGATTCCCCAGTAGAACTTGATTTCGATTCCATCTATTCTTGATTAGTAAACACACTCTAACATGATTGCAGCAAATTCGAGAGAGAATTCAATGCCGAGCTTCAGAGTCTCGGACCAATCTTGAGCACTAGTTCCCAAGCGGAACCACATTTGACTCTTCTTGGGCAGTGGATTCTTGGCTTTGGAAGTGACAAATGAGTAGTTCCGGTTTTATTCACTCTAAATCTTAAGAAGCTCTTGACAAACTAATTGTGAATATACTTTCCAAACTTTTTTCAGAGTCAGGTTGATGTGTAACTTGTGTGTGCTGTCCTTTTATATATATATATATATATATAGAATCAAACTGGACTAGGTTCTTACATCAGAGATTGAGTTTTCTGGTTTTGGGTGTAAAAGAGTATTTGACTGAGCAAATATTAGGCAGTCAAATATTAGGAATTGTGATCGGTAATTGATAGAATGTAATACAGTTAAGAAATGAATCATGAGTCTCGACAATCGTTTATTACTGATGAATACATATTGTAAAATCGTTTAAGCTTAGCACTACTGAGATCAGTCATGAAATGAACTTTGGTCTGGATTGATAGTTTATGAAAAGAAAAATAACAAAGAAACGGATCTCGACCGTATATTAATATCAATAACGGATCTTAGTATTGATATAGCTTGGTGTCTGATTGAGTTGCGGCTCCATCTCAGAAGGATTGAGTTTTAGTTTTTATTTTTCATTTTGTTTTTCTATCAGAAAAACAAAAATGGTTTTACTTTTTGTTTTGTGTTGTGTTGTGGGATGGAGATGGAGGAGTGGCATTGAAGGTAGAGTGTGGAGATCGAAGAAGAGAAGAACTGTGAAAAAAGTGTGAAGGAATATGCTTGAGGTTTCTTAAAACAATGGAAATATATTTGATCAAAAATTAGATTATGATTTTTTCCTTCTTTTGGAATTTGATCGATAAAAATGTAGATTCCTTTTTGGGAAAATATCATTTTTCCCCTTGATTTCTGCCCTGTTGTCAAGATGAGGACAAGTTTTCACAATATTGGCCGTTAATCCCCCTGAAATAGAAAGAATGTATATTATACCCCTTCTGTGACCTTTTCCGTTAAAAATCATGTTGACTGTTACATTTAAAAGGGCAATATTGTAAAAACATAATTTTAAAAAAATAAAAACTAAAAAAATCATCTCCCTAAACGACTCTTTCTCTCTCCTCAAACTATTCTCTCTTATTGTTCTTTCTGAAACCACCAATCTCTCTTGCCTCTCCAAAACCCACAAAATCCAAGAAACAATCACACCACTAGCAACCAAATCTCGATCCACATAGAGTAAGGCTAGATCTTCATACAAGATAGAGATGAATATGAGACAAGATTGAGAAGGAAAGAAAAAAAAAAGGCAGATGCAGATGCAGATGCAGATGGGATGAGATGCGAGATCGAGATTGAGTCGAGTTGAAGATGAGATGCATATGCGATGAGATGTGAGAGGTTTGGATTAAAGGTGGTGCTTGTGGTTGATTTCGATTTTGAGTTTTCGATTTAGGGTTCTTGATTCACTTCAGTGGTTTGATTTCTAGGTTTGTGATGATTGTGGGGTTTCTGGAAATCTGATGAGGGGTGGTGATTTTTGGGTTTGATGATGGTTGAAGATGAGAGATTGTGGGGTTTAGTGATTTATGGGTTTGTGATGATTGCGGGGTTTTCAAGATTTGGGTTCAGTGTTGATGATGGTGGTTGAAGATAGAGAGATTTTTGGGTTTGAGTTTGAAGAAATAGGGGTTTATGGGTTTGGAATTTGTTGTTCATGGTATTTTTATTTTTTTTTTATTATTTTTAGTTTCAAAAATCAATAGGTAGTTTATTTGATATATTTGGGCTGTGATTTTTTGTTTCCTTCAAATGCTTATCTGGTTGAATGAGAGAGATACATATCAGTTGATGAGATTTTGATTGTGTGATTAATTCTGGTTTCTTTGAATGTCCAGAGATCCACCAGATTTTTTTTAAAAAATTGTTACTTTTAATTTCTTAGATGGTGCTGGAGAAGATGAACTGAATCGGTGTGCTTGGTGAAAGATTTATTTATTTATTTTTGATAAAAAATAAGATCAGGTAAAAATCCATATATTATTATTATTTTTATTTTTATTTTTTATTTTTTTTTGTTTTTAAATTCTTTTTTATTTTAAATTTTTGTTTTTAAATTTAAATAAAAATAAACAAAGAAATATCTGTACCGTTTATCTTTGAGATAGACATTGGAGATCCATTTTTTTTGTTTTTAATTTTTTAATTTTTGTTTTCTTTTTCTAATATAATTTTCATTTAATAAATAGCTGGAGGGTTAAATGATCATTTTCTTATTATTTTTAAGGATACTACCATGGTCAAACCTTTTTTGAATGGAAAAAGTAACAAAAGTTGGATATTATATATTCTTTCCATTTCAATGGGAAGACCGGACAATATGGCGAAAAAGTAACAAAAGTTGGATATTATATATTCTTTCCATTTCAATGGGAAGACCGGTCAATATAGTGAAAACCTATTCTCGTCTTAATAATATGACAAAAGCTGGGGGGTACTAAGGTCATTTGACCATGGTCAAACCTTTTTTGGATGGAAAAAGTAATAAAAGTAGGATATCATATATTCTTTCCATTTCAATGGGAAAACCGGTCAATATAACGAAAACCTATCAGCGTCTTACAATATGACAAAAGTCGGGAGGGGGATGATGCTTTTCCCTTCTTCTTTTTTGGGATTGAGAAAATAAATCTGGATTGATGTAGAACCGTGTTTCTAGAATGAAGAAAAAAATTGGATGGATTTTTTAAATTAACTTTTTTATTAAATAAATAAGATGTACATTAGGGGCATTTTGGACCTCTTACACGAATATGGGAGATATTTGTACAATTATGAGCAAAAATTGCAAGCTTTACATCTTAAAACTTGCTATTTTTGGTAATTTAATATCGTCTTTATGTAAAATACAATAAATTAATAGGAGTAAAGTTGTCTTTTGAAATAATGCAACTTACCTTTATCTCATAGTAATAGTTATGGGCAAAAATCTTTGATTATTGCACTAATCAATCCTCAACTCAACAAGCAGTGTTTAATGGTAATGGACATCTTAGCCAAGATTCATCTCTTGGATGTTAGAAATGTAGTTTTTGTTCCTAAAAGCGAACTTTGTTGCTCATGGTCTAGCTAAAGTTTGCTTTGGGTTCAATTTCCGATTGTTTTTGGCTTGAACACCTTTCGCTCCGTGTGGAGTCTTCGGCTCTGATTGAGATGCTTGATTTGTTCTCCTTTAGTCATTCAATGAATCATCTCTTAAAAATAAAAATCAAATATCAAAACATCCCTTTCATATGATTTCTTATCAATGTGTACATATGTTTGGAAAGATTGATTTTAATTAATATTATCATGTTAATATTAATTTTTATTATGTACTTTTAAATTTAAAACTTTTCAAAGCATGAGTGTTATAAATGTTATGAACCCTGTAGATAAGGCTTTAATAGAATTAGCAGAGAATGATCCAACAAGTTTAGAGTCGTTAAGAAACTATTATATAGATTTTATAAAAAGAGTTGATAAAAAGATAGTAACAAATTACAAAGCTTTTGATAAAGTTTATCTTAGTATTAGAGAAAGCTACCTAAATTTTGAAAAAGAATTATTAGATTTAGAAACTCTAAAAATAAATAGTGAAAACAAAGTAAAAGAAATAGAACTACTACTGAAAGAATATAGGAAAACTTCATCATCAACATCTAAAGCATCAAGTTCATTAAATGAATCAAAATAATATTAAAACAGATTATATTATACAAAAGATAAGTTTTTGTAACGATATAATATATCATATTAATAGATTATTAGAAGAAGCTCAATCAGAAAAAGAAAGTTATAATTTAAGAGCTAGATTTAGTGGATTAAAATTAGAAAAAAAGAGTTGGGAAGAAAGATTGCAAGCTATAGAAAAGAAAGCAAAGCGTGAAGATTAAAGATTATTTTTCATTTATTAATGTCTCGTAGGACCATATGAGTTATTGTTATTGTTATTTTAATGTCTTGTAAGACCATATTAGTGATAGTAGGACCATATGAGTGATAGCTTTAATTGTTTTTAGAAATGCAGATCTACTTTTTTTTTATAGTCAACTGTTTTATAGTTATGAGAAAGCCCGTAAGGAATGAGTGATATTTTTAATTGTTTTATTAATATTTGTTTTGTAGAACCGTTAGATGAATTTAGTGAATTGCTACAAAGATTAAACTTTTTTGAAATTGAATGAATTTTTAATTTGTTAATCATTAAAAATAGATTAATAGTTAGAGAACCTTTAGTTCCAGAAAAATTAAACATAGCGTAAAGACATTTTTTAAACCTTATTGATGAAAGAATATTAGACTTAAGAAGCATTTTGGCATATATATATATATATATATATATATATATATATATATATATATATAGATATATAGATATATGAATTTTAAAAGATTAGAATATTTAGATATCGAAATCACAGATTTTAAAAAGACAAAGCTTAGTTTATAAAATAATACAAAAATTAATTGTAATAAAGAGCATCTAAAAAGCCAATATAAACATATTCCACATACAAGCAATTGTCAACAACATTTTATAGTTGATTTATTAATTAATTTAGGATAAAGCTTAGAAGAAAATATAGATAAAACAATAAGAATATTATAGATCTAGTTAAGTTATTTAAAAATAGTAAATTCAAAAGTCTACATAAGAATTTAGATTATATAAGTGAATTGTTAACAAACTTTAATAGTTAAATTAAAAAAAATTCTAGTAAGACTGAAATAACAAAATTAAATAATTTAATTGACCTAAAAAATCATAAACCTGTCGAAACAGAAATCAGAGAATTAGTGAAAAACCTTCATTTAGAAGTAGAAAATATCAAAAATACACAAAAAAAAAAATTAAAAGACCAATTACAAATTATTAGAAAAATAGTAGTCGAATGAATAATAGTTTAACTAAAATATTACATAAATTAACTTTAGAAACCCCTAATAACCCACCGGTAGGTATAAGTGATGTAAAGTTTACTCAACAAAGCAATATCATTGCCCAAGGGCAAAGTAATACAATAATAAAGTTTACTTATAAAAGCTTTAGAAAAAAATTGAAAAGTTAGAACAACAATTAGAGAAATTAAATCGTAATAAAATAGACTCAGAATACCTAGTTTGGTTAGTAAAAAGAATATAATTAATAGAATCTAGTTCAAATTCAGTAAACCCTAAAATAGAAATGATCAAAAGTGAATTTAAGAATTAAACATGGAACTAGTAAGAACCTCTAGTGTAAAACAGTCTACGGCAAATAGAGTAAGAAATTTACTTAGCAATAATAATAATGGTAAAGAAATAATACAAAAGACATGATTTAATTCAAAAAGAAGATGTTAATAAAATGTTAGAAGTAGGATTTAAAAATGTTCAGAAGAAAAATCTTTATAGTGAAGGTATTATAGATAGTCTTAAGCAATTTATATGTTTACAAAAATGAATTTACAATAGCAGTAGTGAACAATCGTGAAGAAGTTACATTAATTAGTTCTCAAAACGTAAAAGAAATTAAAAAGAATGGATATTCCAACATACATTTAGGAGTCGTAATTATAGGAGTACTTAGTCAAACAAGAGCTGGTCTAGATACTAAAACACATTTGTATTTATATTATGGTAGATTTGGTGATCATGAACAAGACCATCTAGCAACAGTTGAAGTAGATTTGAGAAATAAGTAGCACTATTAGGATGTCTCTCTAATATAGATATAGACATAAGTGAATTTGTTAGTAAAATAAAATTAAGTATACTAACAAAAGATTTTAATATGAACATAGAATATAAAAAATCTTAGAATAAAAATATCTGTATTAGGAAGATGTTATAATAAATATCATAAAAAATTTAGATTTATAAATAAAAACATAGTAGAACATTTTCATAGTGATTATTTACAAATGCAAGTACCAAAGAAGCTAACCAAAAATGGATTACAAGGCTTGGAATGGAAACTACCAAACCTAGAAGTTTAAAATTTAGAATTACCAGAAAATAGTAATATATATATTGAAAAAAAAGAATCAAACTTTTAAGAAGTTTAAAGACTATAAGAAATATAGTAATATAGATATAACAGAAGAAGATTTTGAAGATGAAATAAAAATGATACATATAGAACCATAAATTAATAAAGAAAAGACACTAACATAAAATAGAGATGTAATTATAGAATAAATATTTAACCAACCAAGTGATTATTTATCAGCAGATATATTCGAAGAAATTTGTAATAACCTTGATTTATATGAAAATGAAGTAGATAAGTTACTTATAAAAAATATGAACTTGAACAATTAAAAATTGATAGTTTACAAAGTATTTATTATATAAAAGATGAAATATATGTAGAAGAAGATAAAATGAGAATAGAAGAAGGTGAAAGCAACCAACCAAAAGTTTCTGATACTGAAGATCTCCTTGCATCAAGAATAGAAGATTATTTAGAAAAAAGAGGTATACATGATTCAAAAGAACAATATGAAGATTATAAAAATAAATAAAGAATATATAAAGCTAAAACCAAATTAGAAAACTGGACAAAAACACCTGAAGCTAAAGATATATTAATTTTAAGTCTTCAAGGTTATAAACCTAATGAATGGAAGCAAATATTTAATAAATAGGAAGGAAACTTAATTAGACATTCTATGGAAGATTTGAATAATATAGTAGGTTACAAATACAAGCTAGTATACCTAGAAAGTACTTAATGATATAATGAAAAACAAATTTTTTAAGGATGGAAAGAATATATGAAGAACGATGATAAAATAAAACTAGAATTAGAAGAATTTGAAATAAATATAGCAGTATTAAGTTTTATAGATGGAATTAAAAAATGTATATTAGGATCATCAATGGAAAAAGTAGATGATACATAAAAGCAAATAAGAGCTATAAGAAGCTTAGAACAACTAAAAATATGTGATTTACAATATTTTGATCATTATGTAGATTTATTCTGTAAATACGAGAGTAAAATAGGAAGACCTTATGATGAAAATATATTAATGAAGTTTGTAACAAAATTACCAGGTAAAATAAGAGAAAAATTATATAAAGATTTAGAAGAATGGTTTAAAAATAAAAAGAATGAAGGATTATTTTGACAAGTTTCTCTAATATCTGCAGTAGAATTTGTTAGACAATGAATTATAGATCTATGTGATGAAAAACTTAGAAGACAAGCACAACAACAATTTAGTAAAATGCGTATAGATTTATATGAATTGCCGATATTGGGTTGTGGTAGAATAAAAAATTATAAGAATACATATAATAAAGATAAAAGGTATAAAAAGAAATATAGCACAAAGCCTTACAATGGAAGTAAGAAACAATTTTTTTAAAAAAATATAGTCACAATAAAGATAGAGTTAAGAAAGCTTTTAAAGGAAGAAAGAAAGTTTACAAAAGAAAAGACCATAAAAAATTGTAAATATTATTTATGTGGAAATATGGGACATATTAAACTAAATTGTCCATAAACTAAAAATAAAACTAATTTAACAGAATTGGTAGAGATAAAAGACTTATAAAATCTAGAAGAAATCTATAATTTAGATGAGATATCAGATAATGAAAGCATTTACATAATAGAAGATAATAGTTCAGAAGAATCGGAATCTAATGAATAAATAGATGAAGATGTTGATATTTATAATTGTGAATCTGATATAAATATAGTAGAAGAAATTGTATCATTTTTTGAAAAAAATTGTCAAGATTGTAATAAAAAATTTAATAAAGGATATGAAAACAATAAGCAATATGATTGTAAAGATTGTATAAACAAGTTTTTAAATAAAGATAAAATAAAAAGAGCTGGAATGAACTTATATTAATAGATGTAGAATTACTTTATAAATCAAAGGGATTAAAAACTAAAGTCATGATAGATACTAGTGCAAATAAATGTATTATCCATGAAAGTTTAGCTCCAGAAGAACATAGAACAAAACTATGAGCTGATATAGGTTTAAGAGCATTTAGTGGAAGTTTAATATAAATAACTGATTATATAATAAATATACATATTAAAATTAATGGAGAAACCCATAATTTATCCCAAACTTTAATTACAAGACAACAAGGAAGTTATAAATTCATTTTAGGATTAAATTTTATAGTAGGCAATAATTGAAGTATGTTAATTACCCCAAATGGTGTTAATTTCTTTAAAAAGTCTACTTTTGTTCAATCAAAGCTAGAAACTAGAAATCTCCCTTATATAAAGAAAGCAACTAACATAGAAGAACCAATAAGCTTAGAGTACTTTGATTCTTTGTCAAAAACTTTAGATATAAAATTAGAATTTAAAGAAGTCTTAAGCAATGAAGAATTAGATGAATATCTTAGAAAAAAATGTTGTTTAAACACTGGAAATAAAGAAGATTACAAAAGCTAGCCTATAGAAATAAAGCAGAAAATAGAAGAATTAGAAGATTGAAATATTATAGGAAATAATCCCGTAATAAAAATAGTCTAGAAACATATAAAATAGAAATAATAAACTCTGATATTACTATGATCACAAAAGACTTACCTTATAGTTTACAGGATAGAAAAGAATGCTAAATGCATATAAAAGATCTTTTAGAATTATAAGTAATAAGAAAAGCACTAGTAGACATAGAAGCCCATCATTTATTGTTTTTAATCATAGTGAACAAAAAAGAGGTAAAAGTAGAATGGTTATAAATTAAAAAGATTAAATGATAATACTTTAATAAATAGTTATAAACTCCCTAATAAAGATAACTTAGTAAACTGTATACAAAAAAACATCTTGGTTTTCAAAATTTGATTGTAAAAGCGGGTTTTGGAAAATAAAATTAGATGAAGAATCAGTGCCTTAGACAACGTTTAGTTGCTCTGAAGGACAGTCATGCCATTTGGTTTAAAGAATGACCTCAAGTTTTTCAAGCAAGAATGAATAAAATATTTAAGCAATTTTCCAATTTCTGTATAGTATACATTGATGATATTCTTGTTTTTAGTAACAATAGATATATACATACATACCATGTTCGTCAAATTTTAGAAGCTTTTAAAAAGAACAATATAATAATTTCTAAAACAAAAATAGAATTATTAAAGAATAAAATGGAATTTCTAAGATTACTTATAGACAAAGGAAAAATAGAACTACAATCTCATATAATAACAAAGATTTTAAGTTTTCCTGATAAGATAGAAGAAACTAAAGAACTATAAAAGTTTTTAGAATTATTAAATTATGAAAGAAAATTTATCCCTAATTTAAGTACATTAGTAAGACCACTCTACAATAAGATTAGTAAAAAATTGTCAAAAATACTTTAATAGTGAAGATGCAAAATTAATTCAGAAAATAAAAGAAATAGTAAAAACCTTAAGACCCATAGCACTTCCAATAGATAATTATTATAAGATAGTATAAACAGATGTTAGTGGTAAATGATGTGCAAGAATATTAATTCAAAAACCTACAAAAGAAAGTTTAAAAAATACTGAAGTAATAGCCATGATTTTTCAAAAGCTAAAAGTAGGAGATCAAGTACTGGATTATAAATCGTAGGCATTATAAACTCTTTACATCAATTTCATATATATATATATATATATATATCCAAAATGAGGCTATTACAATCGGTTCTGATTGTAATAATGTTGTAGAATTCTATAAAAAAGTTCAGAAGAAAAAATTTGAAAAGAAAAATTCTTTTATTAGTAAAAAATGGTTAAGCTTTTTTGAAACATTAACCGGTAGATGATATAAAACAGAATTTGAACATATAAACGGAAAAGATAATACATTAGCAGATATCTTGTCAAGACTAATAGATTGCTGAATTATTTGTAGATATGACAGAAAGCTCAAAAAATGTCCTGAAAAGCTTTAGTTATTCAGCACAAAGCAATAGTGGTAAATAGCTTAGTATGAGGTCTTATACTATTAATTATATCCCAGGAGTTACTTTTCAACCCCTAAATCATTTGAAAGAAAAAATTACTGAATCTCAACAAGTTTTACTTAATAATATCTGGTTTTTTAGAAATGATACCAAAGATTTTCTAAATTCGTTGAATATTTTAAGCCAATATATTTTAGAAAATAATAAGTTTTCCTATTATGTAGTTTATAGAGGAAGAAAAGTTAAAATCTATTCAAGTTGGCTGGAAACTGCTAGCTATGTTGAAGATTTTCCAAATCCCATTTTTAGAGGATTTTTCTCTTTAAATGAAGCTCATAAATCATAAAACCTGTTTTTGTAAAATCAAGATGGTTTCGAACTAATTTTAGGATTTAATGGAATTACTTATGATCGAAACCAAGCAATAAGTTTTATGAATCATTTCAAAAATATTAATGAAGCAAAAAATATTTTTTTTTGAAGAATTAGAGAGTTGTTAAAAAACGAGTGAGCTCTTAAAAAAATGCAGATTGAAAATACAGTACTAAAGCAAAAGTTAGAGATGGCTGAGCGGCTAACTGATCAGCTTCAAAAAATGGATATAAAGCAAAAAAGCATTCAAAAGCCAGAAAAACAAAGGAATAAAGAAAAAGCGATAGTTGGCAATGAAGAGTTCATGGAAACATACTTTGAAATGCCACTTGATCTTATAAATATTACCCTAATGAGGGATCAAGTAAAAAATATATTTAAAGCGGTAGAAAAACTATCTAATGATATAAAGCAGAGCATTTTTTACCATGTTAGAGATGATAATCTGAAGCGTTTTCTACAAATCCAAAAGTTCCTTTCTTTGGGCGTAGGATTACTTACGGGTATGATTACATTTTTTCATAAAACAAATATAAATCAAAGAATTTTATACAAATTTATCACAGTCTAAATAAATCTGGAGGTTTTTCCAATGAATTTCGATATTTCAGACTTTGGGCAAGTTGGTATTGAAGAACTTTTCAGTTATGGGATTATCGACGGCATTATTCCAACCAACATTTTAAAGATCTCATTTCTCCCTGAAAAACTCTGACAATCAGTTTGAATGTTTGGAGGAAAGATAGGCTTTTTCCTAGACATCGACTTAATACCATGTGAATGGATAATAAATCAGTCCTATAAGATGCCAAACTACCTCCTAGCTTATCACTATATAGTGATAGTTCCTTATGAAGTCCTTGTACAGGTTATGCACGAAGAAAGTCCTCCTATAGATTGTCAAGACTTATGTCCTGAATTAGTGCCGACCGTGAGATTTTCGGGGCCCGAAGCGAACTATAGAAAATGAGACCCTCGATACTCTATACATGTTTACTTGTTTTTTTTTTCTCTAGTAAATAACTGTAAAAATCAATATAATAACTTAAACTCAAAACTATAACATAACAAAAATAGCAAAAAAATGTTACCAATTTTTTTATATATAATTGCATCAAAGAATATATTATTTAAACCTTACTCATCTCACATTTTTAGCAGTAAAAGTACTAATTAAGCTTACATGTTTTCATAAAAGAATAAAAAAAATGAAGTGTATTGATTTAATTACCTTCGAAACAATGACTTCTGAATTTTCGTTTCAAGAGAGTATTGAGTTTTTTTAGAGATATAAAAAACGATTATTTGTGACCAACAGAGTGTTGCTAGGATTCAATTCAACGCCATCATTGATCCAGTGTTGTTGTTGTAAGAATGGTTAATGGGTTTCCATGAGTTGGTCTTTAATATATATATATATATATATTATGGCGGTCCGTTTTTAAATTTATTTATAGGTTGAGACGTTGGGTTTCCATTAATGGACCTTTAAAAAATTGTGAATGGTGAATCATTTTACAATATTTTACAATATAGTTCTTATATGAACTATATTTTACAATTAACTTAAAAAAAACACTACAATTGGGGGCTCTAGGCGGTTGCCTCACTTGGCTCCGCCTAGGGCCGGGTCTGTCTTGAATATCTACAGAGATATAGAGCAAAAAAAATACTTTCTTTGAATAAACACTAGCAGGCCTAAGCTGATCGGACAAACTCCTCACATCTTAATTTTTATCAGAACTCAAGATGTCTGGTCTAAATATCCTATTCCATGAATTTTTCTCAGTCCAGAAACAGATGATCTTCTTAGAGAAATCCAAGAGGAAGAAGAAATCAGACTAGGAGATCCCCTTCTAGAAGATGAAGAAGAATTTGACAATTTTGATGAAGAAGCTTATTATAGTCTAGATACGTCAGCTCTTATCAAGAATAGTGTCGGTAGAAAAAGATAAAAAACAACACAACAGTGTCAACAGTATAAAGTTGTAGTGTCAATATGAAAAGGTGAAAACGTTAGCAGATAAACACAAGCTACAAAAGTGTCAGCAATATTTACTATTTCCTTTTTGACTTTGTAATTTTTTTTAATGTATCGACCATTATTTTAGGACTTGCTTTTCTTGTATAAATAGAGACTTACCTCTCGTATGTAATATACACCCAACACACAATCTTACAACCATCATCCACCACACACTCAATCCTTTGTAAACAACTCTCTGTTCTATTTTCATATACTGTTTTAGCAATCAATAAAAAGTTGTGAATATTTTCAGATTTCAAGTAAGCTTTCTTGCATTTCTTCTTTAATCTTTCGTTTATTTGTTAACCACTAAGAAGTCTTGCTAGGTTAATGAAAACATGAGAAAATTAATAAATTTCTAGAGCAGTGAGGTCCTAATATTTTCTGTAAGACCTTTTATGCAATATATTCTGTAAAAGTGTCTAGTAGAGTCCTGTTTTTATTTGAAACAAAATTTTATAGTTTTCTGAGAAAAAGTCTTTGGTGGTTCTATGTAAGTTCTGTTGAGAGGCAGTTATGAACTTAAAGAGAATTTGAAAACTCGTTTTGAATAAGTAAAAACCATAGGATCTTAAAAGACTTTAAAGAATAACCTCATTTTGTTTCATTTTCTTTTAACATTTTTGTAGAAAAATCACAAATTGAAGAAATTATTTATATATTGCTTGAATTGAATAAAATGAAAACCGGAATCAGTCATTTATAAATTGTAAGAGTAATGTTAGGCTTTCCAAATTTTTTCCAATTTTTTTTAAATGATGTTAGCACATGAAGTGTCAATATCACATCACTTACTCCATAATCTCATGATTTACAAGATGGTGACACCTTACGTCATCACATGCCAACATAATTTGAGAAAGAATTTGATTTTCTTTTTAGAAAACCTAGGTCCCGTCCTGCACCTGTTTTTCAACCTGTTTTTTTATTTTCGTTTTTTGAAAACAATTTTGAATTTACGTTCGTTAACCGTGTTTCCTTTTATTTTCAAAAAATAAAACACAAAACCAGTGTTAACTGTGAAATATTTAAAAAACACAAAATACTTGTTTTTATTTTTCATTTTCATTTTTTTTTATGAAAAAATTGAAAAAATCACTTTTTTTTCACTTTTCTTCTACTTCTTGGACGATGTCCTCGTTACTCTTCTTCTTCTTCTTCTTCTTCTTCTTCTTCTTCTTCTTCGTCTTCTTCTTCTTCTTCTTCTATCAAGTTGTATCTTCCTTTTTTCGAAAAAAAAACAAACGAAAAATGCTTACAAGACGGACCCTCACATCATCACATGCCAACATAATTTGAGAATGAATTTGATTTTTTTTAGAAAGCTTAGCATTACTCAAATTGTAATACCGACAATACATAAGTGCATACAACAACTAATGGGTTATGATTAACATATATTTCAATTTTTGATAGTTTTCGGATAACCTACCAGATGTGTTTTGTTTGTTTTCATTTCTCAAATACAGTTTTCAGTATATGGTACCACACGTGTTTTTGGATTTCAAAACTGAAACTAAAGACACCGTTTTCGTTTTTATTTTTCTTTTCGAAAAAAAGCAAACGAAAAACGCTTACAAGATAGACCCTCACGTCATCACATGCTAACATAATTTGAGAATGAATTTGAATTTTTGTTAGAAAGCCTAACATTACTCAAATTTAATTATGACAATACATAAGTGCAGACAACTAATGGGTTATGATTAACATCTACTATCCTGACAGGTGTGACAACCAACTATCTGACTATACTAATCTAGTTGACTATATTAAAAAAAAGGTTAATAACACCGATGTCCCCTATACTTATAGCGCAGTTGTATAGTGCCCAATGAATTTTTTTTCTTGGCACTTAACCCCCTGAACTTCTATAAATTTGCAAAAATTGACAGAAGCGAAACAGACGTCAGTGGAAAATTACACTTACATTCCCTGAATATATGAATAATTGCATTAAAAGTGGAAAAATATAACAATATCACACAATTACCCTTTGACCAGTTTGATTAATGCCCAAAAAATTAAATAATAAAATTAATAATATTAATAAATTTTGAAAATTATATTATAAAAACCTAAATATTAAATAAAAAACAAATTGTTTCTTCATTTTTTTCCAGAAACCAGAAACATCCACACCCAAGCCACCGTCCAAACCAAATCACAGCCCAAACCAATCCATGCCCAAACCGCCACCACATCCACCCAAGCCCAGATCACCGTCCAAACCAAATCACCGTCCAAACCAAATCACTGCCCAAACCAACACCATCGCCACAACATCCACACCCAAACCAATCCACGCCCAAACCACCACCACATCCACCCAAGCCCAGAAACATCCACACCAAACTACCACCAAATCCACCAGAATCCGCACCAAATCCACCCAAATCACCACCAAATCCACACCAAAACAACCACCAAACCACACCCATCCCATTTCAGTCCACACACATCAGAAGAGAGGAAGAGAGAGAGAGAAAAAGATGAAGGTCGCGGCGGCGGAAGGAGATGAAGACGAAGGCCGCAGCGATCAAAGAAGACGGAGACGAAGGCTGGTGCGGCAGTGGTGAGAGGAGAGAAAGAGAGGCGACGATGAGAGGAGAGAAATGTGAGAGATCTGGATGATTTATATATATATATATATATATATATATATATATATATATATATATATACATATATCACATAAATTAATCAATATTTGTTTTAATATTATAATTTTTAATAATATAAAATTTATTACAATCTAATACAATACATCACCAAACACAACAATAATGCAATCCAACCCAAAACAATATAAACCAAACACAACAATAAAAATATATTTATTCCAAACCCATATTTATTCTCTTCTTGCAACAACCAAATCCCGACGCAAACCACCACCAAACCATAAAAAATCATCACTCATCAGCTCCACCATTCATTTTTTTTTTAAAATGGGTAGTTTAATTAATTTTTGTTTAATTAGAATTATGGATAGTTTAATTGTTTAATTGGAATTTGAAAATCTGGGTTCTATATATTATAATATATTTACAATAATAATAAAGAAAAATAAATTAAAAATATGGGTAGTTTAATTGTTTAATTAATTTTTGTTTAATTAAAATTATGGGTAGTTTAATTGTTTAATTGAAATTTAGAAATCTAAGTTCCATATATTTGTAATTTAATTTTTCTTTATTATTATTGTTAATATATTATAATTTTTATTTTTAAACGTTCATTGATATTATTAATATTATTATTTTCAAAGTTTATTATTATTATTATTTATAAATAATTAATGTTATTAATATTTTTATTTTGATTTTTTTGGATATTAGTCAAACATGTCAAAGAGTATTTATATGATATTATTATATTTTTCCAGTTTTAATACAATTATTCATATATTCATGGTATGTAAGTGTAATTTACTACTTACGTCCGTTTCGTTTCTGTCAGTTTTTATAAATTTATGGAAGTTCAGGGTGCTAAGTACCAAGAAAAGTTTTTTATAGGACACTATACAACTGCGCTATAAGTATTGAAGGCATCGGTGCTATTAACCCTAAAAAAAAGGAAATTTACAATGAATACCTTGACGTTTACTCAGATGGAAGGTAGATTGCTCTTCTGCCTAAATTATATATAAATACCTTTGATCTAACGGTCCCTAACGATTGACAGTTAGTGTTAACTGAGATTTTTATATCAGGTATAAAAGTAAATAATAATAATTCAAGAACATCATTGAATGTAAACTATGAATCTCCCGATTCAATCATACCAAACCACAACACCAAGAATCTCAATCCATTCAAAATCTCAAAACAGCTATTATCACCATCTTCTTCTTCTACATAGCAAACTTACAAAAAAAAGAAATCAACATAAAGATCAAAGATGTAGGAGAGATAGGAGAGATCAGTTCTTAATTAATGGAGATCTCTGAATAGAATTGTTGTTTGATGAGTGAGTTCACCAACTCTCCGACCAACGCCACGATAGTCGTATTCGTCTCTGGTTCCGGACGATGATGGTTCAATCTGCTGCTTCGTCGGTGCCGCCAATGAGTCACTCCACAATGCCTTTGAATACATCTCCTGTAATTTTGGATGGCTTCGTTTGTTGTTTTGTAGTATATTAATTTTTTCAACTGAGTTCATTATTGTTGTCTAAGGGTGCCTTTGTTACGCGGGACGGGACGAGACAACGTGAGACAATTTATTCTTATTCCACGTTTGACGCGTCCTTGACATAAAATAGAACAAGACAAGGTGAGATAAAAATCACACAAAATTATCTCATTCAAGACCCTTTGACAACTTGTTCCATGATATAAGACAAGTGTCAAAAAGATCACTTTACTCTTTAAATTTTTAAACAATTACAACAATGTCCAATATATTATATAAAATATATAATAATATTTATAAACAATATAATAATATTATATATATATATAATATGTAATATAAATAATATATATATATATATATATATATATATATATATATATATATATATATATATTGTTAACAACCATTCTTGGCAAGGGGTCAAAGGGAAATTTTTCATCTAGGTAGCACCGGTCCGAAGGCATCTCCACACACCAGATAGGTACTTGACACAATGGTTTATCCCGAAGTACTAGATCTAACATAACCTGGGAGCCTCGACATCGTTGTAAAAATAAGACGAAGCTTCTACACCTTCATGGATCAACTGGTATCTAAGTACTTTGACACTTTTCATTTATCCTTTCGAGGTACATATTCTACCTTTCTAGCAGGAAGGAAGATGCCCGTAAAGCTCCAACGAGATCGACCAAGCATCTCACTACCGGTATGGTACCCCGCGGTACCTCGCCATCGCCATCGCCATCGGTCAAGCACCACCTCACTAGGATGGTACCTCAGGATACCTCACTAGGACGGTACCTTAGGATACTCAACAGACTTGTACTCCGAGGTACCTTGCCACATCACCATGTTGATGCTTTGAGGTATCACACCATTAACAAAGGAGTTCAAATTGCTCCCTAAACTGTAAGTAAGCTCCATGTATGCATCGTCACAATGAAAAAGTTTTAAAAGGAAACAAACACGTTTCCCGTCAAGATATTCTCCGCCAACTGATTCTTTAAGGTCAATCACATTAAATAGAAAATCCCGCCAAATGGGGAAAAAGGACAATCTAGTGATCTTCGGCTTATACGCCAAGGAAAAACCCTAGCAATATTCGTGTATAAATACAGGGATAATGTTGACTAGTGGGGGGGGGGGGGGGAGAAGAAAAAAACTCGAATCCCGAAACCTAAAGAGTTGTTGCTTGATTCTGCAACCAGGGAGAAGCTTAGTCATTGCCATTGAGAGTTGTGTCCACTTATCAACAGATACGAGTTCACCACCACCAATTAGTTAAGCAAAAAAGATAGATATTGAGAGTTTAACACTATTGTATTATTTGTTGTCTCATTGTACTCACTGCATTGCTAAATAAAAGAATTTTACTTAATCCACTATCACTCCTTCATTCATCTCACCTATCTTTACATGTGAAACCTGTTGGTGTTTATGCCGTAAAGATGTAATTTGTAAATGGATTTATGAAATAAATAAAAGGAAAAGTTCAATTCATTCTTGTTGTGTTGTTTATTTTATAACTTGTGCATATATTTAACATCCAAGATTGCCGTATGTAATCTTGAACAGTGTATATGAGTGTTATATACAGATGGATACAGTAAGAGACGTGCAATCTAAAGAGTCCATAGATAGCGAATAAAGCTGGGTACTTTATTTGTGGTTAATCTATAGCTGCGGTCCATTCCGTAATGTATGGTGATTCTATCCTGAATCATTCATATGAGATATGGGAATGGAGACACATTGTATGATGTGATCATATAGGACTGGGTCGTGATCATATAGGACTGGGTCGTGATCATATAGGACTGGGTTATGATCTATATGAATCTCTCACCAAGATCCGTTTACCGATGATATTCACATATATCAACTAATGATGGCTATATGTGGGTGATCTTAATCCTGAGTTTCTTATCGACTCCTTCAGGTTAGATCGTGGTCTTTGATATATCATGGGTGAGGTCGGATGCAGTTCCCGATCAATATGCTCCATATGTTGGGATTACGGTTTGTCTTGTGGCTGGGAAAGTTTGTACACAATAGTGGAATCCACTCCTTCCTGTGAGAAGTAGACGCTAGTTCCCTTAAGGGTTGATTTAGGGCTTTGACAATATGAGCGCTCTCCTAATTCGGTGAGCAAATAGGATTTATTGTCCATTAGAGAATCAACGGTACTTAAAGGATATATGTAATTAGAGGGGTATAACAGATATTATGACCCAACTCTAATTATGATCTACTGTAGAGGATCACACCATATGTAATAGCTATATTGATGGACACCGAGTTATATCGGTCTGTGTAAAAGCGTCTATAGTTGAGAGAGTGCAGCTTCGGATTTTTAGTGGAATAACACCGGAGTTAATAATCAAGGAATATTAATTAAAGAGTTTAATGATTCTGAGGATTATTGGAGCTCAAAATACTATGGGTCGATTAGGTCCCCTTACTAGCCCAACCGATTTAGTTAACAAGAGTCACGGTTAATTAATTGGATTGTCCAATTAATTATGTTACAAAAGTGACACGTATATATTCAGGAATTAATTGAATAATGAGATTATTTAATGAATGAATGTTAATAGTTAAATTAATTAAATAATTAGGTTATTAAATTATATTGATAATTATGAATTATTAATTAACTATTAATTGGAGGGTGTTAGTTGATATATGAATTTAGGTGAAGATAAAATAAAATAATTATTTTATTTTACTAAATCATTTATCTAAGTATTTGAAGTTAAGTTTAAATTTAAAATACTTATTATCATTTTTAATATATTTGACATATTTGAAAAGTATAATTAAAAGATATATATATATAAATGCAAGTACAGGCGTGAAGAAATAGATTTAAGAAAAAAAAAGTTGATTTTGTTTTTTTTTGTGTACCTGATACACACGCAAGAAAAAAAAAGGCATAAGTTTTGCATGAATGCAATTTATGTGTGTGTGAAATCAATACACCAAATTTAGAAGAAAGAGTTTCTTCAAGTATTTCTCTACATCCTCCATTCAAATTCCTGAGACCGTGACGCATCCATACGCAGTTACCAGTCCCGGGATATAGCGAGGAAGATCGAGTGGTTCAGACAGGAGCATATCATAAAGTGAAGGAGCCTCCAAAAGTTGGTAAGATTTTATTCTTCTGATTATATCGATTACAATTTCTTGTGTTTACATATTGTATGTATTAGTTCCAAAAAATAATTACGATCCCAAGTTCACTGGTCCCAGATACAAATTATGATCTGTATAAAAATTTTAAAACCCAGTTCCGCTGCGTAACCGGTGAATGGGGTTCCAAAAAAACCAGTACCGAAGGTACCTACCCCGACTGCAATCTACCAAAGTTGTGGTCCTGAGGGTGTTAGTGGAGATTCCTCACCTATAGTGAATTTTCGGTTAACACTTTTTGGCACCGTCTGTGGGAAGAACTCCACACCCTTTATAAAGTCACGTGTTTATCGTTTTTGCAGGCTCATGAAGCTTCGATTTTCCCAGGGGCAGCCCAAAACATCTGAGCATCAATCCACATCCTCCGCCCAGAAGGCTCAAAGGAAGGGAAAGAAGTCGAAACACCTGAATCCGATCCAGCACCGATAGGTACCGCTTAAGCTTCGGTTACCCCAGTGATTGGCCAGTCCACGCTGGAACAATAGGTCACAACTTTCGTGGAAAACAATCACCAACAGTTGGTTGTAGAGGGAATTACCCCTAAATCCGTGGAACCTAGCATTAGTGAAGATCCCAACAATCCGGGAGCTAGGACTACCGCCTTTGACCAGTTGGGGGGCCTCCACCACCAGTACCGGTCGATGACAGGTTGGGGACCCTGCCCTCAGTCCGAGATCGGTTAGGGCCTATGCCCTCAGATCCTTGTAGGACAATCAACTACCAACCCCAGACAGGTGAAATCAGTTGTTGACATCCTGCCAAGGAGGCCTAGCCACCCAACGCAGCCAGCGGTAACCAGAAGGGAGCCTCGTGCAGACATCAGTCGTAGTAGGAGAAATACCAGGGAAAATCCTCCTTAGGGGGATACTCAGTGCAATTTCCCTATTTCATCAGAGGGATCAGACAACGAGAACTCCGAGGTCGAATCCTATAACGCTAAGAACAAGCATCTACAAGATCAGCTATCTCAGATGCAAAGGGAGATCTAGGAATTGAGGAAAGGCAAACACAAGGAGAACCATAAGGACCCTTTGGGTGAGATGAATGCCTCATTCTCCCGAAGGATTAGGGATGCAGTGCTCTCATTAAAAGTTAAAATGTCGGCTGACAAGTTCTCTGACACTGAGGATCCTTTAAGCCACATAGAGAGCTATGTCCAGCAGATAGAGGTTTAGAATGTAACCAAGGTGGCTATGTGCAGGATGTTTCCAACCACGCTGACCGACTATGTCAAGACATGGTTCAAGAAGCTACCGACATGTAGCGTGGACAACTTCACTAAGTTGTCCAGTGATTTCTGCTCGCAGTTCCAAAGAGTTAAGCTGAGTTGAAAAGATCCGATGCACTTGTAATATGTGATCCAAGAGCAGGGTGAAATGCTCAAATCTTATATGGAGAGGTTCCACAAGAAGGTGATCCAGATGGGGGTTTTTACCGAGAAGGAGACCCTAGCCAACTTTCATAGAAACCTGTGGGCAAGCAGACTATTCTGGTCCTTCGCCAACTGTCTGCAAGAGACGTACCAAGAAGCCTACTACAGGGCCCTTGAGCATGTGGAGATAGATGAGCAACTCATGGTCAAGATTGAGCATGATGACATGAGAACTGTTAGGCACCAAAAGAAAGAGGCACCCAAACCTGTACCGATACAGAAGGATAAAAATAGACCACCCAATCGGTCCACATACTGACCTCCACCTTACCAACCTCAGTGAGATCGGTATCCGGCTAGGTGAACCCCTTCTAGAACCTCATATTCTTCTAGAGTGGTGGCCTTCAAAGCCCGGGATGAGAGGGCATATGACCATTATACTCCTCTAAATGGGTCCCCGCGAGATGATCCACCTCGCCATCCCGGATACGAGGCTGCTAAGAAAGCCAGGTCCCATGAAGGCACCAGCTAACATAAGGAACCGATATAAATACAGTGACATCCAAGAGGACTTGGGGCACAACACCTCGGAGTGCTTTAGTTTGTGTAACCAGATTGAAGCCCTAGTGAGGGGTTACTGCTTGGTGGAGTTCTTACAGTAGGTTCGAGATAGTACCCATACAGGTAAAGAGGTTCAAACTGAGATCCGAGATCATGCTGAGAAGAGGAAAGGGAACAGAAAGACCAGATGTAGCAAATCCAGGTCATACATACCATCAGTGGAGAACCCACCCTAGCTGGTACCTCTAACTATTTCAAAAAGAACCACTTAAGAAAGATCCATCGGATTGAAGAGGGGCGGAGTATCTTCAAAGTAGACCAAGGCTTGACGGGAACCTTCCAATCAACTCAGATCATTTTTAATGAAGAAGATGTGTATAACAATATTTAGCCGCACGACGACCCCATGGTGATCACGGTACAGATCACCAACTGCTTGGTCCACCGTGTCCTGATTGACATAGGTTGCAACGTGGATACCCTTTTCAAAGACACTCTAGAAAAGCTCAACTTGAAGTGGTGGTGTTACAACAGTTGCACCACCCCTTGTACGGATTCACTAGGGACTCAATTATACTAGTGGGATCGCAAATTCAACCGGTCATCATTGGGAGTGAGCCCTTACAACAGAACATCATGACAAACTTTGTTGTAGTCGACACCCCATCGGTCTAAAATGCCATTTTTGGGAGGCCTTTTTTATCAGCGCTCAAAGGGGTGCTATCCATCTACCATATTATCCTGAAGTTCCTAGTGGAGAACGAGGTAGCCGAGGTACGTGGAGATCAACAGGTCATCCATAAGTGTTACGTAGTATCCACCAATCCCATAACATTAGCGTAGCAGTATGCATAGGTATATATGGTGTAGGGATAAAAATCGTCAGAGATGGGTAATGAGGTCCCAGGAGATACAAAAGAGCTTGTAGAATATCTAGAAGATGAAGTCCAAGTTGAGGATGAAGTAGAAGTAGAAGAAGACAGAGGGTGGGCCAGTGGACCCGTCGATGAGTTAGTTGAAATTTTGATAAGAGAAAACAATCTTTCCAAGGTAGTTAAGGTCGAGGCGACTTTGGAATCGGGAATAAAAGAAAGCCTGATCAAGATCCTTCGGGAATACAGTGACATAATCGCTTGGAGCCATAACGAAATGTTGGGGATACGTATCTCATTGGCTTCTCATAGATTGACAGTCAACCCTACTTTGAAACTGGTCAACTAGAAGATGCGACACTTTAACGCTGAAAGAAATGTTGCCAGACTAGAAGAGGCCGACAAGGTGATAAATGATGGATTCATCAGGGAATCTAGGTACCTCGATTGGATCTCGAATGTAGTCATGGTCATAAAACTAAATGGGAAATGGAGCATGTGTGTCGACTACATAGATCTCAACCGCGCCTGCCTAAAAGATAGTTTGCCCCTGCCCAAAACCGATCAACTAGTAGACTCCACTACAGGCAACAAGCTCTTGAGCTTTATGGATGCATTTTAGGGTATAATCAGATCATAATGCACCCCGCTGACCAGGATAAAAGAAGATTCATCACCGGGCAGGGTTTCTACTGCTACAAGGTGATGCCATTCTGCCTAAAAAATACAAGTGTTACATATCAGCATTTAGTTAATAATTTGTTCAAGCCCGAGATAGGAAGGACGATGAAGGTGTACATTAATGACATGATCACCAAGTCCCAGGTAGCAGAGGAGCATTAGAACCATCTTCGTCGAATCTTCCAAACTCTAAGAAAGAACCAAATACTGTTAAACCCCGCCAAATGTGCATTCGGGGTAATCGCGGGAAAGTTTCTTAGGTTTATGGTTCACAAAAGAGGTATAGAGGCCAACCCAAAAAAGATCCGAGCTATCCTGGACCTTGAATCTCCTACCTCACTCAAATAAGCATAAATGTTAACTGGGAGAGTGGCAACGCTCTACCGATTCATTTCATGGTCAACTGATAAATGTCTTCCCTTCTTCAAGGTGATCAAACAAGGAAGGAATATGAAGTGAGACCAGAACAGCAAGCAGGCCTTCCAAGCTCTGAAGAAATATTTAGCCAGCCTGCCGCTGCTGGTCAAGCCAGTTCCTAAAGAAGGAGCTATAGATTAACCTAGTTGTATCAGAAAAGGTGGTAAGTGGGGCTTTGGTTAAAGAGTGTGGAGATGGGGTTCAACGACCTGTTTACTACGTGAGCCATGAGTTAACTGAGCCTAAAAAGAACTTCGTTCTCTTAGAGAAGCTCTACCCTTACTTCCAAGCTCATTGAGTCACCGTTGTGATGGATCAGCCGTTCCAACAGTTTTTACAGAGGCTAGATATGTCATGAAGATTAGTCCTTTGGCCTTTAAACTCACACAGTTTGACATAAAATACAAGACAAGAACAACCATCAAAGCCTAGACACTAGCATATTTCATGGCTGAATTCTCAAATCCCTTCAATCTTGATACTTTAACAAAGTTGGAACCGGTTTCCCAGGAGGGTCTAAAAATTGGTGACTGGTCGGTGATCCTCTACACTGATGGAGCATTTGGACAAACAGGGAGGTACCGTCATCATCTTGATGGACCTAGAAAAAGAAGAATGCTTTCATAGCTTCAGGTTCAAGTTCACGGCTACCAACAATGAAGCGGAGTATGAAGCCCTCATAGCAGAAATAAGTATATCCATCAAGCTCCGGGCCTACTACCTACATGTCAAGAGCGATTCTTAACTCGTTGTTAACCAGGTCACTGGTTTGTACCAGGCAAAAGGAGACAACATGATAGCTTACCTCAAGTTGGTCTAGCAACTTAAAGCTCGATTCAGAGGGTTTAAGATTGAATAGATCCCTCGTCAGGAGAACCATCGAGCAGATACCCTCGCTAAGATTGCTGCCAATGGGGGACAAAATCTACCCAAAGGAGTATCTCTCTTGGTGATCTCTCAATCCAGCATAACACTAGGCAAATAGACCAGCTCGGTTAATCGCCTCCCCTATTGGATAAACCCAATAACTGTCTATCTCTATGAAGGAAAGCTTCTAGAGGATCCGGAGCAAGCTTGAAAGCTTAGAAGGACCTCAGTCTGATACTGCCTTTTTGATGGGATCCTATACCGTATGGGAAAGTCCCTCACCCTATTCTGGTATTTGCATATGAACGATGCTATTTGGGCACTGAGAGAAGTCCATTCAAGCGAATATGGGAACCATACCGAGGGAGATACATTAGCATACCAAGTGCTCTGTATGGGTTACTATTGGCTGACCATACACCAGGATGCAAGAGCATTTCTGCGGTCATGTGGACCTTACCAAAGAACCGTGAGCTTGAAACATTTACCTCCGGAACGCCTATCATCAATCAGCTTACCATACCCCTTTGCTATCTGGGGAGTCAATTTGATCAGGACCCTCCCTACCGCTCTAGGTCAAGCTAATCACGCTACTGTTGCGATTAATTACTTCACTCAGTGGGTGAAAGATGGACCACTATCCCATATCTCAGAAGAAAACACCACCAGATTTATTAAGACTAACGTGGTGTACAGGTTCGGTACCCCGATCGTCATTGTCACCAACCTTGGTAAGCAGTTTGCGAATGCTCGATTCAGGGATTTCTGTGAAGACTTGGGAATCGACCTCCGCTTTACCTCTGTAGCTCACCCCTAAATCAACGGTCTGACAGAGGCAACCAATAAGATAATTAATAAGCTCTTAAAGAAGAAACTTCAATAGAAAAGGGCATGTAGGCAGAAGAGTTGCCAGAGGTACTTTGGGCCTATCGAACCACCAAAAGAACCGCGACCGGAGAAACACCCTACTCCTTGCATTTGGAGTAGAGGCTGTCCTGCCTATCGAGCACAAACTGACCTCTTTCCGGGTCCAACACTTCGAGCAAAAAAATAACGAGGCCAGGCTCAGGGCCAACCTGGACCTGATAGAGGAAAAACAAGACAAAACGGTAGAGAGGGTAACAGTTTACCAAGGCCGGATTGCGAGGTATTTTAACAAAAGTGTGAAGACCCGAAGTTTCAAAGAATGGGACTTAGTACTTCAGAAAGTGACTCAGAACACTAGGGTTAAGTCAGATGGGGTCCTAGGACCAAACAGGGAAGGCTCTTACTTTGTAAAGGTAGTGGTCCGGAGTGGGGCTTACATGCTCAAAGAATGGATGGATGGCCCATTGACCATATGTGGAATGCTAATCAGCTGAAGAGGTTTAACCCTTAGACAGGGGGACTCCGAGCAGATTAGGCCCATCAACATTAGTAGTTCATGAATAATTGTAATTTCACTTGATCATTGATAAAGTTTATATTTTGATTCTCTATCTCCATTCGGTTGTTGTTTCCATCAACGAAAATTTGCCATGATCGCCAAAAACCGAGAAAGTTTATATGGCTAACTCGTTCCTTTGCTGGGTATCACCCCCCACCAAGAAGAATCTAAGTGTAAGAGCATAGTTGCCAACCAGGTCACGATACTAGGGATTGGTCAAGGAAGCCCCCTCACCACCTCTAATGCCTTGGCCGGGCACCACCCCTCTGTGAGAGGGATCTGAGCATAAGTGCATAGTTGCCAGTCAGATCACAAGACTAAGATTACTGAATTACAATCCCAATGCCTTGGTCGGGCTACCACCCCCAAGAAGGGTCTAGACATAAGTGCATAGCTGCATGCTAGATCAAAATTGCCATAGTATGGTGCCTCCCTGGTACATGGACAGAGGGTACCTAGATTAATTCGACCACGTATTTTGCCTAAAGTACTTAAATTCCTAAAGGCAGGATACCCGGTACCCCGATTCTCCTAGAAAGGAAAATCAATATGATAAAAGGTCCCATGATGATCACCTCGACCAAGTACCTCGATAACTTGGTACTAATTACTTATCTACCCCTGTTTATCTCCTCACCTTTTTTGAGTTGTTTTGTCAGGATCCATTTGAACTAGGCATACACCGGGGACTTGGAGCAGTGCCAGTAAGTGCTCCAACTAAGTCATTGTCTGGGTACCTAGGTACCGCTGCAAATAGAAGGCTCTTGATACCTAAACATTTGCTACATGTATGTTCGCCAAGAGTCTGGTCACCATAGCAATCCAAGCTAGGAAGCAAGAAAGCTTATGACCTAGGGGCTACAGGATCGAAATCTTGACTAAGTACCTAGAAGAGGTGCCAATCACTCAGCTTGCATTGATCTCATACACTTGGCAGAATTTTAAGTTTTCCTGTTTTACTAAATTTTTGGTTAAGTCAGGTATACATAGGGAACTGGTTTTCAAATCTAGTTCAGGGATAAGGCAGAGTGCATTCAACAAAGATATAGATAGATACAGGTAAGAAGAAGAAAGAAGCTTCCATTCATAGAGTTTAGGGATCCCATCCCCTCATCGGGCTACATCAGAGCAAGCAGGAAGCCCATCCCGAAGTTCTGGGCAATAAAAAAATATGATGGCTAAAAAGAATGGTTGAAACTGAAACATGATCAAAACAGGGTGTCCAACCTCATTTCCTGGCAACACTCAAAATATTTTATAATACAGGGTCATGCACCTGCCTCATCTGGGAGTCCCTCATCTTATGTAGTCCCACCTGCTTTAACCCCCTCTACAGGCACAATTACAGTGTCCAAAACCCCTCCATCAGGGTTAGTAGGAGGTGCACCACTCGAGCTATTCGTCACTACTGCTTGTGCCGCCTCAACTGGGCCCCCTGCTTGAGTTGGACCAATTTTAGTTTCCAGAAGGGTATCAGGTCCAGTTTGCTTCCCCACATCCTTAAGGGAAGGTTGATCCTCTTCTATCTCCTGGATGGCAGAGAGGTCCACCAATATCTCCTAGGAAGCACGGTGCCCCCCTCCCCTCTCAATGTTTTGGCAGGTTGATCTTCATCTACCTCTTCGGAAGCAGGCAAGACCTCCCTAATCCCATGCTACTGATCTTCATCGTTTGTGCCTTCATTAGCACCATCAATTATAGAGGGAGACCTGCTCCATCACCATCTGGGGTTGAAAGTTTCCTCACTCTTTCTAGGATTTCCTTCCGGTCTCAGTCACAATCCGTGATGATAGATAGGTCAAAAGGAGGAGGTGGAGTTTAGCCGTCTGGAATGCCGTATAAAAATAACCATCACTAAAGGAGGTGTCGACTTCCGCCTTAAAACTTACCACCTGAGTGCACAGGTTTCGATTATCCTCCACCTGCTCCCTAGCTTACTTCCTCTAGGAGTTTCTCTCTATAGCTCGCCGCTTCAACCTAAAGGTCTTCTGATCAAGAGCACGATTCAACCTCTCCAAGTTATAGCTTGTATCCTTCAACGCCTTCTCGATCGTGTTCAGGTTGAGGTTCAACGCCTGCACCGTGCCTTAAGTTTGAGCTCGACCCATGGGAAGAGCCGGAGATGTAAAAGGATGAGCAAGCAGAAGAGATAACTTTAAAGGAAGATGTGCCAACCAAGAAAGTCAGGATTGGGGCTAACTTAGATGAATGTGTCAAGATAAGTCTCATCAACCTGCTTAGGGAATACAATGACGTATTTACATGGAGCCTTAAAGACATGGCGGGGATAAATGCACATGTAATATCACACTATCTAGCCATTGACCCGGGAGTTAAACCTGTTATCCAGAAAATAAGATTGCTCAACCTTGAGAGAAGTCAAGCGATAAAAAAAGAGGTGGAAAAGTTGCTTCTTGCCAGATCCATTAGAGAGGAGAAATATCCACAGTGGGTAGCTAATGATGTGTTGGTTAAAAAAAGAATGACCAGTGGAGAATGTGTGTGGATTTTATAGATCTGAACAAAGCTTGCCCTAACGATAGTTTTCCCCTACCAAGGATTGATCAGCTAGTGGATGCCACATCAGGTCATGAGTTGCTAAGTTTTATGGATGCCTCGGGATACAACCAAATCTAAATGAATAAAATAGATGAGGATAAGACAACGTTTACAACCGACCAATGATTATACTGTTACACGGTGATGCCTTTCGGGCTAAATACACTAGGGTAACATACCAGAGGTTGGTCAACAAGATATTTTCTCGGTAAATAGGAAGGAACATGGAAGTTTATGTAGATGACATGCTGATCAAAAGCATCATAATGATGAGGCATGCAGCACACCTGAGATACTTTCAATGTATTAAGACAATACCGGATGAAGCTTAATCCAAGTACATATGTATTTGGGGTACAATCAAGGAGATTCCTGGGTTTTTATGTTCATCAAAGAGGAATCGAAGTGAATTCGAATTAGATTAAGGCCCTCTCAGAAATAGCCTCCCCGAGAACATTGAAAGAAGTAAAACGATTGACGAGATGCCTTGCTTCACTTGGTAGGTTTATTTCTAAATCAACTGACAAATATGCACCGTTCTTTAAAGCAATCAAAAAGGGCAAAGGACTTGAATGGGACACAAAATGTGAGCAAGCATTTCAAAAGATAAAGGAATACCTAGGCCGAGCACCAATTCTCTTCTAACCTATGACAAGAGAAATTCTCTATATATATCTGCCCCTAACGGAACTGGCTGTAAGTTCAGTGTTGGTTAGGATAGATGATGAGATACAAAAGCCAATATATTATACCAATAAAGCCCTGCTCCTAACAGAGATGAGGTACTCACGGGCGGAAAAGATGGCCCTGGCATTGGTTTCAGCGGCCACAAAATTAAGGCCCTATTTCCAGGCACATACAATAGAGGTGTTTACCGACTGTCCACTCAAACAGATTTTGTAGAAACCCGAGTTGTCGGGAAGAATGATAAAGTGGGTAATCGAACTAAGTGAGTTTGGCATAAAATATGTGCCCAGAGCATTGTTCAAAGGACAAGCTGTGGCGGATTTCATAGATGAATTCACTGAACCCAACCTGGAGGTTAGGAGGATATTAGAAGGAAAGAACTTTTCATGGAAATTGCATGTTGATGGTTCGTCGAATACTCATGGCAGTGGGGCAGAGATTGTAGTATCCACTTTAGAAAAATATGACATCGAGTGTGTTATGAGATTTGACTTAAAAGCAACGAATAATAAAGTGGAATACGAGGCACTACTGGTAGGCCTCAGGGTGTGCATTGCACTCGGAGCAGATGAAGTAGAAATATTCAGCGACTCAGGTTATCGCAACCAGATTCTAGACGAATACCAAGCCAATGATGGAAGCATGGCCGCTTATTTGGACATCGCTAAGCAGCTTCTTAGGCGATTCAAGGAATTTAGATTACTCAGATCCCGCGTAACGAGAATGAAAAAGCAAACGCTTTGTCCAAATTGGCATCAACCACAACTTGAATCAGATCTAAAACTGTTCCAGTGGCACACCTACTCAGGCCGAGCATATCAGAATCAGAAAATCTCGGTGTAATAGAAATTTGAGTTAAACCAAGTGGTTAGATGGCCTAACTGAGGAAATATTTAGAAGAGGATGTTCTTTTAGAGGATATTTAGAGGCAAAAAGCATCAGGTATAGGTCAGCCAAGTATACTAAGATCGGAGGACATCTGTACAGGAGAGGATTTTCCAGGGCACTCCAAAGATGAGTAATAAAAGAGGAAGCCAAATGGATACTGAAGGAAGTCCACAGTGGTGTGTTGGAGAATCATACAGAGGTAGGAGCCTAGCACATAAGGTACTCAGACAAGGATTCTACTGGCCTACCTTGTATTTGGATGCACAACTATTCTTGGACAGTTGCAATACCTGTCAGAGAATTGCCAATGATATCCGGTAGCCTCCGAATACCTGAGAAGTCTTACTTTATCCTGGCCATTCACCGTGTGGGGTTTGGATTTGATTGAACCAATGCTAGCGGCAACGAAAGGGGGTGCGAAACATACGATCATAGCATTTGACTATTTCACAAAGTGGATAGAGGCAGAAGCATTAGTGCACATCACAAAAGTAAACACCTGAAACTTTGTGAAAAAGAACATACTCAATCGATTTGGAGTCCCGAACACCATCATCACTGACAACAGCACTCAATTTGATAATAAAAAATTTAGACAACTTTATGCTGAATACAAGATCTCCAACTACAATGCTGCACCTGCTCATCCCCAGATGAATTGGCAGGCAGAAGCAGTAAAAAAGGTAATCAAACTCACCCTTAAAGCAAAACTAAATGCGAAAAAGGACAATTGGGTAGAGAAACTGCCTGAGGTTTTATGGGCATACCGAACAACTGTAAGAACCCCCATGGGGGAAACCCCATTCTCTTTAGCATATGGAACGGAGGCTGTGATCCCGGTAGAGAAATCTTACATATCCCTTAGGGTCTAGCTATATGACGAAGGGCACAATGTTGACATGCTGTTGGAAGAAGCAAGAGAGAGGTCCCAAGTACGAAACACGGTCTACCAATAAAGGTTAGCCAGAGATGTTCGGGTTAGAAAATTTCAGCTGGGAGACCTTGAGCTCAGAGAGAGTATCCCTGAACACCAAAGATAAAGCGATGGGATCCCTCGCCGACAAATAATAAGGACCATATTTAATTGACGGGATAGTTGGACACAGAGAATATTGGATCGCCCGACCAGGAGGATGAGTCATACCACGACCATGCAATGCCTAGTACCTGAAGATCTTTTTTTCTTGAGGGATTCTTGAAGAACCTTAAATAAGCACAGTTTGTTTTAGTTTTAGTTTCAAATCTTTTAAAGTTTCTTTTTAGATTCTGAGTTTTGAATTGAGTTTATTTCTATTCAGTTTAGTTTTTGCAGAAAATGAATAAAATTCCTACGTGGAACCTTTCTGAAAAAATGATCAGAAATAAGGAGTATTAAATGTCAAAAATAAAATGCTCGGGTACCATTAATTTGGTAAAATTATACCCGAATGGGAAGAGAAGCTTAAGATAGCATGCCAGCCGAGCCAGGTTAAAATCTAAACCTTAGCAAAAAGGTAAACCCGAAGCACTAGCACACCTGGAAAACGGCTCAGGGCACCGCCAGGGCAGACCTTGTGAGTTGCACAACTGTGTTGAGTAATTCACTATCCAACGATTCGGCAAACCCTTGCACAGACCAGGAGACGTCCTCGGTGACTTCTGCAAGGACCCAAGTGTATGATCGTGGTGAGCTTTGATGTAACACTCAGGTAGAAACTGGGTAAGGCATAATTACGAGTTCATAAGACAACTCAGTTTTATTATGAAACTACTCAGTTAAAAATACTATCTAGTTAAATGAGATAATTGGCATTACAAAAGTGAACTTGGTAGCCAAACACTCAACAAAAAGGCTTAGGTGTACTACTCAGCCAAGCTATATCTCGAATCATGATAAGTCATGCAAGATAGTTCAAAAAGAAAAATAGTGTATCAAGTCAAACCAGTATATACAAGATAAAAAAATTGAACAGTTAAGATGGTGTCAGGGATTTCGAGCTACTACCACCTACGCCCGGGTCGGGCACCATCTCATACTCATTCAGGAGACTTTCATTCGAAGACCAAGAAATCTCATCCACTTCGTCGTCCATCCAAGCATTATAGTCCTTCCCGACTATGGTGCCAATGTCAGGTTCTTCCCCGTCCATCCAGCCCTTTTCACTCGCATGGAAAGTTGAAAAGACATGCTCAGTAGGGACTTCCAGATGCATGGGGTGGGGGTCCTTGCCTCGTCTACTGCAGTAGGCTCGCCACTCTATCTGAATCCAAAGCTTCTAAGGAATGATTGACGTGATTCTTTATCGACAATTCCCAATTTGATCGGGCCTTATCAGTTGCTCGGTTCTTCACTTTAAAGAATTCATCAACAGAGACAATCCTACGTTGGAACTCTCTGAGGAACAGGGCATTGTAAGCTGGAGAACTTTTAAAACAATCGACTCCTTGCACCTCTAATTCCCATTTAGCCTCTTTGGAAAGGGATTCAACGATTAAAGCTTGGCGCTTAATATCTTCAACTTTGCGCTCACAGGACAACCTCTTCAGCTTCCTGTTCAGTTTGAAATATCGATTCTTGAGCAGCAGACAACAGACTTTCAAAGTATTTTACTTTTTCCTCAGCAAATGACCATATCCTCAGCCTCTAATTGCCTTTCTAAGCAGCTATCTGTGTGTTCTCGGTTCGTACTTATTTCCTTTTAGTATACAGCCTCAACCCAAGCATGGTTGTGTTGTTGTGTTTAGAAAACCTCAGAAACTTCGGCCACCATCTACAAAAGAAATCAAGTTATTTTGAACTGAAATTCAAACCGAAAGGCAAAGAAATGTCTAATAATGTGCAATAAAGGTGAAAATGTATGCTGGCAGCATTGTTAAAAAAGTTTTGTAAGGCGTACAGATGCAGTCTAGCTTGCACGGACACTGACACGGTACGCCACGGGGACACGACAAATCTCTAAAAACTAGGACACGGACACGGTAGGACATGACAATAAAAATATAATTTTTTTATTTAAAAAAAAAATATATCCGAAGATGATTCAGTAAAACTCAAGCAACAAGTTTCTAGAATTCAATGACTTTAAAAACAGACATAAACATTGTCACATTACATATTCCAAAATCCAAATGAAACATAATAAAACATCATAAAACATATTCTTCAATCCCAGTTCCTAGTTCACTTGATTAACATTGTCACTGCTAATCAAAACTAAATAAAATAGCTTCTAATTGTGGTTTATCAAGGGAAAGATCTGCAATCTCAAGCATCCCTGCATTTTCCATCTCTATAGAATTTCAAGCATCCCTACATTTTCCACCTCCATAGTACACACAAGCAGCCAACAAAAGTGATGTCGTATGTGAATTTTACCAGACGTACACGTCATTGATTGAGATGATAAAATTGCCAGGTGGACATCCAAATAGGCACTTAGGAAACGTCTTACAAGACATCATTGAAGAGAAGAGGCCCGAGTAGATAGGTATTAAAACAAGACATGCATCAATTAAACATACTCGAGGCAAGCAGAATGCATTTTCTACTCGGGATCACGAGACGTCACTCGGGACCAACACGCATCATATCCTACTCGGGATAAACATGACAACCGAGTAAGAAGCCTAGCGAGTAGTTCACAAGTTGAGTCACGCAAGGATCCTTATCAAAGAAAGACTCTAAAGAAGAAAGAGAAGGTCATGCATAAAGATTTTCTTATCCGAGAACACCTCTATTTCCTCAAAAAGACTACGCTCTTATAAGGAAATAAGTCCTAATCGGACTACGTTACTAAAGTCCCATTCGATCTCAATACAAGTCTCCGAAACAGGAAAGAAGACAAATCTACTTCAAACAAGAAACCAAATCATAATTAAATGCAGAGATCTTTTATTACTTGTACAAAGCAGATTAGGGTTCTATAAACATATAAATAGACCCATAATCTCATCCAAAAAAGATATAGACAATAGAGCGTACACAGAAATCATAGCAAAATTCAGAGAGAAAAAAGAGAGATCGAGAGCTTGTAATATTCCAAATTCATAGTGGATTTTGGCTAGGTTGATCATTCAACCATCCATGGACGTTTCTCCAGTCATCGGATTTTTACCACGAAAAAACCCGTGTCTTGTTTACTTTCTCCTTCTCTCTCTTTTTGAAATCTCAGTCAAAATCCATTCCTTGTTGGCTTTTCTGATACAATCCAGAAATCAACGTCAACAATTGGCGCTAGAAGGAGGGTTTTGAACCACTTACTTGATCAAAAGCGATGGCAGAAAGCAGAAGCAATTCCGGGGATGTCCAAAAATCTCCAGATAACTTTCATGTTGGCAGTACCTCATGGGATCTCACTGTAACAACAGATAACCAACCTATATTCCTGGTGGGGATCCAACAAGTTTCTCCAACAAGTGGAGATCTGACTCATTATTTCTGGGAAGCGTTGCAGCAACTGGTGGCAGTCGCAGCAAATGAAGAAGTTGATCTACTGGCTACAGAAGCACCAACTCCTAACCTCCCACCTGCAAGGCTTCGTTCGGTGGTAGTAGGGCCAGATATAAATACACCAGTAGTCGAAAGGAACCTTACCTCAATCAAACAGGCTGGACGTGAAACACCTGAAGAGGAACGACCACGCTAGAAGCAGGACTAGGATCAGACAGTCCGTACTAGACACCGTAACCATGACCGACACAGGGATAGGTAGTCATCATAAGATAGCGATCGACACTATCGCAAGCGTCATCACGGAGTCATGCGATAAACTTGGCATCAAAGTGAAGAGCTAGAAAGAATGACAGTCACCTAACGGTTCAACTGTCGGGGTAGCCTGATGGGAGACAGATGTCATAATCCAGAGCCTAACTCAAGAAGTTGAGAACAATCGGGATCAAATAGATGCACTGGTCAGACGTTACAGGCATAATGATTTGTTTGATGACGATTTTGACAGTCCATTTACCAAGAAAATCCTGCGGACCCCATTCCCAGAAAGTTTTAGGATGCCACACGTTGAGCAGTTTAAGAAAGATACAGATCCAAAAGAGCACATGAGACGCTATAAAAGTGCCATGGCTCAGTATGCCCACAGTGATCCCTTACTATGTCTCAATTTTCCATAAACTCTAGGAGATATGGGCTCTAAGTGGTTCGGGAGATTGCCTCCAGCAAGCATCAGAAGTTTCAGTGAACTGAGCTGGAGCTTTTCGAGGTAATTTCTAAGCAATGTTCACAGGAAAAAGTCAATAGCTCACCTTTCTCAAATAAAGCAAGGGAAGGATGAGTCACTGAAGAAATACTTGGGAAGATTCGGCCAAGCAGTGTCAGAAATTGGCAGTGTAAACGATGAAGCAATAATTGTTGCGTTCATCAACAACCTGCAGAATGGTCAATTATCTTTTAATTTAAGGAGAGCCAGGCTGATTAGTTATGCAGACATGATGGATATGGCGGGAGGATATGCACTGGCCGAGGAAGAAGAATTGGCCACTAGAGGATGCTATATGCACGGAGGAAAACCCGAATAGAAGGATGTTGAGTCTAAGGGCCCGAACCAGAAGGGAAAACAGAAGGGAAATGGCAAACAAAAAAGCAAGGATGGGGATAATGGGCGTAATGCCGAACAGACCACCGAGAAGTACCGAGGTAGATACACTAGTTACACCCTTCTTTCTAAAAAAACAGGAAGAAATTCTAGCCATCCTAGAAGAGAATAATATGGTATAAGAACCACGACGACAGTCTCAGTTTGCCCGGCGAGATACAACCAAATATTGCAGATTCCATAAGAAAACCGGTCATGAGACTTCTAAGTGTTACCATCTTAGGGGCTACATAGAAACTCTTATTTGGGAAGGACATCTGCAGGATGTAATCTTGAAAAAAGATGAAAAATCAGAAACAAAGAAAGAGATCAGGACCGATCACGGCTCTGGTCCAAATCGAAGGACCAGTCCAGAGGCCAATCAAGTAATACATACGATCTTTGGAGGATCATCCACTGGAAGAAGTAACCGAGAACGAACTCAGGAAATCAGAGAAGCAGTGGAAGCAAGAAATAACTTTGATGTAAACTAGGTCGAGCCAGACCCGAAGAGGATAAAGGAAGAATGGGACCCAATAACATTCACGGAAGCAGACTCACATGGCGTAGATGTTCTGCCAACTGATGCCTTGGTCATAAGTGCCCGGATTGGTCACCGGAAAGTCATGGAATTCTGATAGATAATGGAAGCTCAGCAGATATTCTCATTGTAGCCGTCTATGATCAACTCAGGTTAGACCAAAAGGACCTACAACCCTTCCATACCCCACTCAGAGGATTCAAGGGAGTTTAAGTCAGGTCACTCAGGACGGCAAAGCTACCTGTGAAGATTGAAGTAGCACCTTGCCAGAGAACTGTATTGCTCGACTTCGTGGTAGTAGACTTTGAGAATTTGCCATATAATACACTATTGAGACGACCATTCCTGAATAAAACTATGGCCTTAACAACCACTTATGCCTTAATGATGAAATTCCCGACTGAACAGGGGGTCAGAGTAGTCAAAGGATCTTAGGAGATGGCTCGAAGAGCTGACCTGTCAGTATACAAGGACAAGAATGAACAGGTTTGCACTATAACACAGCCGAGTCAGAAAGAAAAGCCTCTATCATTCGAGTTCGATCCAAGAGAAGAACCGAATGAATCTAAAACTGAACCGATTGAAGAAATCGCCCTGAAAGAAGATGAACCAGACACTAAGGTCAAGGTCGGGGCCAATCTGGAAGAAAGAGTCAAACAAAGCCTTATCTGTCTACTTAAAGAATACAGGGATGTGTTCGCTTGGAGTCATGAAGACATGGTCGAGATAGATGCCCGAATAATATCTCACCATCTCACAGTAGACCCGAATGTAAAACCGGTGATACAAAAGAGAAGATCATTCAATCTTGAAAGAAGTCAGGCGATCAAACAGGAAGTAGAGAAGCTACTCGTTGTAGGATCAATTAGAGAGGTCAACTACCCTCAATGGGTGGCTAATGTAGTCCTCATCCAAAAGAAGAATGGATAGTGGAGGATGTGCGTAGATTTCACAGATCTGAACAAGGCATGCCCGAAAGATAGTTTTTCACTTCCGAGGATAGATCAGTTGGTGGATGCTACATCAGGCCATGAGTTACTCAGTTTCATGGATGCTTACTCGGGGTATAACCAGATCAGGATGAACAAGACTGATGAAGAAAAAACAGCATTCACAACTGATCAGGGTTTGTACTGCTATACTGTGATTCCTTTTGGATTGAAAAATGCAGAAGCAACTTATCAAAGGTTGGTCAACAAAATCTTTGCACGACAAATAGAAAGGAACATGGAAGTATACATTGATGACATGCTGACCAAGAGCATCACAACAGACAGGCATACTTCAGATCTGCAGGAAACATTTAATGTTTTGAGGAGATACCAAATGAAGCTAAATCCGAACAAGTGTTTATTCGGGGTTCCTTCAGGAAGATTCCTAGGTTTTCAAGTCCATCAGAGAGGAATCGAAGTCAACCCTGAGAAAATCCAGGCCCTACAGAAAATGACTTCACCGAGGACACTCAAAGAAGTATAACGCCTAACAGGATGTCTGGCTTCCTTAGGAAGATTCATCTCAAAAGCCAGAGACAGATGTGCACCCTTTTTCAAAGTAATTAGAAAAGGGAAAAGACTTGAATGGAATGAAGAGTGCGAGCATGCATTATTTAAAATTAAAAAGTACTTAGGACAGGCTCCCATCCTTTTAAAACCTCAGATGGGGGAGACTTGTCAATTACATAACTGGCAACAAGCTCAGTTCTAGTCAGAACAGAAGATGGAGTACAAAAGCCAGTGTACTACACCAGCAAGGCACTTCTACCGGATGAGACCAGATATTCCTAGGCAGAAAAGATTGCCCTGGCACTAGTCTAAGCAGCAAGAAAGCTAAGGCCATACTTCCAGGCTCATACAATCCAGGTTCTCACCGATTGCCCGTTGAAGCAGATTTTATAGAAGCCTGAGATTTCAGGGAGATTAACCAAATGGGCAATCGAGCTAAGTGAATTCAATATCCACTACATCCCCAGGACATCTCTCAAAGGCAAGCAGTGACAGATTTCATAGCAGAATTCATAGAACCGAACCTGGAAGCAAAAAATATGTTGGGTAAAAATTTCCCATGGAAGCTGTATGTTGATGGCTCTTCAAACACTCATGGCAGTGGGGCAGGGATCGTAGTATGCACCCCTGAAAGAGATGATGTTGAATGTGCCATGAGGTTTGACTTCAAGGTAACCAATAATCAAGCCGAGTATGAGGCGCTACTAGCTGGACTCAGAGTCTGCATAGCTCTCGGGGCAGATGAGGTTGAGATATTCAGTGATTCATAGGTAGTTGTCAACCAAATCCTGGACGAGTACCAAGCCAAGGATGAAGGCATGATAATCTACCGTGACATTGCAAAACAGCTCCTCCAGAAATTTAAAGAATATAAGATTACCCAGATTCCCAGGGAGGAGAATGAAAAGGCAGACGCATTGTCCAAGCTAGCGTCAGGCTCAACCACAATCATGCCAAAGACCATTCCAATTGCATATCTCCTTAAACAAAGCACAGCTGAACCAAGAAACTTAGAAATTTTAGAAATCTGAACACCGTCAGATGGTTGGATGACTCAACTAAAAAGATTCCTACAAGAAGGCGTACTCCCGGAAGATCCCTTACAAGCAAAACACATATGGTATAGATCAACCAGGTACACATTGGTTGGAGGAGAACTATACAGAAGGGGGTAGTCCCGAACACTCTAAAGATGTGCATAAGAGGAAGATATATATCGGATATTACAGGAAGTCCATGGAGGAGTTTGCGGCAACCACACCGGGGTAGAAGTTTGGCACACAAGGTACTCAGGCAAGGCTATTATTGGCATACTCTATTCTCAGATGCGCAACGGTGTTCAGAAAGTTGCAATACTTGCCAAAGGATTGCTAATGACATCCGACAACCCCCTGAACATCTCAAAAACCTCACGTCCCCATGGCCATTTGCCATGTGGGGCTTGGATCTAATCGGCCCAATGCCAGCCGGGATAGGGGTGGAGCGAAGTATGCAATAGTAGCCGTTGACTATTTTACGAAGTGGGTAGAAGCTGAAGCATTAGTGCACATCACAAAAGAAAACACCACAAATTTCATGAAAAAGAATATACTTTATAGATTTGGAGTCCCAAACACTATAATCACAGACAATGACACCCAGTTCGATAACTTGAAATTCAGACAGCTGTGCAAAGAGTACCAGATTGCCAATTACTATGCCACACCTGCCCACCCTCAGACAAATGGGCAGGTGGAAGCAGTGAACAAAGTCATCAAGCACACAATCAAAGCAAAGCTAGATGCCAAGAAACGAAGTTGGGTTAAAAAGCTTCCTGAAGTGTTATGGACGTATCAGACAACAACGAGAACTTCAACAGGAGAAATTCCATTCACTTTAGCATTTGGAACAGAAGCTGTTATTCCTATAGAAACTTCATATACGTCACCCCGGGTCAGGCTATACGATGAAGAGCAGAACATTGATATGCTATTACAAAGTCTAGATGAGCTAGAAGAAACAAGGGAGAGATGCCGAATACGAAATATGGCATATCAGCAAAGGGTAGCTTGCCACTACAACTCTCACGTTCGGGTCAGAAAATTCCTGCTAGGAGACCTGGTACTCATAAAGGTGTCATTGAACATAAAAAATAAAGCTGCAGGTTCCTTGGCTGACAAATGGGAAGGTCTGTACAAAATCGAAGGAATAGCTGGCCGTAGGGCATATTGGATTGCACGACCTAATGAAGGGGTTTTACCCCCACCATGCACTGCCCAATATCTAAAGATTTTCTATCCTTAAATTGTTTTTTATTCTTTTTTCTAGTTAGGACAATTTTAGTTAGGATAAATATTAGCTGGAATTTATAACTTTATTGATTTTACAGTTATGAATAAAAAATCAAATTCGGGATTTCTGTAGAGCATCGAACTCGAAATTTCCAAAAGAGCATATGATAATAAGAGCATATGGAAGACAAGCATGATAATAAGAACATGCAAATAGAATACTCGGGACCATTAAATCCTGAATGGGCGGAGAAGCTCGAAGGAGCATGCCAGGCGAGCAAGGTTAAAATGACCTTCGTAAAAAGGCAAACCTGATGCACCAGCTCGGGACGCTATCGGGAATTTTTTTGGTGAGATGCATAGCTGTGTTAAGAAATTCAAAAAGCTTGACGATTTGGCAAATCCTTACACATAAAAACTGGGGAGACGTCCTTGGTAATGTGTAAGGACTCGAACGTATGATCATGGTCAGCCTTGATGTAATATTCGGGTAGCAACCGAGTATGAAACACAAGTATAAACTTGCCTGTTTTGAGATGACTCGGTTAATAATAAAGAGCCAGTTTAATAAGATACTTAGAAATTAAAGTTATTTGGGTAACTACCAGCTTAATAAGATACTCGGTTAAGTTACCCGAACATCGAAGAGCCAGTTCAATTAAGTACTCGGCAACAATCAAGAAGTTAAGTGATTAAAGCAAATCAATCATTTCGAAAAACTTGGAATTTTATTGATTTTAGAGAAAGGGTTACAAATTCTCTTACAATTCTTTTCAAAAGAATTAAAGAATCAAAAAATTTCTAAGAATTTCTACAATTCTACAAAAATTAAGGTTGTAAGGATTTCGAGCCCTTGCCAATACTCGGGTCCGGCACCATCTCATATTCACGAAGCAGACTCTTGTTAGAAGGCCAACTGATTGTATCAATTGAATCGTCCATCCACAGGTTGTAACTTCTTCTAGGATCGGTCCGATGTCAGGAACCACACCTTCCACGAACGACTCCTGAGTAGCGTAAAAAGTCGACAAGGAGTGCTTAGATGGAATCTTCAAATGCATGGGATGGGGCTCTTTGCCTCGGCTACGGCAATAAGCTCTCCATTCCTTCATTTGAGTCCGAAGAGATTCCAAGGACCGATCCACATGATGTTTGATCGACAGCTCCCAGTTGGGTCAGGTCTTCTCAGTCGCCCTATTCTTAACTTTAAAGAACTCACCGGCTAAAACTAGCCCGCCCTAAAACTCCCGAAGGAGAAGGGCATCATAGGCAGGGGATCTTTTGAATCGATCGACCCCCTGAACCTCAAGGTCCAGCCTGGCCACCTTAGATAGGGATTCGACTGTCAGAGCTTGGTGTTCCAAGTCTTCGATCTTCTGTTCATATGCCGACTTGGATTGCTTTGCTTCTTGTTCAGCCTTGAGCATCGATTCTTGGGCAGAACACAACAAGTTCTGAAGTGATGCTGCCCTCTCTTTCGCCCAAGAAGCCCTCTCCTCGGCCTCCATCTGCTTCACCAGATAATGGTCGATAAAAACCTGAGCAAAACTGATCTCCCGCTGATAAGCCGCTTCGACCCGAGCACAGCTATCCTCACTTCCCTTTAGTTGAGCCTTCAGACGCCTTATTAGATCAGCTTGATGTTGCTACGTCTGAACTAGCTCAGCGAATTCGGCCACCAACTGCAAAGGAATACAATTAGAAATCTAGTAAACCAGCAAAAAATTAAAAAAGTTGAGGGTTGCTAACATAAGATGCACCATTAAAAACGTTTTGAAGAATGTTGGTCAGGAGGCCATCCCGAAAGCTGCTACAGCGCTCTTCTCTGATGAAAGCCCGATCAGAGGACATCTCCCGCAGCATATCTTGGGGAAAAGGATATGAAAGAACCCTCGAGAGTTCAGCCCCAAGATTTCCAACCTCGGGGGTAGGGGAGGCCCTGTTCCGTTCAGAAGCCGAAAAAGGATATAAAGGAACCCCCGAGGGTTCAGCCCCTATATTTCCAACCTCAGGGGTAGAGGAAGCCCTGTTCTGTTCTAAAGCCGCCGCATCTACTGATGCTCCAGCACTAACACTCGGGATAATCTCATCGGTAACATCTTCATCGTTGGAGTTGATGAATGAGACCGCCCGAGGAACTTTAAGAGGGCGAGTCGGTGAACTAACTGCCTTCTGCTTCTCACCCCGAGAATGGTTGAAGCCGAGATCAGCTCCGGGGTCCTCCTGGACATCGTCCCAGAATCGAAGAAGTCAGGGTCTGCAGGCACTTGTCTTGTGGAGGTATAACCTCCGTCTCCGGCGTCTGACCGCTTGACTGGCTCCTTACCGAGACCTTTATTTTGCCTTTATCGGTCGACAGGCAGCTGAGTATCGGTCGGGCCACTCGGACAGCTAGTTTCCTCAGTGGTCGGCTGAACGTCCTCAGGAACGTATTCGGGGATCTGCTCCTAAGTGGCATCGGTCTCCTCATCAGACTCAGGCGGGGCGATGCCTTCATCTCCTTGACGAGAAGCCTCTTTCTAGCGCGCCTGAATAATTGACTTCACTTGGCAAGCCTGAAGGTCGCAGACGACGTCCGTATCAAACACTAGGAAGAAAAAATAGACCGTGTCAGATTGTAAAACAAAAAATATATAACAAGCAAAAGGTTGCGAAAATCACTCACATCGCCTGCGTTCGCCCAAATTATTTTTGAAGAAGCCGAACTTAATCATCTTCGACTGAACGAAGAGATAAGTCTTGCTCATTTTTTTCAAAGTGCGAACAGTTTCCCGAGCAATTCTGGTAAGCCTTGTATCACTGTACTTGATTTTCTTCTTGTTCAAAATCTCGGGGGAATTGAAGAAACGGAGGACCTTCAACACCGTCCGAGTATCCCCAGCCGAAACAGTGACTTCTAGCCCGAGACTCCCCCCGATAAAAAACCAATCGTTCTTCCAGAACTTGTTGGATGTAGGAAATCCCTATATAAAACCCTTCTTTTTAGGGTCGTCATAGACATCGGCTTCCAGACTCACTTTCATCCTCTTAGGGACCCAGTAATCAGGTGAATTAGACATGAGGAAGTAAGTCCCCGACTTTCCTGATTGTCTTAGCGTAAAGAAGTGCCTGATCTCATTCAGGGATGGCGGCGATATGTTCATCCGGCTGAACATATGCCACAGGCATATCAAAATTTTATAGCTATTCGAGGCTAGCTGAGCCGGAGCAATCCCTGCTTCAGCCAAAAACCAGGCAATGAATGGCTGGAAGGGAAGAGTAATGCAGTAGCAGAGTATAGATCCGTAGATCGCCACCATGCCCGGGAGAGGGTTCCACACAACTCTATCACCCGTTGGAATCAGAGTGACCGAGTTGGGCAGATCGAATCAGAAGTGATACTTTCCTATCTCATCAGCCCCGACCACATTTGGTTCAAAGTCATACCCACTCGGGAGGTCAGTAGAGAAAGAAAGACGAGACGCCCTGAACGCCTCTTCAAATTAGTTCTTGTTGACGGTCTGCTCCCTGATTAGAACATCGCCCGAGTTGTGTTTGCGGACTGCACTTTTACTTTGATGTTTTCCCATCCTTAGAAGAGTTACCCTGTGGTCAGAAATATCAGAATCAGAACTAGATGAACTCGATACAGGGCTAAAAGTGACGTCAGGGTGAAGTCCCGAGACATCAACTTCTAGAAATGGAGGTTCATCCACATGGATATCCCCCAGTAATCGTCTAATACAAGAAACTAACTGGAACTCCCCACGTTCTAATATGTCAAGAGCGACATTAAAAAGGCGATGACAGGAAGATGGCTCCATTAGAAACTAACCTTGAATAAAGAATTGATAAGATCTTCAGCGGAGAGTCACGACTATCTGTAAAAAATCAGGGTTAGAGAAAAGTTCTTTCTGCTGCAAATTGTTCCAAATGAACCAGTACAACCTAAGACGAAGAATTTAAAGAGAAAATAGCACGAAACCCTAGGTTTTCAAGGTGAGAAATAATGATGATGAGGTTTGATGACGTAGGCAGCGTATGGGAAGACGCATATGTCATTTCTCTTAAATAACCTCGAAAAATGAAAAGGTAAAGTACACGTGTCAAAACAAGAACTAGCCTCAACCGTCAGAACTTCAAAACGTGACCGTCATTAAAGATCTCACGTGAGGGGGCAAATCGAATTTGTAGGGTCACCATTAAGACAGGCCATAATGACAAGACGTCAACCCAGAAACTAAAAAGATATTGAAAATTAATTAAAATACTTTTGCCCTGAAAAGTCCTCATTTGTTGATTGGCTTATTTCGTGAACAACCATATTGTTGGGGTTCATGTAAGGGTAGCTTAAGCTCTTAAGATCTCAAGAGGAGAAGCACCAAAGGTAAAATTCTTGTGCTTACTTACTCTGGAGAGATAGTTGCACACACTCACATAATCTTGCATAACTCTTGATTTTATATGTTGAGTGTTTTCTTGTGTGCATTTTAGTTTAAATGACTCTTGTTGACCTATTTGCATCTTGCTATGAAAGTTTTATGTCAAGCTAGGCATTAAAATAGGATGCATTTTCATCACTCTTGTACTTGTTGCTTGTATGGTTGTTTTAGTGTTGAAGTAGGAATTGCGCTGGTGGTGCGCTACTCGACCAGCGCACCTCACCAGCGTAAAATTCACAGTGGACTGTCACTAGTGTTGCGCCACTGGGTTGCGCTGCTGCACCCGTGCAAAGATGTAAAAAGTGGACGTGCGCTGGTGGTGCGCTACTCGACTAGTGCAGCCCCACCAGCGCAAACATTCTAGTGGTTTTACGCTTGTGTTGCGCCACTGACGTGCGCCACTCGACCAGCGCCTATTGAGATTTTTAGGCAGTGCGCTGGTGGTGCGCTACTCGACCAGAACACCTCACCAGCGCACAATGAAGAAGCTGGAACGTTTTTCCAAAATGACATCACTTTCTTTGGATCTCATATATATATATATATATATATATATATATATATATATATATCATTGCCTTAAGGTCTTTCAAGAGTTCAGAATATCATATATTTTCCTTAGAACACATTTCAAAGGAAAAGTACTTCCAAGAACTCATTTTTAATCACTCAAAGCATTCCCATGTGCATCAAATCTTCATCTTGCATCATCTAAGTTCATCTAGAGTGCATCTATGGATAGGGTTGCTTCTCACCGGGTTGAATTATGCCTCTTGAAAAGGCAAGATGGAGTCGTACATATGCCAGATTCATGACAGGGCATGGATGGCAGTTGAGGATGGCTACACTCCACCCATGATGACTCCTACAGATGGAAGAGATGATGTACTCAAACCAAAGGCTTAGTGGAATGCACAAGAGTTTGAGGCTTCAAAGTGGAAGAAGAAGGCAATGCATGCCATCCTTTGTGCAATGGATGATAACCAATACAAGTTGGTTCAAAATACTTGGATAGCTAAGGAAGCTTGGGATATCCTAGAAGTTTCACATGAGGAAACCGATGTGGTTAAAAAATCGAAGCTTCAAGTTCTCCAAACGCAATTTGAATTGCTCAAGATGGATGAGAATGAGTGCTTCAACGACTTTGAAGTGAGGTTGATGGACATTGTGAACCAAAGTCATCAACTTGGTGATCCGTATTCGGATAGGAAGATCAAGCAAAATATTATGAGATCTCTACCCGATAGATTTGAGTCTAAGGTGACGGCTTTGGAAGAGAATAGTGGGTATAAAGACATGAAGCCTAGTGAAGTGATTGAGAGGCTTCTAGCTTATAAATCTAGGAAATGTCCTAACCCCACACCATCAAAGAAGCAAAAAGATATTGCTTTGAAAGCCTCCAAAGTTGAGAAGGAGGAAGGTGATGACTTGGATGAAGAGATGGCTTTGCTATTGAGGAAGTTTAAGAAATTCTACAAGTCCGAGAAGAAAGGCTTTGGATCCAAGGGTCAAGACTTGAAGAAAAAGGCTCCCTTCAAAAAGTTTGAGTCTAGGCAAGAAAAGACTGAGAAGAAAGGAGTCCAATGCTATGAATGTGGTGGAATAGGTCACTTTGCCCTGGAATGTGCAAATCACAAGAACAAGAAGAAGGGAAAAGTGATGGCTGTCACATGGAGTGAAAGTGATAACTCTAATGAAGAAGATGAGTCTTTGGATGATGAAGAACTCATGACTAACTTCATAGCATTTACATCATTTCTTAGGAGCAAAGATGCTAGTGAAGAAGAGAATGATAGTCAAAAGGAAGACTACTCAAGTGATGATGGATCTTCATCACAATCCATAAATGGAAGTGTGGATATGATGGATCTCAAGGACTACATGGCTAAGTTTGAGAGCTCAAGATTAAAGAACAAGAATGAGATCAAGAGATTAAAAGAAGAAAATCTAGACCTCTCAACTCAAGTTGACCAACTAAATGAAGAGTTGGAAAGATCTAAGAGGAGTGAAGAAAGGTTGAAAAAAGAGCTTGAAGATTCTAGAGAGTTGTTGGCCAAGATGAACTCTAGCACCAAGAAACTTGACCACATGCTAGATGTTGGAAAGAGGCCAAGTGACAAGAAGGGGCTTGGGTTTGAAGATGACAAGATGTCCTCCACTCCAAACAAGACCATTTTTGTAAGAAGCATGAACTTCAATGGGTCCTCTCCTCATCAAACTCCTAGGAAGAAGCTTGATCTATGAGAGTGTTCAAGTAGTGCTCAAGTGAAGGTGGCACCAAGAAGCCCACCTCAAGCTCATCCTACAAGGGCTCTTCAAGTTAACTTCCCTCAACCAAAAGCTCATAAAGGGAAGACACCTATCATGCAAGCTCAACTAAGGAAACAATCAAGTCTTGCTCAACAACAAAGAAGGAAAGTTCCTCAACAACAAGCAAGACAACCACAAAGACATGGGAACGCTCCAATGCATCCTCAAGGATATGGTATAATTCCTAACTCTTTACCTACATGTCATTTTTATGGTATTGATGGTCACATTAGACCAAATTACTTTATTGAAAGCATGATAGAAAAGAAAAAGGCTAGAGCCATGAAGCATGATCCTAGGACATCTAGAGCCATGATGCATGATCCTAAGACACCTAGAGCCATGATGCATGTCACTAGGAAAAGTGGAACACCTTTGCATGATCCTAGGACATTTAGAGCCCATGTACCATTGACCACTAGGAAGGAAAATACTGTACCTAGGTGGATTAGAAAGGATGAACACTTTTGCCATGTTGCACAAATTGCTTTAAAAGGTCATTCTTGTGATTTTTGGTATTTGGATAGTGGGTGCTCTAGTCACATGACTGGAAATAAGAGTTTATTTGAGACTCTTGTTATGGAGGAGAGAGGAAATGTCACCTTTGGTGATGAATCCAAAAAGAATGTCAAAGGAAATGGAACCATTTCCATTCCCGGATTACCCTCCTTGTCCAATGCTTTGTATGTTGATGGTCTAAAAGCCAATTTGATAAGCATTTCACATCTTAGTGATGATGGACTCTCCGTCTTGTTTAGGAAAAATGACTGTTCTATCCTATTACCTAATGGACAAACTTTGTTAAAAGGTATGAGGTCTAGTGACAATTGCTATTGTCTTGAGGTTAAAAATGTGTCTTGTAATGTGTCCAAGGATGAGCAAATAGAGTTGTGGCATGAAAGACTTGGTCACATGAACTTTAGGGATCTAAAAATCTTAGATAAGTTCAATGTTGTGCGAGACCTTCCCAAGCTTGGGAAAAAGGTTATTGGTGTTTGTGGACCTTGCCAACAAGGGAGCAAACCAAAGGTATGCACAAAAAGGGAAAGTATATAACCACCAAAGAACCTCTAGAGCTTCTCCATATGGATCTTATGGGTCATATGCAAACTGAGAGTTTAGGTGGAAAGAGATATATTTTTGTGTGTGTAGATGACTTCTCTAGGTACATGTGGACCTATTTTCTTAGAGAAAAATCTGAAACTTTTACCAAGTTTAAAATGCTTTGCTCTAAAATTCAAAATGAAATGAACTCTAAGATTAAAAGCATTAAGAGAATTAGAAGTGACCATGGGAAGGAATTTGAGAATGCCCATTTTGAAAACTTTTGCAATAGTCTAGGCATTTATCATGAGTTTTCGGCTCCTAGGACACCTCAACAAAATGGAGTTGTTGAGAGGAAAAATAGGGTTCTTCAAGAAATGGCCCGTGTGATATTGCTTAGCAACAATGTCCCTAGGAATCTTTGGGCTGAGGCCGTCAATACGGCTTGCTACATAGGAAATAGAGTCTTCCTTAGGCCCCACACTAGGCAAACCTCCTATGAGTTATGGAAAGGTAGGAAGCCAAAGTTAGCTACTTCCACACTTTTGGAAGCAAATGCTACATTTTGAATTACCGTGATCAACTTGGCAAATTTGATGCTAAGAGTGATGAGGGTATCTTCATTGGCTATGCCTTGAATAGTAGAGCCTATAGAGTTTTTAATCTAAGAACTAGGTCCGTAATGGAATCATCTAATGTTGTCATTGATGATACTAGGCTCAAAACTAATGACCATGAGGAGGAGGTAGATTTAGTTGATGATTTCCCTTTGGAGAAGGTTATTGATGTCTCTATGTTGAAAAGACTAACCTTGATGATGACATAACATAACCTATTGATAGGCTTCCATCTTTGAACTCAAAAGAACCTGCTCCATGGGTTAGGAAACTCCATGACAAAGAGGAAATCATTGGAGAGGTTAGTGAGGGTGTTAGGACTAGGCATCAAATGGCTAATCTAATTAGCTACATATGTTACACCTCTCAAATAGAACCCAAGAAAATTGATGAAGCCTTAAAAAATGAATTTTAGGTCCTTGCCATGCAAGAAGAGCTTAACCGATTTGAAAGGAATGAGGTTTGGACTCTAGTTCCTAGGCCTAAGAACACCAATGTGATATGCACCAAGTGGGTATATAGGAACAAATCCGATGAGGATGGAAACATTGTGAGAAACAAGGCTAGACTTGTAGCCCAAGGATACTCTCAAATTGAGGGTATTGACTTTGAGGAGACATTTGCTCCCGTTGCTAGGATTGAGTCCATTAGGCTTCTTTTATCCATTTCTTGTTTGCACAATTTCAAATTACATCAAATGGATGTTAAGAGTGCCTTCCTCAATGGCTTCTTGCAAGAGGAAGTGTTTGTTGAGCAACCCAAAGGGTTTGTGGATCCTCACCACCCTAATCATGTCTATCACCTCAACAAAGCTTTATATGGGATGAAACAAGCACCTAGGGCTTGGTATGAGCGTCTCACCCAATATCTCATTGACAATGGATACACTAGGGGTAGTGTTGACAAGACTCTATTCATCAAGAAAAACAAAGATGAGCTCTTTATATCTCAAATCTATGTTGATGATATAGTCTTTAGCTCCACCAATGACACCAAAGTCCAACGATTTATTGATGTCATGTCTTATGAATTTGAGATGAGTCTTATTGGTGAGTTGAGTTACTTTCTAGGTTTACAAATTAAGCAAATGGATGATGGGATTTTAATATCTCAAGCTAAGTATGCCAAAAACCTAGTGAAGAAATTTGGCCTTGAAAGTGCCAAACATTGTGATACACCCATGAGTACCACTTTGAAGCTAAGCAAGGATGCTAGTGGTAAAAGTGTGGACCAAACTTTATATCGTGGCATGATTGGTAGCTTGCTCTATTTGACCGCAAGTAGGCCCGATATCTTTTTTAGTGTGGGTGTATGTCCTAGGTACCAAGCGGATCCTAAGGAGTCCCATCTCTCTTTTGTTAAGAGAATCATTCGATATGTGAATGGGACATCCAACTATGGGATTTAGTACTCTTTTGACACTAATGCTAGTCTTGTAGGCTTTAGTGATGCAGATTGGGCAGGAAATTGTGATGGTAGGAAAAGTACATCGGGCGGTTGCTTTTTCCTTGGGAACAATCTTGTCTCTTGGTTTTACAAGATGCAAAATTCGATCTCCTTGTCTAAGCCTGAGGCCGAATACATTGCTGTTGGGAGTGGGTGCACACAACTCCTTTGGATGAAGCAAATGATAGTCGACTATGGATTCAATCAAGGTACTCTTACTCTCTTTTGTGAAAACATGAGTGCAATTAATATTTCAAAGAATCCGGTTAAGCATTCTAGGACTAAGCATATTGAAATCCGTCATCATTTCATTAGAGAACTAGTTGAGAGCAAATGCATTGTACTTGAGTATGTAGGTACCAATGATCAACTAGCAGATCTATTTACTAAACCCTTAGATGCTACTAGATTCAAGACTCTTGGTAGATCTATTGGGATTTGTTTAATGGAGTGATGTGTTGTTGTCTTTGACCCCATATGGGGAACTCAAGCAAAGAGAGCTATTGTATACTTGTTGCATGCAATTTTTTTTCTTAAATATGTTTATGCCTCTTTATTGATTGCTTGAGTAGCTTGGTTGCACTTATAGTATATTGTATTTTCTTAAATAAGTGTGAACTTTGCTTTGATTACAATCCATGTCATATTTATGTTCAAACATGCATTTTTTGACTAGGAGATATACATTGGAAGTACATGTTAAATGACCTATAATTATCTCCATGACATGATGATTCTTAAATGACATGCTAATGAAAAATGATAAAGCATGATTTGTTGATTGCAATTGTTAAATGCAACACATTGTGTGAAACATACTAGTGAGACTAAAATGTTTAATCAATGTCTCTCTTTCTTTATTATTTGAACATGGCTACTATCATACGGGTATCCTCCCGGAAAAATCAAATAGGGTGCAAAGTTGCTCATGCCATGTTTAGCTTTTAAAGTTGGATATAGTGCCTTTAAAACTTGATATCTATAAGAACTCTATATCCTTGCTTCTCTCGTAACAAATGGTTAAATTGGTTTGAATTATATTGGAAACCTTTGTCATTTTGCTTTGCCAAATACCATTGTTTTTGGATTTGAATGCAACATGTATTGTATGCAAAGCATTTTTGATTCACACATTGTCTTCAAATAAATTTCCTTGTGTCTCTCCTATCAATTGAGATTGCATAAATGTGGCTTATATAATTATGCAACATTCTTGTATGCTCTTTTCTTTCTTTGCCTTGAGTGACCCGGTTGGGGACTTCTCCTTTGACTATATCATGACAAAAAGGGGGAGTAGTGTTGGCTAAAGGAGAGTAGCAGTGTTGGCTAAAGGAGGGTAGCATGTGTTTGTGTGTTGGTTTAAAAAGAGAGTTTACATGTTGGGGGAGTAACCCGTTGAGGGGGAGCATTACATGAGCATTTCATGATATCATACTCATATTTTTAAATGAAAATGCTTTTGTTTTATATTCACTTGATCATCTCACATGCACTTGGTTTGGAAAGTGTATTTGTGCTTGCCTTGTGTGTAGGGTTGATAGTTCTACAAGAGATTGAAGACTTGAAGTTTTTTTTTTTACGTTTATCTCTTTGTAATGTACAATATCTCCTCGGTGTTTTTCTATTTTTCTGTTTTGTTTTGTGAGGATCAATGTGAGTGGTGGTTTTGTCATGAAATAGCAAAATGGGGAGATTGAAAAGTCCTCATTTGTTGATTGGCTTATTTTGTGAACAACCATATTGATAGGGTTCATGTAAGGGTAGCTTAGGCTCTCAAGACCTCAAGAGAAGAAGCACCAAAGGTAAAACTCTTGTGCTTACTTACTTTGAAGAGATAGTTGCACACACTCACATATTCTTGCATAACTCTTGATTTTATACGTTGAGTGTTTTCTTGTATGTATTTTAGTTTCAATGACTCTTGTTGACCCATTTGCATCTTGCTATGAAAGTTTTATGTCATGCTAGGCATTAAAATAGGATGCATTTTCATCACTCTTGTACTTGTTGCTTGTATGGTTGTTTGAGTGTTGAAGTAGGAATTGCGCTAGTGGTGCGCTACTCGACCAGTGCACCTCACTAGTGTAACATTCACAGTGGACTGTCGCTAGTGTTGCGCCACTGGGTTGCGCTGCTACACCCGCGCAAAGATGTAAAAAGTAGACGTGCGCTGGTGGTGCGCTACTCGACTAGCGCAACCCCACCAGTGCAAACATTCCAGTGGTTTTGCGCTTGTGTTGTGCCACTGACGTGCGCCACTCGACCAGCGCCTATTGAAATTTTTAGGCAGTGGGCTGGTGGTGCGCTACTCGACCAGCGCACAATGAAGAAGCTGGAACGTTTTTTCCAAAATGACATCACTTTGTTTGGATCTCATATATATATATCTCATTGTCTTAAGGTCGTGTAAGAGTTCAAAATATCACATATTTTCCTTAGAACACATTTCAAAGGAAAAATACTTCCAAGAACTCATTTTTAATCACTCAAAGCATTCCCATGTGCATCAAATCTTCATCTTGCATCATCTAAGTTCATCTAGAGTGCATCTATGGATAGGGTTGCTTCATCACATCTTGTTTGGTAAGCTTTTCACTATCTTATTACAAGTTAAGTGTTTTTTGCTTGCTAAACCATCTCTTTAATTAATTGTATTCTCTTAGAATATTTCTAGATACAATTATAGATTGTTGTGATGACATGATTGAGTGTTGTATTGTGATAGCTTCATAGGATTGTTTGATCTATGTTTAGCTAAGCTATTTGAACATGTCATTTAGCACTTGATATCTAGGATTGCATTAATTGTCATCTCATTATCCTAGATAAGCATATAGGGTTTCCTAGCCTTGTTTGTTCATTGAATATCATCACATATTCACTTAGGACACTTTATCTTTTCATTGAAAAGTAAGACTTGTGTTGCTTCCGGGAGTAGGTAGCTTAAAGCACAAGCAAGATGAATTAGGTTCACTTATACCGGGATTAGGTAGTGGTGGTGGATTAAACCGGGATTAGGTTGTAATTCCTTGCCATTAGTGGATTCGAGGTTCTAGTGTGGCGCACTCATCAGCCCGTGGTTTTTCCCATTTGGAGGGTTTCCACGTATATCTCAAGTGTTCTTATTATTTCCGCACTTATTACACTTGTGATATTATTGTGACTAATTAGGGGCATTTTTGTCAATTTGACTCTTAACAAAAATTGGGTAAAAGTTAATTAAAATCTATTCACCCCCCTCTAGATTAATATTACACACCATAATATTTGTTTCATGCCCAAAGAAACCTTGTCTAGCAAAAATATTTTAAGGGGGTATTGTCGTATGTGAATTTTACTATATGTACACGTCATTGACAAAGAGGATAAAATTGCCAGGTTGACATCCAAATAGGCACTCAGGAAACATCCTGCAAGACATCATTGAAGAGAAGAGGCCTGAGTCGATAGGTATTAAAACAAGACCTGCATCAATTAAACATACTCGGGGCAAGCAGAATGCATTTTCTACTCGGGATCAGAAAACGTCACTCGGGACCAACACGCATCATATCCTACTCGGGATAAACATGAAAATCGAGTAAGAAGCCTATTGAGTAGTTCACAAGTTGAGTCACGTAAGGATCCTTATCAAAGAAAAACTATAAAGAAGAAAGAGAAGGTCAAGCATAAAGAGTTCCTTTTCCCAGAGCACCTCTATTTCCTCAAAAAGACTACGCTCTTATAAGGAAATAAGTCCTAATCGGACTACGTTACTAAAGTTCCATTCGATCTCAGTACAAGTCTCCAAAACAGGAAAGAAGACAAATCTACTTCAAACAAGAAACCAAATCACAATTAAATGCAGAGATCTTTTATTACTTGTACAAAACAGATTAGGGTTCTATAAACATATAAATAGACCCATAATCTCGTCCAAAAAAGATATAGACAATAGAGCGTACACAGAAATCATAGTGAAATTCAGAGAGAAAAAAGAGAGACCGAGAGCTTGTAATATTCCAAATTCATAGTGGATTTTGGCTAGGTTGATCATTCAACCATCCGTGGACATTTCTCCGGTCATCGGAGTTTTACCACGTAAAAACTCGTGTCTTGTTTACTTTCTCCTTCTCTCTCTCTTTGAAATCTCAGCAAAAATCCAATCCTTGTTGGCTTTTCTGATACAATCCAGAAATCAACGTCAACAAGTGAAAAAAGAAAACAAGCTCAGAGAAACAAGTCAACAACATACCAAAAGCCGAATCAAGAATAAAGATCAAAGAATAAAGACTTGATGTGAAGAAGAGTAGAATAACTATTGAAGTGAAGCGAAGAATGAAGATCACAAATATGAAGACTTGGATTTGTCGGCGTTCGTCACGTTGTCGTCTACTTCCTCTTCGTCACTGTTCGTCGTCGACTCGAGTCGCCTGTGTCCGTCGAGGCGTCAACTTTTTCTTCTCTTTACTTCTTCTTCTTTTCTTCTTTTCTTCTTCCTCTTTTCTCTTCTCCAATTCTTGTTTGTTCTGCTTTCATCGGTCACAGAACGAAAATCAAAAGTGTATATAACCCTAACATTACAATTTTACAAAATTCTGATTTGAACCCTAAAGTTTTTAAAATTCATAATTTAACCCCAAAATTTTCAAAACTTAATTACAAAATTCCCCCCACCGTGTCCACCAATGTCAGCGCCGTGTCCCTCCGGTGTCCCCACCGTTGATCGGGCAAAAAAAGTCAATGTACACATGTCCAGCGGTGTCAAGTACGTGTCTGACACGTGCCCCAGCCTTTTTTTGCCGTGTCCGTGCTTTAGAGGATGCAGTCCCATTCCTGAAATGGCTCCAATGGTTGTCTCCGATGTAAGCACGACCCATTTAATGTCTTTCAGCATGTCTTGGGGGGAAGGATCTATAGATCGACCTGATGACCCTGCATCGACAGGAATATGGGGATCTTCGTTGCCCGAGTCATCGAGCGGGTGTCCTCGGGTGAGCGAACCAGATAAATTTACAGCTGTTTTCTCAGCCTGGACACCTGTAAAACCCTTTGCACTAATATCTTCGTCACTGGAAGATTCAACAAATGCCACGATCCTAAGAATTTTTGGGAGAGGTCGGATTGTTGAAAATGATGCTTTCCTTTTCTTAGTCTGCCTAAAGTGAGTGTCAAGATCAGCAGGAGTATCTTCATCACCAACCTCCTCCTCAACTACAGTTGGGAAAGATTCAAAAATAGTAGGACATGAGGGATCAACTGGCTTGGCGAAAGATTCCTCGACCTTTTGCTTTCCCTTTACAGAAGGTTGCTCGACAGCTGTCTTGGAGGTCTGACCCTGTTCCGTATATGCCATGTTGGCATGACTGAACCTCACAACTGCCTCGCCTGCAGTACGGCTCCTCTACGCATCCCAATCATTAGGTATATGCTCGTTGCTACAACCATTCGGGCTCCCTGGCCTACTCAATTCACCTACGCCCTGACAGGGGATTTCCTTAGGAATATACTTGGGTGCCTGCTCGTAGACTTCAACACCTTCTGAATCTTCACCTGACTCATCGTTAGATGGAGAAATTCCAGTCGCTTCTTAGCGAGCCGTTTCTTTACACCTCGTTTGAATTATGGATTTTACCTGGCGAGCGTGAGCATCGTAAATAATATCCGAGTCATACACTGGAAATTTGAGATTAGTCGAAAAGGAAAAAGGAAATATAAAATGCTAACTTATAGCATTTGTGGCGGGTAGAAATCTAATCAAAAAGGTCGGCTTCGATCATCTTCTTCTCATTAAAATGATATGACCTACTTTGCTTTTCCAAAGTTCGTACGGTAACTCTGGCTAGGCTGGCCAACTCCCAAGTTGTAAAAGTATGCGGTGTGTGGTTCCGGATATAGGGTGAGCAAAAGTAGCGAGGGACCTTTCGAGTCACCCAAACACCATCTAGGTCAAAGCCAATCGAACGTCCTCAACCCCCTCCAACAAAAAAAGCAATCGTTCTTCCAGTATTTGTTGGAGGTGGGAAAACCCAAATGAAGCTCTTTTTCTTGTTTCCAGTAGACGTATCGACCGTCCCATCAATATCTACCCCATCCGGGATCCAATTGTCAAGTTGACCGGAAAGGAGAAAGTAGGTCTCTGCCAGGAATAGAGTAATAAAAGGTTGAAAAAAGAGTGTTATGCCATAGCAGAGCATTGCTCCATAAATAGTCACCATCCCAGATGGAGGATTCCACATAGCTCTATCCCTCGCCATTTTCGGTCGAACAAGATCCGCATCCAAGTCAAATCGGTGAAAATACTTCTCAATCTCAGCTTCGCCAACCACATAAGCAGGACACTTCATCAGAAAGAACCGCTAGGTCAGTATCCATGATGGTAGGAATATTCACTGGAAGTCTGAATAGGCCAGAGTAAGGATGAGCCAAGTGTTACCGCGTACTCAGTTCTACTCGGGACAACAAAGAATATCCCATCGGGACAACAAAGAATATCCCATAATGTTATGCCTTTCTAGTTTAAGCCATGAGATTCCCAAGATGGTAACAACACTACATACTTAAGCAAACAAAAGGAGAAATTTTAGAAGGAAACAAATATATTCTCCTCAAGATATACGTCGTCATAAAGGATTTATACAATTAATGCCATTATGTAGACAAACCGAAATAGAAAAGATCTCTCTTTTGTCAATATTGGCTTGCACACCAAGAAACGAAACCCTAACTAAACATGTATAAATACGTCTGTAAATCATGTTGTAAATAGACAAAATAACGACAAGAGAGGCAAGAGAGATCGAGTGATGTAATTCAAATATTTCTTTACTGGATTTTACTTGGCTGCATACGCAACCGTCTGTGGATGTTTCTTCGGTCGTTGAAGTTTTACCACGTATTTCTAAGTTGCATTACAGTTACTTTTTTGTTATCCTTTCACTATTTCAGATTGTGGAAGTTCATACTGTTGACTTTCTTGACCATTAAGAAATTGCTGTCAACAACAAGCTTCCAAGATTTTTAACTCCATATCCATGAAAGTACGTCTAATCTTATTTAGACTGGACTTACATCTGACATCTTAGAGTATAATGGTTGAGGAATGAGTGTGTTTTATATAGCTGTGAAGACCAATCCAGTACCAGAATTGAAAGAATTAGTTATTTAGCTTTTGTGAGTTACTAATACACTAAAAGGGTTAGAGTTGTTGAATGTTTATTTTTTATAATTTAATTGTGTCTATTGCTAATTTGTGATTACACAAACTGTATGATCTTCATATGGATTACCGGATGATTTACATTAAATCTTAATTTATTTTCTTAACAGATGGGAAAAGCCGGGACTTACTAACAATGAAGCAAAATGAGGAGGAGTGGATGGAGTACGAGAAAGTAATGGGGGATGTGATAACAAGGAGTCGACTTGACGAGAGCATTTTCTATGATCTTAGAGGGAATCATGATAATTTTGGTGTAACAAATGTTGGTGGTTCACTTGATTTCTTTTCAAATTATAGCATCAACGGAAAATTGGGAAGAAAAGGGAATGTCAATAGCATAACTATTGAGGTCAGTCTCAGAATACTTTATCTACTGGTATCTATATCCTATGATTCATGCTTTCAATCATACTGCTGCTGTAAAATTATTTTGCTGCAAGTTCAATAACCTCTGAATTGCCAAACTTTATGAGACTTTTGTGATCTCAATGTTATACCTCTTGCTGCTGATGATATTCTATATTATGATTCTTTTAATTATAGTTAAAGCTTGAAATATCCTTTAATTAATGCAGTAGAGACACACCATTTCACTCTTATTGACGATGCCAACTTTTTCTTGGCCTTCCTTGCATCAGTTGAATTTTAATGCTCAAAATGGTAACTGTAAAACCTTTTCATTTCTTCCTCATCTTACATGTTTGTCCTTTGCTATCCATTCTGCTGATTGGAAACATCTATTTGTTGGGTTTGATAGCACAATGTCTGTTGGTTTGCGAGGAACAATTAATCTTTTTGGGCATCCAACCGATAAACTGCTAACTGAGATAGATTCAGAATTGTCTCGGTGGAATTTTACGAAACCGGTTACCAAGATTTCTTTTGGGCATTTCCACTTTCATTCTCAGCGTCCTCGTATTCTGGGAGGAGCCTTAAAGATATGTTTCTCAAGCATTCCCTATCAACTTATCTATGCAGGCATCTCCATGCCAGATTTGGTAAGAATTTGAAGTGGCACCATCACTTGAGTCGTCATGTTCTATCTTCAGAAAAGTTTTTCCAGATAAATATGAACCAAATGCCTTTCGAGAGTGCCAAAAATTGTTCATTTGGTGCTCCACCTATGGAAGATTTCTGGGAGTGGGAGAAGGGTGACTGGTGGAAGAGTAGAGCCATGCGAATTGTGGCCATTGATAAAGGTCATGTTTCATATGTTGATCTTAACTTCAAGTCAGGAGCTAAAAAGACTATTATATTGCCCACATTTCCACTGGACTCATGTTTCATGTCATCCAGTTCCTCACGTCTAAAGTATGAATGTCAATATATGGTTCCTCGATCATACGAGACTATCAGAGCTCTGGTGTTTTCCGTTTCCCCAATTGTGTCAGTTACAGCTAGAGTCTATGATTCGAGACCTGGCCATCTAGATATGGTTATAGATGCATTAATGAGAAAACGTTTGGACAAATCCTCAATGAGAGATCTATATTTAGCACCATGGAACTACGGAGCTTTTAAGGACCCATCTCCTGATAGATTTTGGCTGCAAGTAGAAGCAACATATGTTATGGTTGTTGGGGATGATTTCTGGAACCGATGATCACTGAATCGTTGTGCCTAATATATGCCCATAACTCATAGCAAATAATAACGTCAATAACAGAAAAATAGATGAGAGAAAGTAAACCAAACACAACACAAGATATACGTGGAAAACCCAAATTGGGTAAAAAACCACAGGCCGTCAGGACGATAGAGAAAATTCCACTATTTGATAAATTGTTACAACCATATATTCCAGGATTCTCTCTCACACCCAAACCTCAAACCACGCTCACAAGATCCTCACCATAAACCCCATAATATCCCCTAGGTCTCCCTGAATATCACCCATAGATCTCTTACTTGATCCACTGATATTCCCTTAGATTCCTCCACGGATATTCCCATGGGTCTCTCACTCGGATCTCTCCATTCTCTGATGTTACATGGTGTTCTTTTTCTCCACACACAAAATAACCTAGATACAATGTCTATTTATACTAGTTACAAAGAGTTTAACATAAGAGGAAATCCTACTCCTAAAAGTACAAGAATTACTTGTTCCATATAAATACTATTTCCTATTTATGACAAGTGTTCTTGTTAGGGATTAATCCTTTTCCATCAAGTATAGGACTTTCCTAATCTTCATGAAGACAAACTCTTTCCTTTTTCGATTAGCACAACAACTTCTAGAAGAAAACACTTTCCTATTTTAGCACAACATTCCTATTTGGGCAAGATACACCAATTCCGCTGTCTAGGTCGCGGTGTGCACCCTGCTTCCTATACCGCAAAAAGCCACTATCAACCACCTCTCTTTGTGTCGCGGTACATGCCTTTGCCTCCTCCGCGGTCTACACCGCGTCTGATCTCCTTGACACGACAGCTCTCCGTGCCGCGGTCTGTACTCCTGTCTGTACAGTGGTCTACGCCGTGAAACCCACCAGACTTCGTTTCTTTAGTTCTTCTTTGTCTTCAAACTTCCCTCAAACACCATCTTCAACTTCCAAACGTATCCCACGTCTCTAGGAAGCTCCACATCAGTTGAGTCTTGTTTGTTTAACATTGGGTTCACTTGAGAATACGAGTCAAAACCTAACAATTCTCCCCTTTGACTTGAATTATCAATACCTTTGTCCACAACCACGATTCTCTTCACCAAGAATCAACATACCCCACCACAAGGTATAACCACTTAGGAACGAACCATCCAAAGATATTTTTTCTTCTTCCTTTTGCTTTGTGTTCGTTGTTCCTGCACATGTCGAAAAGAACCTGCTGAAATTGTGGTGCAAATCCTCATGTCAGATTACTAGGGAGTTCGTCAGCCATCGACATCTTTATCCACCACACACCTTGCATCACTTTCTGACCAATGCTTTGTGCACAATTATGGATCACTAGCAACAACATATCCTCTTCCATGGCCAGTGGGGAAAACTGCCAAAAGGATAAACATGTCCTTGCATCACCTAATCCTGTGAAAGACCTTCCGTCCTTGCATCACATACTTGGTGAAAGACTTGCTACTAGAACGGGGAGTGCTTTGCCGGATAAGCCCCACACCATCACCAGAGACTTCGAGCGCTCAGTTTTTTATATTCAATAAACGCATTGTGTAACCTAGATTGGATCTCCATGACTTGTACCTGCCACAACAAGCAAAAAGAAAAAGTTCTCCTCCATCTTTATTTTTTCTTTTCATCAAACCCACAGAGTTTGAAACCGTTTTCAAGACGTATCTCCTTTACTAAACCATACTAGGAAATCATCATCATTATCCCAATACCGCCAAGTCCTCTATACGATCTCCCGTAAAGACTTAAAAAAACGCCATCGCCAAACCAAGGCTCTGATACCAATTGTTGGGGATGATTTCTGGAACCGATGATCGCGGAATCGTCGTGCCTAATATATACCCATAACTCATAGCAAATAATAACTTCAATAGCAAAAAAATAGATGAGAGAAAGTAAACCAATCACAACACAAGATATACGTGAAAAACCCAAATCGGGCAAAAGACCATGGGCTGTCAGGTCGACAGAGAAAATTCCACTATATGATAAATTGTTACAACCATATATTCCGGGATTCTCTCTCACACCCAAACCCCAAACCACGCTCACAAGATCCTCACCAAGAACCCCACAATATCCCCTAGGTCTCCCCTGAATATCACCCACGGATCTCTTACTTGATCCACTAATTTTCCCTTAGATCTCTCCATGGATATTCCCACGGGTCTCTCACCCGGATCTCTCCACTCTCTGATGTTACATGGTGTTCATTTCTCCACACACAAAATAACCTAGATACATGGTCTATTTATACTAGTTACATGGAGTTTAACATAATAGGAAATCCTACTCTTAAACGTACAAGAATTACTTGTTCCACATAAATACTATTTCCTATTTATGACAAGTGTTCTTGTTAGGGATAAATCCTTTTCCTTCAAGTATAGGACTTTCCTATTCTTCATGAAGACAAACTCTTTTCTATTTTCGCACAACATTCCTATTTGGGCAAGATACACCGTTTATGCAGTCTAGGTCGCGGTGTGCACCCCGCTTCCTATACCTCGAAAGGCCACTGTCAACCACTGCTCTCTGTGCCGCAGTACATGCCTTTGCCTCCGCCACGGTCTACACCACGTCTGATCGCCTGGACAAGACCGCTCTCCGTGTCACGGTCTGTGCGCCTGTCTGCACTGCGGTCTACACCGCGGAACCCACTAGACTTTGTTTCTTTAGTTCTTCTTCGTCTTCAAACTTCCCTCAAACACCATCTTTAATTTCCAAACGTATCCCACATCTCCAGAAAGCTCCACATCAGTTGAGTCTTGTTTCGTTAACATTGAGTTCACTTGAGAATACGAGTCAAAACCTAATAATGGGTAGATCAACAATGACTGAGCTAAGGCCATTTTTTGTAAATGGTCATAGTGCTAAGCATTCTTGGACTTGGATGGAGTTCTTCGTGATGGGTGTTCAATGGGCTACCCTGTATTATCCAATTCTCTGGTCTGCTCTATATTTCCTATTCTTCGTTCTTCTCGTTCCAAAAGCACTCCTGGTTTTCTCAAAGAAGCAGTACACTTACAAGAATTTCGTCACCAAAAAGAGGACCATTGATGGTATAGTGTGGGTTCTACAAGAGCTTTGTAAGATTCTCATGGTATGGTACGGCATTTTGGGGTACTTATTCTACCTTATACTATTTCCTTGGTGTTTTGGACAAGTTTTCACTGATGGTGGGAATATAGGATACATGACTTGTATGGGCTGGGTGTTGAAAACTTTTAACAATAAGGATACTCATGAGTTTATTAGATCTCCTGATGTAATGGTGGTTGTTCTTCCCATCTCGTGTTTATGGTTTTGCCTGCTACTTTGCTTTGTGGGGCTTTAGCTGCTGAAAGGGCGGTCCATAAGGAACATGTTCTATCGCTTTCAGGGAAGAAAGAAGATGATTACAGTCGGAAGAATGATAGATCACTAAGTCATGACTATCAAGGCAGTAGAAGAGCAAAGTTCTGTCTTGGAGTTCGGTGGATTCGGAAAATTCTGCTTGTTGTTTGCTTGGCGCTTTGTTGGAAGCATTTTATGGTAAGCGTTTCTCTTTTATCATTTTAGTTTGTCCAATATGGCTTTCAAGGGTATAAACTATAAATGTGCTAAATCATATCGTGTGGGTTACTGTCACCGCTTCATCGTAAAATTAAATGATCAGTTATACGAGTCATTGAAACAATTGACGCATACATGACGTGAATAGTTACAATTGATAGATGGCAGGCATTCGATTGATTGGCCTTGTAATTAAATCGTTTATTTCTACTGAAATACTCTAATCATCCATATTGTTGATGCATAGTTCTAGTAAGTCATGGGAAGATATGCGAAAGCTCTCTTTTCATTGCTTAGGCTTCTTAGGAACCAAATTAGAGATTTATGACTCATAATACTTGATTGTCTTTCAATCATAATTCTCTTATTTTTGAATTCGTTGTTCTTTTCGCAGAGTTGCAGGGTTCTCATCAAAGCGTATGAGATGAACCCATTAGTCCACTTTCCAGTATATAGCTTCTTCATTCCTCTATTGCTGGCTTATGCTGCGTACAAAACTGCGAGGCCTTAAGTATCACCAATGCATCGATCAGAAATGTCGAAGAAGCATAATATCCATTGCCTGGATCAATAATATCGAAGAACCTTTACTATAAATTTCACAGGTTCTGGAGTCCCACTCAAATCAATCAGTGCTCAAGTGTAAATGAGTTTCTAACATAACTGCTGATTAGCCATAGCAATAACTGATGTTGGACAAAATGGTTCAATGTTTCATTGAATGGTAGAGTTGACGTGAGGAATGAGGATGCACAATAGAGACTTGTTAGCTAAATTTGTTGAACACTGCAACTATGTTGTGGATTTTCACATGATTGTGTTGTTCCTTGCAACCACCCCATTTGATTGGATTCAAATATTGGTATAGTAAATTTTTGTCATTTCTTTTTGTTGGCTCTTTAAACATTTGTGTGCAAGTTTGATTCATTTGTTTATTTAATGCAATGAAGTTTCACTAACGTATTAACTCAAAAGGAGGTTATTTTTGTACTAGTTCTTTTCACTTGTTGCCTCTGATGTGAGACATTCTTAGAGAATTTGTATTGGTATAAATTTGATATTTTTTTTTTAAAAACAAGCAGCGAGTTAAAATTTGTTCTTCGATATTGAATATGTTCTAAAAGAGTTTGTAATACTAATTATTAATTAGATCTCTTCAAAAAAATAATAATTAATAATTAGTTATTACTATTAAAACGAGAGTTCACATGTAAGGAGATTGATAATTACCGGATAAATGATAGTTGTTCACACATGTAAAGAAAAACGGTATATGTACGTGCGATTTATTACTATATTTTTTAAGTGCCTAGTCTAATATAAATTTATGGGCCCATCAAGCTACGTTCTCACATTTTAGAGGTTGGAAATTGCTGCCATATAATTTCATCCCCAAATTAAAATGGGAATGGACCCCTCCCCATCCTTGTTCCTATCCCCATTTTTTCATTTCCTCCATAATTAAATTGAAATAGGGATGAGGATGAAGATGAAGATGAAGATGAAGATGAAGATGAACATGAGGATGAGGATGAAGATCCTCATTTTCCTATTTCCCCATTTTCCCCAAAAGTATATAAATATAATTATAATATATATTTGAATTATTTAAAACATTTTATGTTGAATTTAAAATGCATTGATATTTTTTATTTGTAATGAACGGTTTGATTTTTTTTAATTTAATTTATAATTTTTAGTTAAATAGGGAAATGAAAAAATGAGGAACCGGGGATACGAGAAAACAGGAAAAAACGGGAGAAATGGGGAACTGGGGATGGGGATGGGGATGGGGATGGGGATGGGGATGGGGGGACCTCTCCCTAAACATCCCCATCCCCATTTTCCCTAAATGGGGAAATGGGGGTGGGGATGGGGGAAGAGTCTAGGAAGTGGGGATGAGGATGGGGATGGGGATGGGGATGGGGATGGGGATGGGGGGACCTATATCCATCCTCATTCCCCAAACGTGCATCCCTAGTGGTAACAGAATAGTCACTAACGTCAACGTTAGACAACCGGTAGCTGCATGCTGTGGTGGACCTAGCTTAGGACCAGGTGGGGCAACATGCCCCACCTATAGTTTTTTTTTTAATATAATATTTATATAATAATCCAAAAATATGTATTAAATATTTGCTTACATAAATAAACCCAATTTTTCATATTTTTCTTCATTCTTTTTATGCTATTATATATATATATATATATATATATATATATATATATATATATATATATATATATATATAAAGTTGTTTTCCTATCGGTACGTACCGATATAATTTATATCAGTACGTTACATGTGGACCATTGATTATAGAGAAGTTTTGATAAGTGCATACACTTTAGGTCAAAGTATATAAATCTAATAATCCACATCCAATGCACTGATGAATTTATATCAGTGCGCACTGACTTAAATATATATATATTAAACCTAGGGATGTCAAAATTACCCGTTGATCCGGGGACCCGACCTATTAGGGGCGGGTTTAGTGACTACGATTTATGATATGGTATGAGTATGATAATTTTTTTGATCCTCGATTTATTTTCGATATGGTTTTGGGATTCTCAATCCCCGCTCTGCCCCGTACTTATACCCGTACTCGTTATATATATATATATATATATGGGCTGCCTTTGGGTACACATAAACAATTTTGACTGTGATCATGTCTTCTTTGATACAACCACATCAACTAATATGTGATTGCATTTTCTAATATACGATCACAATAATTTAATTGTGTGATTACATGCAATTCATATGAGATAACATTAAATATATTCATGATCATATATAATCATTTGTGATCACATGCTGTTGCATCGTGTAGTGTTGCACCGAAGACTGACCCTATATATATATATATATATATATATATATGTATATATTTCTATTTATATTAATATAAAACTTTAACTTTCAATGAAATTTTCCCTTTATTTTTTCCCTCTCTTTTGTTTTTTCCTATTTTTTCCTTCTATTGAAACTCTACTTCATTCCAGACATTATATACAATATAACCAATATACCTCACTTTTTGTTGTTGTGAAAATTGGACCCTTGATCCCTTATAAGCCATATTTTCTAATGGAAGATGTATAATTGTATATTTTGTCAAGACTTCATGAACTTTTATATAAGATTGATAACGTGTTGCTATAATTGATTTAGAGTTGATAATTTTTATTCGGTTTTATATTATAATTTTCATATTATTCATTGATATCTCTATTAAAAAAACTATTAAAATATTACACTAATGGGATGGAGATGGTATGAGGCAAGGAACCGATCATCAATGGGAAATCCCCATACCCGTACCGTATATTTTAAGGCGGGTATTCACCGGGGATGGTATTTTTTATACAAATTGGGTTTGGGGACGGTAATGGAAAACCCTTCCCCGACCCGTACCATTGACATCCCTATGTGGACCATTGATTATGGAGAATCAAAGTATGTAAATCTAATGGTCCATATCCAACGCACTAATGAAATTATATCAATACGTACTGACTTGAATTTTTTATATATGTATGTGTATATATATATATATATATATATATATATATAGTTTGGGGACGGTAATGGAAAACCCTTCCCCGACCCGTACCATTGACATCCCTATGTGGACCATTGATTATGGAGAATCAAAGTATGTAAATCTAATGGTCCATATCCAACGCACTAATGAAATTATATCAATACGTACTGACTTGAATTTTTTATATATGTATATATATATATATATATATATATATATATATATATATTTATATATATATATATAGTCATTTTCTCATCGGCGCGTACTAATATAAAATACACCAGCGCATTGCATGTGAATCATAGATTATGGATAAGCACTAACAAGTGTATACAGATTGAATCAAAGCAATTGAATCTAATAGTTTACATGCAAGGAACTGATATATATTTATCGGTACGCAGTGAGGAGAAAAGTTTCATATATATATATATATACATATATATATATATATATATATATATATATATATATATATTCTATTTAACTTGTTATCATATTTGAAGGTATGTTAATTCGCTCCGTTTTATTAAAATATCATTATTCATTTATTCTTAAGAAGAATTTATTATTGATGTTCTAATTAATGATTATAAAATCCCAAAATGTAATTTTTTAATCAAAATTGTCAATTAATACTCTAAATTTATTACATCAAAACTCAAGGAATTCACAAATATGAATTAATATCTTGTTGAGTTATTTTTTATTATCAAAAACAAGGCTCGATAATTTAATATTACTCTTTAAAGAGTGAGTTTTATAACTATCAACAACTTAAGAACATAAGTTTTAATAGTACCTAAATTGTGGATCTGACAAAAATATCATTAAAACACACTTACAAAAATAAGTATTGTATTTTTTTTTCTTTTTTCGAAACTTAGACTTAGTTTGTAGTTTCCGAGATTTATTAGGTATATTTGTAATTTCTGAGATTTATTGGGTAAAAACAAAATTTTTCAATTTTGTTTTCTTCATTTTCTTCATCAACCTCCATTAGAGGTTGAACGAACATACCAATAGACCTCAATTGAAGGTTCGTTCAACCTTGAGGACCTCCATTGGTCCTCCACATCGTTGGTCTTAAGATTTTGGGGCCCGATGCGAAATGTAAAAAATGAGGCACTCGACTCTCTATATATATTTATTTGATTTTTTTTCCTAGTAAATACTTATAAAAATAACTCAAAATAAAGACGGTAACACAACAAAATAACAAATAAACAAGTTACCGAAATAAAATTTTATTTCAATTCTTTCGGTCTTTCCATTCAATTCGAAAGGAAAAAAAAACATATATGCTATTAATTCATACATGAAATTTGAACTCTTATAAGCAAAATTATAACAAACTAGAAAGGAAAAACAAGAAAAGGATTTTCGAAAAAAAAAGAGACAAGATAAGGTTCGTTTAGTGGTAAACCCTTCACACCTACACCATACACCATGAGGTTGTGGCCCCCCCCCCCCCCCCCCCCCCCCCCCCCCCCCCCCCCCCCCCCCCCCCCCCCTGAATTTAAGTAATACAAAAAAATAAAAAGAAGGAAAAGAAGTGTTAGATTCAAGGGATAGTATCATTTTACCTCCTATATTATGATCTATTAGTAAATCTCTCCCTGAATTTTGCTTAATGGTCAGTCTTCCCTTTAAAATTGAAAGTATTCGTCATATTCCCCATTTCCGTTATATTTTCCATCCAAAAAGTTAATTTTCATGTTAAAAGACATTATTGCCCTTACAGGAATGAATGAGATTTTTTTTTTAAATATAAATAAAAAATATTTTCCCTTGAAAAGAATCTCCACCAGTCCAATCCATCACCAACAACACCATCACCAGTCCATAGTTCTACACCATCACCAGTCCAGATTTGAATCAATCAACCACCCTCTCCGCCACAAAACACCACCACAAACCAGAACCTTACCACCACCACCAGGAATCCAAAAAAGCCACCGACTTTAAAAAAATAACACATCAACCAATTCAAAACCCGGTATATTTTTCCAAATACAAATCGAAATCCAAATTCAAAATCAAGAAACCTAAGAAAACTGACCCAGTAAGCTAAAAAAACCCTAACCCCCAAATCCTATCTTAAAATCGAAACTGAAATCCAAATGCAAATCAAAATACAAATCGAACCCAAACCCAGAAATTCCCATAAAACCCAGAAAAATCAAAACCAAAAAAGAAGCAATCGGAGATTGGAGAAACGGGGAAATGCAAATCGGTGTCGGTGAAGAAGACAGAAGAGAAATGGAGAAGACACGAGAGGAAGACAGAAAAGAAACGGAGAAGAAGAGAAACACAAATCGACGATAGGTGTTGTGCTGATAGCAAATGGGGAAGAAGACGCAATCAGTGTCGCTCCGATCGCCGTAAATGGTGAGCTCTAGAAGAGAGAGAGAGAGAGAGAGAGAGAGAGATATCATAGAAGAGAAAGAGAAAGAGAAAGAGAGAGATAGAGCATTGAGAGACTTGAGAGAGAGAGTGTGTGTGGAGAGAGCGTGGAGAGTTTTTCTATTTGTTTTTATTATTATTATTATTTTTTATTTTTTTTAATTTTAATTTTAATTTTAATTTTTTTATTTTTTTTTATTTTTTTCTTATTTCTCATTTTTTTTTCTATTTTCAAAAAATTCTTTTTTGTTATCATTTTACCATATTACTCTTCCAATTTAGCGGTCAAAGGAGGTTTTAACGGAAAATCTAATAGTAGGGGGGGAGGGATAACGAATATGGCAAACAATAAGGGGGGAAAGGGCCATTAAGCAAAATATAGGGGGATATTTACTAATAGGGCATAATATAGGGGGGAAAATGGTACTATAACTAGATTCAATCACCTTTGAAATGACAACAAATTCAACTCTTTTACCAGTGAAGTACGCATTTTTGAGATTTTGTGCCTGAATTTTCTTATTGAGAGAGTTCTCAAAGAACCCTAAATTTGATTTCAATTTGTTTTTCGAATGTATGATAAAGGGATTTGATGTGTTTTGTCTGTTGTAATAATTATAATTGAGTTTTTGGTGGGCCCTTTTTAGTGGTTAGTTTTTTTGTATTGAATAGTAGGTTTTTTTTTTAAAGAGTAATGCTTGATATCACTGAACACTTCTTCATCAAAAATTGATGGCTTATCAAAATCAACGATAACATATTCCAATATTTAATCATCATGGAAAAACAACAAATGATAGGAGGAAAGTTTTTTTGGGGGTCATGGATACCTTTTTTTATTTTTTTTTATTTTTATACATGGGTAGTGGACACTGAGCCTAGCAAAAATGTAAACTTGGTGGCTTTGATACCAACTGATGTAACGAGAAAAATAACACACACAATAATCAATAAAAGATAGAGATAAGAGTTTTGAAACCGTTATCTTGTTCTGCTTCATCGACCGTTGTTTGTGTGAATTTTTCCGCTACATTAGTTGATATCAGAGCCACCAAATTTATTGTATATTTAATTTGTTAGTCAATTATTTTATGATTTGATTGTATTAAATCAAATCTTATTTCCTTATTAGATGTGTTTTTAATGTTTTAGAATTCTAGTATTTTCAATTTCCATTATCTCAATCGTCTCTTTTATATGGAAATTGATGATTTTATTGCTTTACTAGTTAGATTTTTATTTAGTTTTTGATGATTAATAAAAATTTGAGAGAGAGTATCTATTTTTATCACTGAATCTATAGGGTTCAATATATCCTAAAAATCAAAAGAGTCCTAAAAAGAATAATTTTTTTTTGGAAAGAATCCAAAAAAAAAAGCTAAACAAATGGATAGGATTCTAAACGAAATAGGAAATTGCTGACTTATTGCACACAAACTTTGATGGCCGAACTTGGGCCTGCTGTGATATGTTACAGAGGATGAAGTTTAATAATATTTGCACGGCTCGTCTTTGGCTTCCCAAAAAAATATATTATAATAGATTATCCGACCCAGTATGCCCTTTGTAGAGGCCCACAATGATTAGTCTATATTAAGTTGCACCACGTGATCCAAATATGAATTTTCCACCTGCTCTGCAAAATCCTCCCCGGGTTGGATGGAATTCAGCCTTGAATTCAGCACCTATTCGTTCCCCAAAGAGAAAATGTCGTGGTAAGGGATGAGATGCATCACATTGAAAATGTCAGCCATACGAAATGACCGAATAGCCTTAGACGGTAAGGTTTGGAGTTGACCTTCTTACCAATCATATTACCCTTTCGCCTTAGGTTGATCCGTATATATAAATATATATATATATATAATACGGATCTGCCTTATATATATATATAATACGGATCAACCTAAGGCAAAAGGGTAATACAATATATATATATATAATTTCTTTATATATATATATATAAAGAATTTAATGGATTCAAAAATACATGACAACTAGTTCAAAACACGAAGAACAATAAAAAAGTGTTTTCACTTACCAAGGCAATAAAAGTAAAATCATTTTTTTTGTTCTTCAAATTTTCTAAACAAAAACAGTTGACAGATAACTTTTTGTTGTTTTGTTAGGCGTGAAAAATGTAAAAACAGGTTTTTAAATTCTTACCAAACGATGCTTTAAGTTGTCCTAAATATATCAATTTAGTTCATCCGACTAGATTTATAAAGGTAAAACCTCATTGTAAAGGCTGATTGACTTTTACCGATGTCTTCCATTTGACACTTTGAAAGTACTGATTTGCCCTTAAAAATTAGAACAATTACAATTACATTAGAGATTGTTAAGACATAAATCCCTTTGATAACAATTTAAAGTAACTTGTAATCCAACCAAAATCTGATATGTTGCCAAATTTTAAAACAAAGATAATATTTTTTTTTAAAAAAACTGGTTATATGTTAATGAAAGTCTGAATTGCATCACATTGCATGACCTCTCTCGGTCAATGGATGGCATGTGTTAGATTAACTACTTCAAATTGGAAGAGAAGTAACAAAATTACTCTTCCTAATCCTACAATAAAATTATCATTTTGAACCAACAAAATTAAAATAATGAACACAAAACTTATGTACAAGTCTAGTGATAGTTGACAAAGCACGATTATTTGGTACATATGGTTGTATTTTTTTTTGAACGTACAAAAAATTTATTCAGAACAAGCCACAAATGCCAAACAAGCACCAAACAAAGAAAAGGGAATCAAACTCACAAATGTCCACCTGCCACAGCAAAACAAGCCTCACAAAAGCCAAACAAACCAGCCCTCAACACAAAGAACCATATAGGACCACCCAAAACACAAAACCAACAACAACAATCTAAAACACTCCACAAAACGTACAACAGGCAAAACACTGTTCAAAAACTATGACCAACAACCAAAAATAAAAAAACCAGCACAACCGCCAACAAGAAAACCGATGAAAAACTAGCTAATGTAAATTTCTCCCCACTCTAAAATATCTCCGATCATGCTTGACCCTTCTCTTTTGCAGAACTAGCTTGAAGATCTCCAACAGTTGACCGTAAATTTAGTGTTATATATATGGCCCATATATCATGGTACTTGTGTAATACATTTATCAAAATCCAACAATAACATGAAATGATACATGCATCAATGAAACAAAACCATTGCCTATGCAAATATGAGTTCAACCAAAGAATCAATATGAGCACCATTATTGTAGTGACAAAGGATGCAAAAAGGCTCTAGTAGAATGACACCATGTGAATAGCAGATTCATCTTCTTTTCACTGCTGCCACAACTCCTCTTGATATGTGGACCATAAAGACCAGGATTACCTCCAAAACTGCTCTCAACAAAGGTTATAAATTTCCTTTGTTAGGGACTGAGCCTGACAGGTTGTTGAAGGATACATTGAAGGTGCTTAAGATGTTAAGTTGGGTCAATTGGGTAGGTGGGAAAGATCGAGACTGCCTATGTTGGTGAGATTTGAGAAGCTCTCTGATATAGATCTTGAAAAGAAATTGTGAGACAAATTCATTGCAATGACTTGTTGAAGGAACCCAATTTCAGAGGGTAGGTTGCCTGTTAATTCATTGCTAGACAAATCTAACCCCATAATATGTTCAAGAATTTTACCCTCATAGGATTCATATCCATTCTTTGTTACAAATCCAAATTATAAATCAATTTGAATGTTCATACCCCATTTAAAACCAGTGGAAAATCTACCATACGACTCATGTCCATCTTTTACTGCCCAGAATAGCATATTATTAAAGCATGTACGCGAAAGATCCAACATGCGTATGATTCTCAATTCTCAACTTACACAACTCAAGAGGAATAAGCCCCTCCAAATGATTTCCTCATAAAAGAAGAAAACATGGATTTGGAAGCTTATCATCAATTTGATTTGGAATACTACCAGAGAGTTTATTATCTCTCAAATCAAGTACGACTAGTGTAGAACTTCCAAAAAATGCATTAGGGATTGATTCACTGAGAGTGTTCTTTTGCATGTAAAGGTGCTCCACTGAGGATGAAAGATTAAAGAAAGACGCCATTGATCCAGACAATATATTTTCAGAATGATCTAAATAATAAGGTTTTCCATATTGCTCAACTGAGCGGGAACACCACCTTCCAAGATATTATTTGACATTAAAATAATTTCAAGATTTGAGAAATTACCAAACCAATGAGGAATTTCCCCAGAGAAACGATTGTTTGAAAAATCTAATGCGTATAATAATCTATTCTTCAACTGTCCATCTTGAATCTTTCCACTGAATTGATTACTGTTTAAAAATAACAGTAATTGAGTCATGTTCATAAACACTGGAAATATTTCCCTATGAAATTTGTTATTTGACAGTTGCAACAACTCTAATGAGGGGCAACTAGAGACAAAAAGTTTTGGTAAGTCTCTTGAGAAATTGTTGCTAGATAAATCCAATATAGTGAGGCTTTTCATTTCACACATGGAAGAAGGAATAGAACCTTAAAAACTATTTTTTGACAAGTCAAGATACACCAATCTCGGAAGGATCACACTGATATTCATCGGAAGCTAGTTGTTTAGATTGTTGTTGGAAATTGTTAGGTCAAGTAGATCATGTGTGGAGTATTGTAGTTGGAGAATTCCAGACATGGAGTTGTTGATCAAATACATACCTTGTAGTCTTGTGTTGTTTTGCAAAAGCAAAGTAGGAAACATTCCAAAGAACTTATTATGAGAGAGGTCAATGAATTTTAAGCTGTGTTGGTACATGAGAAAACTAGGAATGCCATGTAAGTTGCTTTTACGTTAGTAGATGACCTTCAATTGATTTGGCGAATGGAGAAATTTTTTAGTTTCTAGTACTTGTGATGTACTCCCTGGTGTTGAAAGGTGGAATATCTCAGGCTTTGAAAGGTTGACTAGAGAACTAAATGAGAACATGCCTTCAAAGTTATTTCCCTCAAGAGAAAAATATTCAAGGAGTGTCATTAGTGAAAATAAATAAAGTGTGTTTTAATCGATTAATTACCAAATTTTGTGATTAATCAAAGGTAACAAAAAGCACCCAACACAATAAAATATCAATCAACGGAATTAAAATGCAGTAAACAATAAATAACATGTTGAGTTGTTTTACGTGAGAAGCCGTCTAATTGGGCAAAACTCACGTGTTATCCATCTAGCCACACAAGGTCCTCAAATCCACTATATGTAATGATGTTCACAACCTATGTTGATCTCTAGTTACACCATTCTCGGTCACTAAGCCACCACTACTATCCAACAAGCCTTTTAAAGTGATTCTTGACTAATTGCTTGTGCACTAACCACTTAGTCACAAGACTTAACACTTAATGAAAAGATAAACAACCTATGTGAATATATAAAAATATTCTAAATGTAATTAATGCTAGCCAACACTAAATGCTTATCTAGGGATTCAATGATTGCAATCAAATAATCCTAGATATAAAAATGTCTATATGAAGATTCATAAAGACCTAACTAGACGAAAATATGCAAGTCTAACCCTAGTCATCAAACAAAACCCAATCAACACAAGTTGTCATTAAATATGACAAGGACAATAAATGCAATCAAGAAATGCAATCGAAGGGTCCTAATCAACAATGTCTAAATGCAAGACATAAAGACTTAGCTAAGGGGAAATAATGTCATAAATGCAAGTTATCACAAAACAAAGCCCAATCAAGTCATAACTCATGTGAATATGCAATAAAAGCATGAGTTTTGTAATTAATATGCAATAAAGACTAAATCTTGAGTAGATAGAAGACTTAATGAAGGATGAAGTTTGTTCTACTTACCAAGTCACTTAATCAAGAAGACCCATGGTTAAATGGTGCATGTTTATGCTTGGATTCTCATGGATTTGGGTTTTTGAGAGATAAAGAGTCAACCTTGGGACTTCTCTCTCTAAGGGAACTCTTTCTGTCACTTAGATTTGAAAATATGAGTTCTAGATCTTAATGGGGAAGAAGATGAAGTATATATAGGTCCAAGTGGAACAATGTTGTTTAGAGAAAGATTGCAAGTAAAAAATAGGGCAAACTCGACACGGTGCATGGGTTTACTACGTTGGTAGGTACCCATGCATTACCCGCGTATCGAGACTATGAAAAACACCCAAGAGGACTTCACAGATGATTGCGTAGGTAGGGACTCATGAATTGGCAAATCAGCACAACAACTTGAATTCCAAGCGGATCAAAACAAGAACAAACGTTATCGAAAATTATTGTATAATAAACCGTCGAAAATGTATGAATATATACTTTTTATTTCTTTTTATAGAATGAGATTTCGTTATCTGTAAAATGAGTTATAGTTATTTGTGTGACCAAAGGTCAAATTCAGACAACAACAAAGTAGCTCTGTTTTGGTGGTCTCTTTGGAGATTTTAAAACCAATCAAAATGGTCATGAAATATTACCAATAATATACCACTGGAAAGGATTGGGTGTTTAGTTTGTCTAAAAATTTTCAAAACTCAAATTGGATTTTTTTTATAGAACGTTATAATCATAAAACCATAGAAATGGTAGTTTTGAAAAACATTTAAATCATTGAAAACCTATCTTTCGAAACTAGACCCGTTGCTCCAAATAACCAAACCAAATCTAAAACAATTGAATAATATGCGCACAACAAGATATCACATGATGAAATGCAATGCATGATCATGGAAAGACGAATGAAAGAGTAATAGAGATACATGTAAGTGTGTGTACAACTATTTCCTTCAAGGGTCAAGAACACGTAACTACCTCTCTTGAAGCTCTTTGGGATATTGGAATCATGTTGATGAAGGATCACAATCGGAGACCTAAGCTACCCATTAAAAATAATCTCAATGTGATTTGACATGAAATAAACCAATTACAAATAGAGGTCCTTACAATTAGGTTAGCAATATTAGAAGCTAAGTTCCCACTTAAGTGATTATATGAGAGTTCAAGAACTTGGAGATTAGTCAAGTTGTTGAGACATGCAAGAAGATGACCATCCAAAATATTGATACTGACATCCAATTCTATAAGGTTCTTTAACTCACATATTCCTAAAACTAAGAATAAAATAGAATTAAAATGAAAAGTGTGGAAAACATCATAATAAGGAGATCCATCTTGTAAAAGAGAACAATAATAAGGTCAATATAATAAGGTTTGATGTAATGTGCATCACATAAAATAGACAATAACATGACTTAGTGCTCGTTTGGTTGAGCTTTCTACTGCCTCAAAATGTCTACAAACGTCTATTTGAGTTTTTTCTAGAGTTGTTTGGTTGGACTTTTGAGATTGTCTATTTTAAATTGAGTAGAGGCTAGTAGAGTTTAAGCCTCGACTAGGCAAAAGCTCACGGGGAGGTGCTTCTCCAAATAGACTTTTGTTATTGGTGAAATTCAGATAGCACCACACGTCAGCAAGAGACAAGGGTCAGGTGTGCCACGACACCGAAAGTCAAATAAACTGAACCAACCTAAGTTGACCATTGAAGGAAAATAAGCCCACCAACTATGTTGACATAGACGATTGGATAAGAAAACCCGATTGGGACCATCAAGATGGTCGGGGTAAGGTCTGTGATCGGGGAAAACCACTGGTCGGGGAAAGGGACTTTGGTCAGGATTGGCAGATGATCGGTTGACTGACACATGGACAATATTCGGATTTAATAAAGTTACGACTCCGATATGCAGAAGAGGAATCTGACCCAAACAAGACATTTCGAAGAACACTTTGATTAGGCACTAAACTTCTTTATAGATATCAATGTGCAGATTACGCAAGAGACATAATACCATTAAAATACAACCAGGGTAAAATAAGGAAGACAATAATACGATTCCTATAAGTTAGAATTCAATTCCATTATGGGAATTGACTTAACTTGTACACCACTATTTAGGGTTCTATACATGTATAAATAGATCATAATAACACCCATAGAGGGGTTAACGCAAATTCTGCTTGCAAGAGTGTGAAAGAGATTGAGGATTGTTATCATCTTCTACATAGTGAATTTTTCTCATCGTTAACGACAACCATGGACGTTTCCCCTTATTGGGATTTTACCATGTAAAATATTGTCTTTACTTTTGCCTTTTCTTTTGCCTTTTCTCTTTTACAGTTTTTGTCCATATTTATTTGCATCCATTTGTGTGACACGTGGTGAATTGCAATCAATCCAAAAATCACTGTCTACAACTGGTGCTAGAAGAATGGGATGAACCTCCATTAGCAATGAATTTGACCAGTTGGTGAAAGACGTCATTATGGCCATAAACAGAGACAAAAGTCAGTCTCCACATAACACTGATGCTTCGTGCGGTGCCAACATCCCTAACCCAGCTGATGTTAATGCCGTTAGTGAAGATCCACCTTCAAAGACTCCACTGTCCTTCAGACCCAACATAATGACATCCACGGATGTAACTGCTGGTATTTTCCCAGATGAGTTCCGGTAGATTCAGGAATTCCTATAGAAAGTTATCGATGATGTCGATAGATAGGGAATCCATAAAATGGCAACTGCCAACCTGAGTTCACCGTACCAGTTCTCTATACCGGTGGTGGCTTAGGATCCCAGGATAAATTCTAAAATAGTGGCAACCACTCTAGGAGTTACCCAGAAATCCAGAAGAGATAGGGTGGAGCATCGTGAAAGAAGGTAAATTCATGTATAAGGGACGACCTTAAAGAAGACTGAGGAACAAGGGAGCACAAAAGTCTAGTTCAATGGAGGACCCGGGGAGATATGATGGCAGAGAAACCTACCTCGAGCAGGTAGATAGGCATGACAGATGGAGGAAAATGTCTGTTTTAAGTGATGACAAAGTGCCTCCAGAAGACATATGGAGCCAACCCTTGTGGTCAAGCGTGAGCCGTACAGTGCCCAAATCACTGGGCGAGTCCCTTGGGACCCATACGGGCTCACTATTTGTCAAAAATTTGATGAGCATGGAGAGCCAGAAGGTGAGAGGTTTTGCTCAGAAGAATAAAGGCCTTGGAACGAAGACAAAGCTTGGGAAACATGTTGATTGGAAACTCTGGTAGTCCATTAGTTGATTAAATAAGGCGGGCCCATTTTTTAGATAAATTCAGGATGCCGCACGTAGAGCAGATCAAGGCCAACACTGATCCACATGAGCATGTTAGGAGATATCAAAGGGTCCAATATGATTATGATGATGCTCTGTTGTGTTACATGTTCCCAAAGACCTTGGGAGATCAAGGGTCTAGGTTGTTTGGGAGACTAGCGGTCGGGTCCATTTAGAACTTTGAGGAGCTAATACAAGCTTTCACTAGGCAGTTAATGGGGAATATCCAGTGAAAAAAATCCATATATGAAGAAAATCCATATATGACAGAAAATCCATATTAGCCTTGTAAACCATAAAATAAAGAAAGGACGAGAAGTTGAAGGATTACCTAACCAGGTTGTCGAAGTAGGTACCAGAAGTACATGACTCCAATGACGACACAGTAGTGTCTGTATTTATTAATAGTTTACAACACAACCACTTGATGCTATGCTTAAAACATAAAGGGCCGACCACATATGCAAGCATGCTAAATGATGTTAGAGGATATGAGATGCCGGAGGAACAACATATAGCCGATGGTGGGGAGCTCATACATAGGGGTCGGTCTGAGAACAGCCAAAATCCCAAAGATGGCAACTTGAAGGGTGGCAGCAGAGGAGACCAGAAAAGCAATGGGGGAAAGAGTAAGGATGCACACAAAGATGCTGACCATAAGGGCGATAAGCACTTTAAAAGGCAATACACCAATTACACCATATTGGCTAGGAGGCAAGAGGAGATCTTGAATGTAATAGAAGATAAGAATTTGTACAAGAAGCCCCCAATACAGTCGAGCTTTGCTAGGAGAGACACCACCAAATACTGCAGAGTTCACCATGAGAATGGCTATAAAACCTCCAAATGCTATCAGCTGAGGGACTACTTCTAAAAGCTGATTAGATAGGGGCATTCAAGGATATGATCTTGAGGAATGAGGATGAACAATACAAGGACACAGAAGAAATTCAAATAGTTCGGCGATCAACACCATATTTAGTGGGCCACACACTAGGGGAGGTAGTCGAGAGAGAATGATCGAAGTTAAAGAAGCCACGGACAGTCAGAGGAATCAGGAAGTTAACTCGCCGAGCCTCGATTAGAAAAAGTTCAAACAGGGATGGGGTCCGATGGTGTCCTCCGAGGCAGACACATATAGGTCGGAGGTAAGGCCGAACGATGCAATAGTTGTGTCAGTTCGTGTAGGTCATAGATAGGTAAGAAGAGTGTTGATAGAAAATGGGAGCTTGGTAGATCCTAAGCGTAGAAGTGTTTGACCAACTAGAGCTATAGAGAAAAGACCTTCTGCCACTCAAGGTCCCGCTAAGAGGCTTTGGAGAAGAAGAAGTGAGGTTGCTGGGAACTGTAAAGTTACATGTGAAGATCGGGAGCTTTCTCTTCACCAAAATAGTGCTATTGGATTTTATAGTTGTAAATGTGGAAAATTGGCCATACAACGCCTTATTGGGTCGACCCTTCCTAAACAAGTTGAAATCTGTGACTGCCACCTACGCCCTGACAGTGAAGTTCCCAACAAAAACTAGGGTAGGTGTCATGAAAAGCTCTCAAGAATGGGCGAGAAAGAAGAATCTGGCTGTATATAGGGAGAAAAAGAAACTGAGAATGATCCAGATAGACATCCAAGGAGAAGGGAACAACTCAAAGATGGACGAAGGCAAAGCTGGAGTGGAAACGCCAACCCGGTTTGATCTGGACCCAAGGGAGATATCTTCGGAAGATGGGAAAAGCCAGGAAGATAAGCCGACTATAGAGGTTACAGTTGATGATGGTAATCCCGACAAGATGATAAGGCATGGGGCTCGGTTGACAGAGCAAGTTCGGGACGAGATGATCAACTTAGTGAAAGAATACACGGATGTGTTCACATGGAAGCATGAAGACTTGCTTGGAATATATGCAAAAGGTAATCTCCCATTATCTAGCGGTCGATCCCAATAAAAAAAACCAGTCATCTAGAAGAGGAGGCGGTTCAATCCGCAGAGAAACAAGGCGATCAAGGAAGTGATAAAGAAGCTATTGACGGCTGGATCCATGAGAGAAGTGCAGTACCCCGAGTGGGTTGCCAATATGGTGTTAGTAAAAAAGAAGCACTATCAGTGGATGATGTGTGTAGACTTCACCGACCTTAACAAAGCATGCCTAAATGAAAGCTTTTCGTTACCCCGAATCGATCAGCTGGTAGATACAACAGCTGGTAACGAACTGCTGAGCTTCATGGGCACTTACTCAGGTTATAACATGATCCGGATATTCAAGCCAGATAAAGAAAAACCTGCCTTCATAACTTACCAAGGGCTATACTATTATAAAGTAATATCTTTCGGTCTTAAGAATGTCGGGGCAATTTACCAGAGACTGGTAAATAAGATGTTCGCCCGGTAGATTGGTAAAATTATGGAGGTATATATGGATGACTTGTTAACAAAGAGCACAACATCCAGAAAGCATGTGGCACTCCGAGAGACGTTTTGGGTACTAAAAAGTTCGGCATGAAGCTTTTCCTAAAGAAGTGCATTTTCGGGGTACCCTAGGGAAAATTCCTCGGTTTCTAATTTCATTAGAGAGGAATCGATGTAAATCCAGAGAAGATAAAACCATTGGAGGATATGAGATCCTCAAGGACCCTGAAGGAAATCTGAAGGCTAACATGCTGTTTAGCATCCTTTAATCGATTTTTTAGCAAGTCAACAGATAAATGCTTGCGTTTTTTTAGAGCAATCAAGAAGGGCAATGGGGTAGAATGGAATGATGAGAGTGAGTAGGCTTTTTGGAAGATCAAGGAGTATATGGGTAAAGCACCAATCCTGTTCAAACCTCTAGAAGAATAGGTGTTTTACTTGTACTTATCAGTCACAGTTACGGCAACATGGTCGTTATTGGTTAGGATCGATGAGGGAGTACAAAATCCAGTGTACTACACAATAAAAGCTTTACTACAAAAAAATGATGTATTTAACGGTCGAGCAGATGGTGCTAGCACTAGTAACAATAACAAGAAAGCTGATACCCTACTTTCAAGCTCACAAGATCGAGGTCTACACGAATTGCCCGGTGAAGTAGATTCTGTCAAAACCAGAGGTATCTGGGAGGGTAACAAAATGGGTAGTAGAGTTGAGTGAATTCGATATAACATGCTTGCTAAGAGCCATAATAAAAGGGCAAGCTGTAGCTGACCTAATCACTGAGTTCGCCGATCTAAACAATGAGGTGATACGATAATTAGGGAAAGGGAAAAGGAAAAGAAGGAGTGTGCCTAGAAACTACATTTCGATGGTTCATCAAACACGTATGACAACGGGACGGGTATAATGATATCCACTCAGAAAGGTGATCAGGTAGAGTGTGCCCTACGATTTGAATTCAAAGCCACTAATAACATGGCTGAATATTAGGCATTTTGGTAGGACTTAGGGTTTGTATGGTGCTAGGGGGATAAGCTGGAGATATTCAGTGACTCGCAGGTGGTGGTAAACAAAATCTTGGATGAATATCGGGCCAAACACAATAACATGGCTGCTTATCTGGAGATAGCCAGGGTATTAATTGGGAAATTCAAAACCTATAGGATTACTCAAATCCCAAGGTAAAAGAATGAGAAGGCTGACGCTTTATCAAAGTTTGCATCAGCAACCGTCAGCATGCGGTCAAAGATTATTCCAGTTACTCACTTCTAGAGACCAACCATCGAAGATGAAAATGGGGCATTGGAAATAAGAGCGATCGAAGAAAGACGGGCCACCTGGATGACCCCAATCACATAATACCTAGAAGACGGAACGCTCTCAGCAGAGGTGACTGAAGCAAAACGCTTCAGATATGGAGCCAGCAGATACTCAATAGTTAAAGGAGAATTGTACAGGAGAGGGTTTTCAAAGGCTTTGTAGAGGTGTATCTGCCTACCAAAAGGTAGAAGGATATTAGAAAGCATCTATGTAGGGGTATGTTAGAATCAATCTGGGGGTAAAATTTTGGTGCACAAGACACTTTGATAGGGCTTCTTCTGGCCGACCCAATTTCAGAATGCTGAAACAGTTGCAGAACAGTGTGGCAACTGTCAGAGGATAGTCAATGACATCAAAATGCCTCTTGAGCAGTTGAAGAACTTGACATTGCCCTGGCCATTTGCCATTTGGGGAAAAGATCTGATTGTTTCAATGCCAACGATAAGCAAAGGTGGAGCAAAACACACCATTGTGGTTGTAGACTACTTCGAAAAACAAGCAAAAGCAGAAGCACTGATATATATAACTGAGGCTAACATAACCAGTTTTGTGAAGAAGAATATCATATACCGATTTGGAATCCTAGATAAAATAATCAAAGACAACGGGACTCAATTTGACAGTGACAACTTCACGGACATGTGTTAGGATTTTCGCATAAAGATTTATTATGCCACACCAGCTTATCCTCAGACCAATGGCTAGAAAGAAATGGTGAACAAATTAATTAAGCATCCCCTGAAGGCAAAGCTGGATGCTAAGAAAGGGAATTGGGCAGACAAGGTGCACAAAGTCTTGTGGGCATATAGAACCACGGAAAGAACTTAGACGAGAGAGACCCTCTATTCACTAACATTCGAGACAGAGGCAATAATGCCAATTGAAGTAATTCATAATTCATAAGGGGTATAACTCTTTCACCCCAAGGCAAATGTGGAAATGTTAGAACAGAAACTAGATGAGTTAGAGGAAAATAGGGACTTGTCAAAGATAAGGAACGCTGCCTATCAGCAAAGGGCAACCGTGTATTATAACTCACGAAACCGAGTCAGGAGATTCCAGCTTAGGGATTTAGTTCTCAGAAGGGTGTCGCCCAACACAAGAGAGAAATCAATTGGATCTTTGACAGATAAATAGGAAGGACAATACCAAGTGGTCAGATTGGCCGGTTATGGAGCTTACCGCCTTGTTTGACCAGAAGAGGGAGAGTTACCCAGGCCTTGCAATGCTCAACACCTGAAGATGTTCCACCCCTAAAGATCTATTATTTCTAGATATTTATTTTTAGTTAGAAATTTGTCTATTTTATTCTTAATGATTAGCCAATTTGTTGATGTTTAGCATTCAATAAATATCCCCTTAAAGGAACAATTTCAAGAAGTCGAGAAAAGTGTTCTAAATTTTCTTTCATTTACAAAAGCAATCATGGGGCACTTAGAAGTCACTCAATGCCAATAAGAGCACCCGAGAGGCCCAGTGAGGGGGCTACAAACACATGCAGTAAAGATAGTGTACACTCACTGAAACTAACTGGGTGTAACAAAACATTATTAGGGCGCCTTCAGGCCACAAGCACCTAATGGGATGCACCAAGAGTTGAATGAGAGATAAAATATTTATACTCAAAACAATTGCAAATGAAATATAAGCGCCTGTAAAGTTAGAATAATATAAGATACCCTATTGCAACAAATCTTAATCAACTGACTATTGGAAGACGTCCCAATGACTTAGTTGACAGATAAATAAAAGTGTCTATAAATTAGATACCATGGAAATGGTCTACAAGAGAACACTACTTGACAAAAGAGTAAAAGCAACAAATCAATCAAGAAGCAAAGTAACCGATAGGGTTAGAACCAATGCTACCCGACACTACCTAAAGATGGCCCATAATAAACCTGACCTCGTACAGTTGCTTGGTCAAAGTTAGGACGGTTAACTTAGTCCTTGCAGTTTAAGTTGATGAACGGTTCTGGCCATAGTAAGATTACTTGGTTAAAGATGGTGCATCCAATCTAGGCATGATAAAAAATGAGCAACTAGTCAACGAATGGTCATAACCAAATGCGTTAATATGGTCTCAATTAGGTCAATGGACTCGATGTAAGGCAGTGCATATAGTTCGAGTCAATTCATGACTCTGACCATTATTAAAACCGTTCAGTTAAAAGTAGACCGTTCGACATAAGCCTGGTAACCAAAATACGATTTAAGCTATGTAACACAAGGTAAAAACAGTAGTTCGAAGACAAAAGGAATGGTATTATTCACGTCAAAGACTAAGAATTACATAAGCAATTTTTGGGAGATTATAAAAATAATGGTCAAAGAACTACAAAAGCAAAACAGGTAGAAAGCAGGAAAAAGTATCAAGCATCTAGAGTGCTTGAGGGACCTCTGGGCTCGGATCCACTTTGAGGAATGTCATCATCCTTATAACCCTTAGTCAAGTCTCTAAAGTTTGGCCAGTTGATATCATCTTCTGGGTCGTTAGCCTAAAATGGAAGTAATCTGTGTCAGACAAATGGCCAGCATCAGTTCCCTTAGTCAATGCACCATTAATTTTCCCAGCATGAAAGGCTACCATAGATGACTTTAAGCGAAGCTCTAAGTGCATGGGGTAGGGATCTTTCCCGATTGATCTGCAATAGGCCTTCTATCTACTCCCTTGGTTCTTTATGGTTTCTAGGGACCCATTTTTATGCTTCTTGAATGTCTTGTCCTATTTTCAATGAGCCTCCCCTGAAGACCGTTTCTTGCCACTGAAGAACAATCAAGCAGTAGCCAACCCTCTCTCAAACTCCCTTAACATGATAGCCTCGAAAGCGGGGAGACCTCTTATTACGGTCTACATTTTTAACTTCATGGCTGATCTGGCCTCTTGGGAGAGCACTTCCATGCTGATCTGCTGCTGTTTTAGATCTTTTGCTAGATGCTCGTAATGGATTCGAGCCTCCTCAAGTGTCTGCTACGGTTCAAGTATGACTTACTGAGTAGAAGTAAGGGTGTCTTAAGCGATCTAGGTCTCCTATTTGAGTTTATTTGTTGTTGTTTCAACTATAATGGCCCTCGGTTTGAGCTCAACGCTTCATAACTCTACCCTCACAACCCTCTTCTCTAGCTCAACATTTATTATTGTGAGCTCTCTAAGAGTCTTCTCGGCTATTAAGGCCCTGCTCTTAACATTGGTAATAGTCTTTCTTAGGGAAAACTCAGTCGTAATATGATTCTTCAGCTTCTCCTCTTATTGCCTGAGCTAGGATGCACTGGTCGAGAAAGACTTGAGTGCGTCATACTTTTCAGCAAAGACCTTTTTTAACCGGGATATCTTCGTAGCTTATTCTTCTTAACAGTCAAGGCTCGGGTCAGCTCCTCAACCGCCTGACAAAAGGGTAGAAGGAATAGTAAGACTATTGGTGCATATAAGCGAAATATAGAGGTAGAAGGCACTTAACAAAACTATATTATTGAAGATCATATAGATACACTCAGAGATACTAGTAACTCTAGCCTCTTTCTAATAGCTATCACCGATGTACCCTTCACCAGCTGACATGGTACAGAGCATGGAAAGGGGGTCAGTGCAAGAGTTACTTGAACTGGGAGGTACAAAAGACCCATATAGAGTAGCTACCGCTGAAGCCGATATAGTAGATCTATCAAGATCAGGAGTAGAAATTGTTAGAGGTACTATTGGAAGGGAAAAATCCATGACAATTTTTGCCCTAAAAATTCCACCTCCTACTTCAACATAAATTATAGTTGTAGGGGCCCCGAGTTTCTGCCCTTCAGTGGCTTGAACTTCACTTGTACTATCCTGGTTAAGAGGGAAACTCATTATTAGGGGCGCTCTTAGCCTGACAGGTCCCAGCATCCCCAACCAAATTGGTAGATGTAGCACATGAAGAGATCCAGATCTATCCAATTGAAGAGATGCACACTCTTCAGTGCCATTGATAATATCCTTATCAATGTAAAAGTCCTCCAAGTAAGGCCCATCATGATAGGAGTCAGAGTCGGTGAAAACTATCTGACTTTTGACAGAAAATTGCATAGGGGCATTCCCAGGATGTGTAGTGGACGGATCGATAGGAGACTAGTCAACATGAGGATCAACTTGGTATTGAGATGGCTCATGATGAATAGAAGGAGCTATTTATTGTGTCACAACCATATCACTAGCTTCAGCCGATACCGGCTCAGTTGTCACGGTCGTGGTAGATGAAAGAGGAACATATGTCATGGATTTATGGTCAGCCCTTCTCTTTGATCACTACTCCCATGAAATTAAGTTAGTCATGGTCTCTTGATCTTCCTCTATATCCTTATCAAGGATGATAGGATCAACCTCTTACTGGAAAGCCATTGGACCAACATTAGGTGAAGCCTTCATTGGTTTATGGATTGCCTCGGGGGCGGAGGATCTCTCTAAAATCTTGGCCACTTTACCACCAGGAATCTCTTTACTTGATTCATCTTTACTAGGCCTATCCTTGCTTGACCTATCTCTACTAGACCTCTTCTTACTAGACCTATCTTTGTCAGATATTTCTTTAGTGGACCTTGCCAGAGTAAACTTATCCTTAAACGACCTTCTTGTACTTTCTCTAAGAGGAACATCACGTTCACTCCCTTCAGTCCGCCCAGTGGAAGTTACCAAAGTATTGGTATCAGGCTCATATATATGCTCCACTAAGTCATGCTTGGGGGCATAATTCCCTAAGAAACCTGATCGATGACCGTTTTCCTACTCATCCAATCAAGGTTCTTAGCCTTCGTGGCTTGCTCGTCAGCAACAATATCCATCTCATACACAAAAAATGAAACCCAAAAAAAAAAAAAAAATAAGGACAAGTGCACACAATCAAAAACCAAGCGATAAGTAAGTCATGACTTACAACGCTTGCACCAAGTAGAGATAGTTGGGAAAAGCCTTAACTCGATCAACTCTTTCTTGCATACAAATTACAACGATCTCTGACTTCCCAAGAAGTCTGGGTAGCCTTGACAACCATGTTTTCCTGGGTCCGATTCATCATAGGCCTAGTCTTGCTCCACAGCTCGGGGCTACAAAAGTTTCTCAGGACACTACTTCTGGTTAGTCGTTGGTTGAAACTGGCCACCAAGATCTTGCCCTAATCGCCACTAATGAAGAGCCAACTATTCTTCCAGTACTTGTTTGAGGATGGGAAACCTCATATGAAGCCTTTATGGTCTTTGTGAGTGGAAGGGGCAGGCTTATCCTCAAAACTATGAGGAATCCAGTTGCTCGAGGAGGTCAACTACAAATAAAATATGCCTCTAGTGTACGAGCATCCAAGGGTATAAAAATAGCGTATCTCATGGGGGGTCGGGGGGAACTTAGCCCTGATCTTCTTCCATAGATGCCACAAGCTGATTAGCACCCAATAGGAGTTAGGGGTCAGTTGTGCATGAATGATGCACGTATCAACCAAAAAATGAGCAATGAAAGGTTAAATGTGGATGGTGACCCCATAAGTCAGCAAGGCCCCGTAAAAAGCAACAACATGCTTACCACTGGAGATCATATGCACTGAACAACAGATGTCAAACAGATGTCAATAGATGTCTTACCTACCCCGTCCGCTAAATCCTTCATCTCTTCTTTGGGGACGTTCCCTATTTCTATGGTGATCTGCTGTTTCTGTACTAGTCCTACGGGGTGCACCCGGGGTCATGTCCACTATTTCAGAATGTACCTTAGGGTCTCGGGCCACCATAGGTGTAGACAATTGATAAGGCGAGGTCAGATTAACAGTTGTTGTTATATTGATTCTATGTCTAGCGGTGTCTTCAATGACTCTTTGTAAGGTCTCTTGGACCTGCTGGAATGCATCTGGGGAAACTCCTAGGAGAGTGTTTGTGGAGGCTATTGCAACTTGACCAGTTGAGGTTGGAGTTACGGAGGGCAAGCATGTTCCACCAGTATAGGCGTTCATTGGGTAAGGGTTGTTGCCAGCACGTAGGGTGCTAACATCATTCGAAGACTGGCTTCCATCTCTGCTGTTTGCCATGTTGCTACTTCATGAGTTCTTTTTTTTTTTATACAACACTTTTTATAAATTTGCTCGCTTGTGTATATTTTGACATTGGTAGAACAAATAATCCACCCCTAGCACCTTTATTTTTCTAGCACCAGTTATTGACGTTGATTTTTGTGTCAAGTAAGATTGATCACGCGTCTAATAATTTTTTATAAATTGACAATGATGTTATGAAGAAAATAAGAAAAAAGAGAAGAAAACATGCACATATAAATTTACGTGGTAAAACCCCAAGGTGGAAAAACATCCACTATTACCGGTGACGACGAGAAGAATTAACTGTAATAGAATGACTACAAACTCAATCTTTTTTTTTTGCTTGTCTCTCTCTATCTTTCTTGTATATTTTCTATGTGTTGTTATATCTATTTTACAATGAGATTATGGGTCTATTTATATATGTATGAAACCCTAATCCTTATTATACAAATAAAGAAATGTGATAGTGTTTAATTAGAACTGGTTACTTGTTGAAGTCGTCTTTGCCTTCTTTCCTATTTTAGAGACCTTGTGCATTGAATTAAAATCTTCATAGGATTATAGTTGAATAGTCCGTTTAGGACTTTTTTCTTGATTGGTGTGCAGTCTTCTAGAAGAGCAGAGTTACTGCTTGATTTGGACTCGTTTCTTGTTTGGTGTTTATTCTTTTAGAAGCTTTGAGTTCTTTCCTGAATAGGATTCTTTGATATTGGAGAGGAAATAGAGATATTTCCTTATTGTAGTATGATTCAAGATTCCTTATTTGAGTAAGATTTGTATTTGAGTCGTAGTTGCCTTTAATGTCTCCCGCGTGTTGTCCAACTGACCAATTGTCTAATCTTGACCACACTTCTTTTATCCCGATAGGGTGGTCCCGACCAAACTATTTCTACTTGATCGGTTAATTTTCTCGACCAGGTTATTTGTGCCTGATCGGTTAGTTTTTTCGACCATCTTGGGTAATCTTGATTAGGCCTTGAGATCATATATTACTTGCCTTTGATTAATCTTTCCTGGCTTTTTTTTTGTGATATGGCATATCTAATCACCGTGTTTGTAGGTGATCATGCTGACTTGTCATGCTATCAAAAAATATCTATAACAGACTTAAACTTGGCTAAAGGCGAGAATGTCTCTTCATAATCAACCCCCTCTTTCTAGGTATAACCTTTTGCACTAGTCTTGCCTTGAAGGTCTCTACCTTCCAATCTACTCCTCTCTTTCTCTTGTAGATCCACTTACACCCTATGAGTTTTACCCAATCCGCTAAGTCTACAAGATCCCAAACTAAGCTATAGTACATGGACTCCATCTCAAGCTCTTTATTAGGATCTTCCATTGTATTCTAAAATGTCAATGGATCATCCATACTATTAGCAGAGATAACACCTTGTCCCTCACTTATACCTAAATAGCGTTCAGGTTGTCTTATAACCCCCTCACTACGTCTAAGTGGTAGTGTATCCTGATCAGGAACCATCTGACTCTCAGATGTTTATAGATCAATAACTCTTATGGATGAAACACTAGTTTCACGAGGCTCAAACTCATTTAATACAATCTTAGAATGAGGTTTATGGTCACTAATATAATTTTCCTCAAGAATTGTTGAATTTGTCGATACAAATACTTTGTTATCTTCGAGACTATAGAAGTGTCCACCTCTAGTCTCCTTGGAGTATCCTACAAACAGGTAGACCAGAGGTTTGGAGTCTAGCCTTCCACTTCTGTTCTTTAGAACGTATGCTGGACACCTTCATATATGGAAATGTCACAAACTAGCTTTATGAACATTTCACAACTCTTTTAGGAATAGATTTGGATGGCACTACATTGAAAATTTATGCTGCCGTTTGTAATGCATATCCCTAGAAGGAATTTGGTTTGAGGAGAAACTAGTCCTAGATCTCACCAATTCCATAAGGGTTCTATTTCTCCTCTCCACTACACTATTTTGCTTAGGTGTACAGAGATATTTGAGTTGTAAAACTATCCCGTACTCAACCATGAAGTCTTCAAACTCTTGGTCAAGGTACTCACCTCCACGATCCGATCGTAGTGACTTGATAGTCCTACCTAATTGATTCTCAACTTCAGCTCATAATTCTTTGAACCCTTCAAATGTTTTCAGCTTTCGTTGCATTAGGTAGACATATCCGTATCTTGAGTATTCATTTATAAAGATGATATAATACTCATAGTCGGCCTAACATTCATCGGTCCGTAGACGTCTGTATATATGAGCTCCAATGGCTCTATAGCTCTAAGCCCTTTTCCAATAAAAGGTCTCTTAGTCTTCTTACCTTATAAACAGGATTCACAGACAGGTAAGGTGCCAACCTTTAACTCACTTAAAGGTCTATTTTTTACTAGCCTGTCTATCCATTCAATGTTGATATGATCAAGCCTTAGATGCAGAGATAAGTGTCACTGTCTGGAGAAATCTTATGTCGTTTAGCTTTTGTTTTTTCAACCTTAAACATTTCGGTGTTGAGTAGTGTAGTATGTATTTTTGGTCTTAATACATGCAATTTGTTTTCAATAATTCCTGAATAAATCTTCAGACCATGCTTTCCAATAATAACACTTATTATAAAAAGAAACATAGTATTTTTGTTCTAACAAGTTAAAACCAGAAATTAAATTCCGTGTAAATCCAGGAATTTAAAATGCATTGTCCAACATTATATAATTATTACAAAAACATAATCTGATTAAGCCCATTGCTTATGCCGACACGACATCTCATAACCCCACACGTATATAGAAAGCTCCCTCCTCAAGCAGTGTCCAAGAATCAGTCCATCATAAAGAAGAACAAACATGGTTAGTCCCGAATAAACTATCTAGGGTGAAGAATCATCTTCCGATAAACACGACTCAAGAACAAGTAAATCATATTAACCTTTCTTAGACTTCTTCTTGCTTTGGGCTCTTTTAGGTTTGAACTTTCTTAGTTTTAGGCTTACCTTTCACCATCCTAATAGACCTTTTCATCTTCTTAATATTGGAGGAAGCTGGTTTAGCAACATTTACCTCATCAGTCTTACCCTTGTTGTCCTCAGTCAAGGATTCAAAGGTGGCGAGCTCAGTGAGCAACTGTGTGAGACTGGACCTTAACTTGTTAATCCTATAGTTGCTTTTAAACTGATTGAAACTCTTCAGAAGAGTCGTTAGTATGATGCTCACTTGACTGGGTTCGTCAATGGCCCTGCCTTTGACTTCTGCCATGTTGAAGTAGGACATCATGTTGAGGACATGTTCCCTAACTGATGTACCTTCCTTCATACCAGCGAGCATAGCGGAACGAACAAATTCGTGTAGTTTTTACTTGGAGGGCCGCTCGAACATAGCTTGTAGAGACTCTATGATATCGAATGCTGAAGTCATTGCTTCGTGCTTTGTGACAAGCATGTCTATCATAGAAGCCAATAAATATGTTCGGGACTTCTCGTTAGATGAGACCCATTGTTGGTATGCCTCACGAACAGTTCTTGGGGTGGCAGCAGGCGCTAGAGGACATTCCTCCGTAAGCATAAACTTGAGGTCTTTGGTGACCAGTATTGTATTAGTATTAAGTTTCCATTTAGTGTAGTTATTACCAGTTAATTTGTCGTTTACAAGAATTTGTAGTAATGCAAAAGACATAATTGTTGAAATAAATAAAACATTCATTCAGTCATTATTTAAAACAAGTGTGAATGCTTTGACATAAATTTAAATATGTTGCATGAACATGTTTAACAAACTAGAACTACCCTTAAACCAGTTACTATGCCACGACAATCCAACATACCACAAAGAAGTGTCGCCTTAGGGTCGGTTAAGTCTTTGCATGTTGGACCGAGACATTCTCAATCAAATGATATTCTAGAATAACTATTATTCCATATCATTCAACCATCGTTTACTCAATCAGTTTTTTAATTAACAAAACTTTATCAAAACCTTAATGAGTGTAACCCACTATTTCACATCTCACGAGCTTAACTCGAGAATTTTCGCCTTAAGGTCGGTCAATTCTGAAATACCCTAAGAATTCCTATTCGTTAGGAAGTGAACCTTGATATTGATCTTTGTGGAAACCCTCCTTAGAGAGGACGAAAGCAAAGCCGTCACGAGGCTCCACTTGGAACTCACGGTGTTGAACTAATGATGGAGACTGTGGGATATATATGTCATATATTCCTTTCCCACTCACTATTTTAAAACTAGGGTTTTCTATTATTCGTTAATGCATTTAGACTTTGTAGGATCAAACGACTAACTTTAATCAAGTTATCTAGAGCATTAACTAATTCAACTAATAAATTATTAATGATTTTTAACTATTAAAAATCTAATCTATTAGTGAAAAATATAAGCTTTAGTAAACTATTTATTAAGGTCAGATTATTATGTTAGTGTTTACCAAGTTTTAACTACTAAAACTCTAACACTTTATTCGGTTTATTTATTATTATAATAAATGACCCTATTAATCTAACTTATTAAACACATTAATAACAGGATTAATATTAATGAGAATTACCAAGTTTTCTAACTATTAAAAAACTAATCTCATTTTCATAGCCAATTATGTATATTGCCCATTTTAATCATATTAAAATAAATACATAAAATATCAGGCTATGATGCATGTATGACATATCAAATATATTTGTGTAGACACATATAATCTAAATGACATAATATGTATGACAATACTTTAATCATCACATAATATAAAACATACATGAATTGATCGAGTACTGTGGATTATTTAACTTAAAAAATTAGAATCTAAAATTACAAAAATACCCCAAGGCATTCCTTGGTCTTCTTGTAACTTCAGAAATCTTACAGTCACTTCATGTCACTCCAATTCATCTTATGAATTCTTCTTCGCAATTTTTCCAGATCTTCAATATATGTTACAATTTTTTTTATTTACAATACAACAACAGTAATTTTTTTTTTTTAAATATACAACCCATAAACTCTAAATCCACAAGACCATATAATTAACGATCAATAATGTTTTTATAAATTAAAAAAATAATATACATACAAAACATCATACAGTAAATTTAATTAGTGCTTTAAAAAATATACAACCCATAAACCCTAAATCCACAATACCATATAATTAATAATCAATCATGTTTTTGTAAATTAAAAACATTAATATACATACAAAAACATCATACAGTAAATTTAATTAGTGCCTACACAATTATACATACAGGAGCATCGAAATGAATTTTTTCTGTTCTGAAAACAGTTGACTCTGATACCAATAGTTGGAACCCAGCTCATTGGTTGTTAGGTTTTATATTGTGTTATCATTAATTCTATATCAAAACGATGTTTACTTGTAATGATTTAGTTGTTTAGATTCATGATGATTCAAGCTTCAAAGAAGAATGAACAACAAGTCAAAGCAAGTTCAAAGTCTTCAAAGAGAAAGGATGCAATATGGTTCTACAAAGGTATACTAAGACCTTATCTTTCTCTTACAAGGCTCAGGCACACACACACAATTCATACATTTGTGTTCCTGCATCGCTGTGCACCGTTTTAGGCACACACATACAATTCATTCATATGTGTCCCTGCATCGTTGTGCACCATATATAACACATTCATACACTTGAAGATGAATGCTCATGCATTGATATGAAAATAACATGTTTTCGAAAATACGTGATTGGAGACTATCTTTATTTAGTTTGCATTCTAGTGTGAATTGTGTTTGCATGCATATATGTTTGTATAACATGGATATTGAACTTAAATGTACCCTTAAATAATTCTTTATTGAGTTCCGGTCATTTCGGTTACTCATACTATTGATTTCAAGTTCTAAGTTAAAAGATACTACACTTTCAACTCATATTGCATAATTTGTCTTCGTATTCATATATCGAGTCGAATTATTATTTTATGAGTTGAGTATTTTATATGTCCATGTCTCTGAGAGAGTTACGGTTTGTAATCCATAAACGGATTTGAATTCCGAGTTTGAAGGCCGGAGAACGGTTGAAGAATGCGAGAGGAGTGCAAGGGAGTTGCACCTTGGCTAAAGGCCTTCAAGAAGTGGAAGCCCGAGATGACGCGTGGCCATCTCGGCTGCAACTCCTTGCTGCCCCGAAATGCCCACACACCATCTCAGGGAAGCATTAACAAAGGAGGGCATTTTTGATCTTTTGCTTCTTTCATTCCCTCTCATTTATATTTCCTTTCCCTCTCTTATTTCATTCTAAGAAGAAATTTAAAACATGAGTGCATAAATTTTCTCTCTACATTTTCTCACCTTCCAAACACCATAACTTCTTCATTTGACCTCCGATTTGAGTGATTCAAAGTTGAGAGTGTTTGTCTGTTCATCCTCCATCTTTTCTTTGAAGGTTTGAGTGAGTTTTATTGCTGTTTTTGGAGTCTAAACTCACAAAAATGGAAATGCACCAAAATCAACTAAGGTATTGATTTTCTCTCAAATTTTTCTTTTAAAACTTTGTCAATTGCCTTGGATTTTCTTCTTCAACATATATATGTGTATTGTGAGTGTTTTGATTTGATTTTTGAAATCATTTAAAGCTAGGTTGAGTTTCAATTGAAATCTCACATGTTGAGTTAGGTTTTGATTTTGCCTATGTTTTCACATGTTTGGGATTGTATTGTGCTAGCTTTGATTCTAGGACTATTTGATGATCTTTGATTGATTAATTTTGAGAAAAATAGTTCCTCACATATATTAGGCTCTCTTTGGCTGATTTCTCACAACGATACATGTGCTTATGTTCTTTTGAGCTATTCATGTGTTTTATTGAATCTATGAATAGGAATATGCTCTAGAACTTTAGCTTTAATCTAAATGACTTTGTCATATGATTTTAGCATGTTTTTTGGTTTATGATATTTAAACTTGATTATGTGATTAATTGAACATATCTTGTGATTCAATTTTTATATTTGTGCATGTATCTAGATTGTAATTAATGTTGAACATATCTTATATGATCTAGATGGATTAAACATGCATGATTGACTAGACTACATTTGTTTTGTGCATTCGTGCTCATGTCCTGTGGAGATCATAAAATTCTATGTTGAGTGCTTGTTTGCGTTTTGTATTCATGATACATAGATGCCTTGTGAGAAAGAAGTCTTGACAATAGGTGTTAGACCTATGTTATTGAGCAAGAAAGTCTTGGCAAGAGGTAAGAGACCTTGGATTGTCAAGCAAGGAAGTCTTGACTAGAGTCGGGAGGACTAGGAAATTTGAGCAAGAAGTCTTGCCTAGGTTCGTGAGGATCCGAAAGGGTGAGCGAGGAAGTCTTGACTAGAGTCGGGAGGACTCGGATAGTTGAGGAAGAAGTCTTACCTAGGGTCGTGAGGATCTGAAAGGGTGAGGGAGGAAGTCTTGACAAGAGGTGTGAGGCCTTAGATTTTTGAGCAAGAGGGCGACATCTTCATGAGTAGGATAAGAGGGTAGTTTCTAGGTAAAGGGGTCACTTGAAAGATTGTACTTGTCTTATCTCCTAGTGGATTTGTTTACCAATGGTCGCTAACCCGTGGATGTTTCCTCTTCGGAGGTTTACCACGTTATATCTTATGTCAACTTTTCTCTATCCCTATCTCTCTTATATTTGTATTTATTTGAATACTATGGATAGAGCTCTTTATGTAAGTTGACTTCCTTTCTATAATATAGATTGTGTATGTGTTACAATTACTTGTTTGTATCACACTTTACTTGTTTTATAAATTGATTAAGGGTCTTTAATTGATATATATATATATATTGTGATACAGGCAATCTAGAGGGATAAACTTTTGTTAGTTTCTAAGGGAGTCGAAAAAGGTGTCTAACCTATTCACCCCCCTCTAGGTTAGCCTTGTGCATTTAACCGTGTTTGTATTTTCAATTGGTATCAGAGTAGGACACTAGATTGTACTTAGTGAGAGTCTAGGTGATACATTCATGGTTTTTGCAAAGCTTTTGAAGTCATGGGTTTACAAGATGATGTAATGGCGGAAAGAGCCTCAAATACTAGGCCACCATTACTTCGAGGCACTAACTATAGGTATTGGAAGTTGAGGATGGAAGCCTACATTCGCTCTATTGATGAAAGGGCTTGGATGGTAGTGGAAGAAGGTTATAGTCCTCCTATCAAGGTTCAAGAAGATGGAACCATGATACTCAAGCCAATGAGTGAATGGAAAACGAATGAGTTTGAGGTTGCTAAGTGGCGTCATCATGCTATGAATGTCATCTTTACAGGAGTTTATGGGCATCAATTCTCCTATATTCAAAAGCTTGAATCCGCAAAGGATGCTTAGGATACTCTTCAAGTTACTAATGAAGGAACTTTAGCCGTGAAGAAATCGAGGATTCAAATGTTGGCATCATAATTTGAAGGTTTAAGTATGGGTGAAGAAGAAAAGTTCGAAGACATCCAATTTCGGCTTCTTAACATTGCTAATCAATGTCAAGCACTTAGAGTACCTATCTCAAAAGAGCGTTTAAATTGGAAAATCCTTAGGTCTCTTCCTAAGAGATTTAAATTAAAGGTGATGGCCATTGAGGAAAACAAGGATGTGGATAGTATGAACATTGATGAGTTGCTTTGGTCTCTCCAAACTTATAAGATATGCTTGAAGCCAAAGATTAAGAGTAAGGGAATCGCTCTCAATGCTATAGAGAAGGAGAGTAATGATGAAAATGAAGAGATGGCTCTTTTGGTTAGAAAGTTCAATAAGTTTCTAAAGAAGAATGCCAAGCCTAGAGGTAAGTCTTCTAAGGAAAAGGGAGATAAGAAAACATCATCTCCAAGGAATGAGAAGAATAGTCAAGCCATGAACAAGAAAGATGTTCAATGCTATAATTGTCATGGTTTCGGTCACTTTGCTAGTTAGTGCACCAATAAGCCATCTAAGAAGGACAAGAAAGACAAAGTGTTTGCGGCTACTTGGAGTGATGATAACTCTAGTGATAATGAGAGCTCTAGTAGTGAGTCTTCAAGTGATGAAGAGTTGGTGAGCAACTTTGTAGCTCTAACGGCTTCTCATTCTTTATTAGACGTTGATGGTACAATATCTTTGAACAAGAACTTTGATACAAATCATCATGGAAGCTCTAGTTCCAATCCTACTAATCTTGAGTTGTTGGCCAAGATAGAGAAGCTTGAAGAAGATAGAGATGATGCTCTAAGAGAGATAGTTGAGAAGGATGATTTGATCAAGAAATAACTAGATGAGTTTGTGATTGTCACTCGTAGACTTCTTGGTGAGATAGGTGATATTATGAAGAAGTTTAGAGAACTAGAAAAGATAAACCTTGAGAAGGATAATGTGATATCTTCTTTGAAGAGGAGAGAACAAGAATTAATGGAAGAGATAGACACGGCTAAGGAGGCCATCAAGAACTTAGTGAATAATTCGGTATGTGTGTCTAGTGTTATGAATCGTGTTAACTCTCATAGTGGTGAAGACGACTTGGTAGTTGAAAAGGAGCTCTTGGAAGCACCACTTCCTACTCACTTGGATGAAGTCGTGATTGATAAGAAACCACAAAAGAAGAGAAGATCAAAAACCAAGAAGAAGTTGGCAAACAAGGTATCTTTGCAAACTCCTAGTGAAGCTAGTTCAACTCCAAAAGGTACAATCTCATCTTTTATTCCAATTTGCCATTATTGCAACACAATAGGTCACATTAAGCCTAGGTATTATAAATATATTGAAAAATGGAAATTAGGAAATGAATCTAGAGATAAGGAGATTAAACTTTAACTTGAACATGCTAAGGATTTGAAAGTTGAGAAACATGATAATATTGCTAAGCATGAGAAAACGTTGTGGAGTAGAAAGAATTATAATCTTGTTCAACTTGACAAAGCTTGTGTTGAAAATGTTAAGGAAGAGTGTATTAATGATATTCTTGTTAATCAAGTCATTGAAGGACTTTACTCTAGATTTAACATTGTTGTCAAGGATGATATTGGAAATTTTTGTGTAAGTACACCCAAGAACAAGTGGTTCAAGGGTGAATGCTCTTATCACTAATATAAGAAGCACATGTGAGATAGCTTTGAGGCAATATATCAATTGTGTTGAGAATTCTTGCTTGCTAGCTTTGAATACTCCATGTATTGATATGAACTTCGTTATCTCACATCATGTTTGTTATGATGGTCAAAATTTGTTGATTAACTTTAGAGAAGTTCTTTTGATATATTTGTTGATTGAGTTAAGATATTATGCTTTTTACACTCTTGTTGTGAAACATTGTCAAATTGGTGTCATAAGGACATTCAAAGCAAGAGTGCTCATAAAAGGGTGGAAGTATGATATTTGGTGAATATAATTTGCAAAAAGGTATCTCTATACTCTAATGCATGTTCTCTTAGATATTCATCTTTTGACTCAATTTTCTATATACATCTCATAGCATGTCATATTAGAGAATTTTGTATAGCATACATATGGTTCTCATTGACATTTGCTACTTTAGGATCTAATAGTGATATTGTTCACATTGATCTTAACTTTGATGATTGTTTGTGCATAGTATATTAAGTGGCATTACTTTTGAAAATATAAGCTTCATATGCTTTGAAAATTCTCATTAGAGAAATAATGATCTTGAATAAGTCTCTACTTATTGCTTTTAGATCACGTGCTTTTGAGCCATAAAATCTTGGTTTTTCTAAAATTGCACCTTGCTTCTCTTATATGTTTTGCTAGTAGGTTGAGTTTACTAATATGTAAACTTTGGATACACCTTGAAGTTTTTGTGCTTAAGTACATTTAAAATGACCTATGGTTAGTATCTATTTTGCTTCGGCAAATACATAGAACTCAACGAGCACCTTCATGGAAAGGGCTACACACATTGGTTGTGAAAGCTACCCAATGTTGGAAAGAGCTACACCATTGTGATGAGTGAAAGCCACCATGAAGTGAATTTTGTTTATGTTAAAAAAAATGGAAAAATCAAAGAAATGTTGAAATGGAATCATAAAAAAAAAATCTTTGATTCAAAGCCTAAAAAGAAAAGGAGGAAGGCTTAAAAAAGAGTATAGTTGAAAATCAAATGAGCTCGGGTTTAAAAACAGAAATGGGATGACGAGCCACATGCACACACACGCTCATATGTTGAAATCTATTCTCTTAAAAAGCAAAAACTTCCGGATGATAATCGGTTTGACTTTTTATGGAAAAAGCTTAAGATGAATAGTTGTTTGAAATTATTTGCATGTTGATTATCAAATTACTTCTTGATATATATTTGAAGAATCTCTCACACACACATTTTTGTTTACGAGTATGATGATATTTTAGCAATTGTTGAAGAATTATGAGAGAACTTGACAAATCTTTGTGTATCTCTCTTAGCATATGAAGCTTATTTTGTTGATATTTCTTCAAATTGCTTGAATGTGTGATTGTGTGAACATCTCTGTGAACTTTATGCTATCATTGATTTTAGTTATAGCATTTATCAAGGGGGAGCATTGTATGCTAGACATTGTTCTCTTTTATGATATGTTCACATGCTTCATTTTGTTACATGTTATTATATTTTTGACTTAATGATACTTGTAAGATATTACTCATTATCTTTGTCTTGCATGATGATTCATTCTTAAGCATATGTCTTTGTTTTCATATCTTTGTGTGTAGTATTTGAGTTTTGAGATATATTTCTTAACTTTTGGCATCATTTCATGTCAAAAAGGGGGAGAAAGAGATGCTAGTTACTTAGTTTCTTTATATGTTGTTTTTGTGAACTTTTGAACTTTCAATGGCGTGTAATAATTAGTCTTAAGATTTGGTTAAGAATTCTTGTGTTTTGGCATGTATTGAGGGGGAGATACATGTATTTGTGGACTTAATTGTATATTCTTATCCATATTATATGTTGCCATTTGTTGTTTTTCTCTTGTATATGCATTATGCTTTGAGATGATTTGTAGGCTGCTTCAAGAGAAGATAAAGATGAAGTTCAAGAGTTGATGAAGATTAGTTATAGGAATCTTACTCATTGAAATGTGAGGGAGTGACTTTGTGACCTATCTTCATTTTTATATTTGTAGTAAATGTATAGGTGTTTTGACATGGAATTTGCCAAAGGGGGAGATTGTTAGGTTTTAGATTGTGTTGGCATTAATTCCATATCAAAATGATGTTTACTTGTAATGATTTAGTTGTTTAGATTGATGATGATTCAAGCTTCAAAGAAGAATGAACAACAAGTCAAAGCAAGTTCAAAGTCTTCAAAGAGAAAGGATGCAATATGGTTCTACAAAGGTATACTAAGATCTTATCTTTCTCTTACAAGGCTTAAGCACACAAACACAATTCATACATTTGTGTCCCTGCATCGTTGTACACCATTTTAGGCACACACATACAATTCATTCATATGTGTCTCTGCATCATTGTGCACCATGTATAACACATTCACACACTTGAAGATGAATGCTCATGCATTGAAATAACATGTTTTGGAAAATGCATGATTGGAGACTATCTCTATGTAGTTTGTATTCTACTGTGAATTTTGTTTGTATGTATATATGTTTGTATAACATGGATATTTAACTTGAATTTAGCTTTAAATCATTCTTGATTGAGTTTCGGTCATTTCGGTTACTCATACTATTGATTACAAGTTCTAAGTCAAAAGATACTACACTTTCAACTCATGTTGCAAACATTGTCTTCGTATTCTTATATTGAGTCGAATTATTATTTTATGGGTTGAATATCTTATATGTAAATGTCCGTGAGAGAGTTACAGTTTGTAATCCAAAAACGGATTCTAATTCCAAGTTCGGAGACCGGAGAACGGTCGAAGAACGCGAGAGGAGTGCAAGGGAGTTGCACCTTGGCCAAAGGCCATCAAGAGGTGCAAGCCCGAGATGGGACGTGGCCATCTCGATAGCAACTCCTTGCTGCCCCGAGATACCCATGTGCCATCTTGGGGAAGCATTAACAAAGGAGGGAATTTTTGGTCTTTTTCTTCTTTCATTCCCTCTCCTTTATATTTCCTTTCCCTCTCACATTTCATTATAAGAAGAAATTTAAAACTTGAGTGCAGAAATTCTCTCTACATTTTCTCACCTTCTAACCACCATAAATTCTTCATTTGAACTCCGATTTGAGTGAGTCAAAATTTAGAGTGTTTGTATATTCATCCTTCATCTTTTCTTTGAAGGTTTAAGTGAGTTTTATTGCAGTTGTTGGAGCCTAAACTCACAAAAATGGGACTGCACCAAAATCAACTAAGGTGTCGATTTTCTCTCAAACTTTTCTTTTAAAACTTTGTCAATTGCCTTGGGTTTTCTTCTTCAACATATATATGTGTATTGTGAGTGTTTTGATTTGAGTTTTGAACTCATTTAAAGCTAGGTTGAGTTTCAAATGAAATCTCACATGTTGAGTTAAGTTTTGATTTTGCCTATGTTTTCATATGTTTGGGATTGTATTGTGCTAGCTTTGATTCTAGGACTATTTGATGATCTTTGATTGATTGATTTTGTAAAAAATAGTTCCTCACATATATTAGGCTCTCTTTGGCTGATTTCTAAACACTGTTAAAAAGAAGAGAGAAAAGATGCGAGAAGCAAGCTAGCTAATAGAACGAAGCATACTGACTTGGGATTATTTACGAGGGGTAACATCAGAGATCCGCAGATACTTATTCACCCTGCGGGGATCGAAGGGATTAGCAGTTGGAAACCTCAGGTTCATGTAATTCTTGGCAAGGATAGTCTTCAGCACAACCTCAGATTCGGCAGGTAGGGAATCCTGGTCCCATGAGGGTTTGTCTCTGAAGGCGGTGGGAACCGTGAACTCATGCCCGTCGATAAATATGGAGCTTCCCCAATCTCCCCTCGCTAATATCCGCTCTTTCTTCCAAGTGGGGTCTTTTCTCAAAGCGCCGGGGATGATAAAGTTGAGCTTGTTTTTGGCCTTCACATAGAACTATCCCCGGGGACCTCCAGACAAGCTCCCGATCTGAAAAAGGTATGCTAGCTCTTCTGCCCCAGGTTCCAGGGTAACCTTGCCCAGCTCGCACTGTTCCCTTTAAAGCACGAGAAAGCCAATCAGATGCCTCCAGAAGTCGGGCGTCAGTTGAAGGGGAGCTAGTTGAAGGGCGTTAAGAGCCCGCCGAAGAGTAGGGTGAAGGGGGAGTCTGACCCCGTTCTCAAAGGTCACCAAATGAATGGAGAGCATGTATGCGGGAGGATTAAAAACATTATAGTTCCTATGGGGAACTGTGAGGGTGAAGACTTTAGGAATGTCGTATTTATCCAAATGTGGTTGATCGATTGTGGGTCAACAGTAGAGTCGGGGATAAATCTAGACTCAGAAGGAAGAGGCATCGCTGAAGAAAGCCCAGCCACAGCAACTTGAACCTCCCCAACGGTGTCGACCTTCTCTCTAAAATCGGAATCCTCATCAACTAAGTTTAGAGGGTTTTCGGTTGATTCGAGAAGCCAGAACCGATTGAGACATTCCTACTAGAGCGACAGCACCGACGGACTAGGAAAGAGTCCTCATCACTGGAGATTCCTCACACCCGTTTTAGAGGAACCAAATTAGAGCCACCAATGCCCTCAACGAAGGCTTCAATGCTGTCAGAGGAGTTCAACTTTGTTGGATGAAAAGAGCTTAAAGGTGGGTGAAAGAAAAAGATGTGGTCAGAGAAAACAGTAAGGGAGAGGAGGTCTGAAAATTTGAAATTGAAAGAAAGCGTGAAAGAAGGGATGATGAGGCCGAGATTAAATAGAGGTGGAATAGCCGTTGACATTAGAAAAATCTTCGGTAAGATCGCCTCGAATCTCGGAGCAGCCGTAACGTAGCCGAACTATTTCTGGGAATGTACCAGTCCACCCACGACACGCCACCCGAACAATTAATGAGAAGATTTCATTCGAAGATCCGTAGTAATTGCCTTGTAAAGGAAAATTTCTCAATTAAGTAGTGAATCTGACTCCAACCCCAACTCTACCTCTAGTGTTCAAGTCAGAGGGGACTTTTGTTAATAGTAAAATTTGACTAGGGGGTTAAAGAGAAATTTTCCACTCTCCTGGCCCAAGTCAAATCCCAAATTCGACATTCATGAGACCCTGGGCAGACCATAAAATTACCCCACAGAAGTAAGGAAGGATCATCGGGCTTCGGAACTACCAGGGATGAAGCTAGGCACAACCAGGTCGAGCCCGCACGCGAACACTGGAGTCCAGACTTCTTGAGGCCACCTACTCAGGAACCTCGGTTCCTAGGGCCGAGATCCAAAACCACCCCAATGAAGCAAGGGAGGATCGTCGAGCTCAAGAAGCACTTGAAGTGAATCCCGACAAGCAAAGCAAGCTCCCTCCAGGTTAAGGGTCCCAGAGGTCAAACTTAACTCGTATCCTAAACTTGAAGCCCACCAACCTCTTCAGGAACACGCTGCCCCCTCCACAATACGAGGAGAAAGAGGGCCTATAAGTGGATCAGATCCATGTGACCTTCCTAAAATGTCTACAGGAATGCCTCAAGCTCCAAATGGTTGAGGAAAGTCCATCCCAAGCTTCTGAGAACAGAACCAAACCATGGATCTACCTCACTCTAGGAGACAACGAGCAGCTAACTCGGTGACCTCCATGAAGAATCATGCCATGAGTGTACATATGGTCATATCTACGTAATAACCAACATTAATTCTGCATACGTGTAAGACAAGAGTTTGTTTTCAAAGAGGAAACAAACTTATCTCCACGAACGACAAATCCGTTATTTACTCGAAGTCAACGACTTTCAAATAAAGGATCCCACCTGATAAGAAGGGAGTAGGTTCAGAGAATCAAGGCGGGAGGTACATCCGTTCAAAGTGATTCGACCGTGTATAAATATGCCTAAACATTCCTACAAGGAAGAAACAGAGAAAAAAGGAGGGGGAAGAGACAAAATAATGAAAAGAAGAAAAAAAGAGAAGAAATAGAGAATTACGTTGTGCCTAAATTCTGTGATCAGAATACGGCCGTCATGGTATCCACTATTCGACAAACACGGAGCTACCACCTTCCCATGTACAAGAGAGATTAAGAGTGTATATGAGAGATTATTGTGTATAACAAGTGTTCTATAATAAAGCTCTCATTTGCTAAGGTCATTTAAACATTCGTTTCAATCTAAGCAGGTCAGGTATCAAAGATACCGACCCCGGCCACCACCTTCGTGGTAGTGGTCTCGAGGGTGTTAGTTGGAATTTCTCATCTTGAGCAAATTTCCCGTTAACAAAAGAGTTTAATTAATGATTATGAGGATTATTGGAGCTCAAAATACTGTAGGTACATTAGGTCCCCTTGCTAGCCCGATCGATTTAGGTAAAAAGGGTCACGGTTAATTAAATGGATTGTCCAATTAATTATGTTACAAAAGTGACACGTATATATTCGGGAATTAATTGAATAATGAGATTATTTAATTAATGAATTAATTAAATGATTAGATTATTTAATTATATTGATAATTATGAATTATTAATTGGAGGGTGTTAGTTGATATATTGGTTTAGGTGAAGAAAAAATAATAGGATTATTTTATTTTACTAAATCATTTATCTAAGTATTTGAATTTAAGTTTAAATTTAAAATACTTATTATCACTTTTAATATATTAGATATATTTGAAAAGGATAATTAAAAGATATATATATATATTATAACACAAAAAATTGCATTGGATGTAAATTGGTATGTGCACATATAAGTGTTTGTATAAGATACTGTTAATAGTAAAATATGGCTAGGAATCAAAGAGAAATTTTCCACTCTCTTAGCCCAAATCAAAACCCAAATTCGACATTCATGAGACCCCAGGCAGACCATAAAGCTACCCCGCCAGAGCAGGGAAGGTCCGCCAGGCTTCGGAGCTATCAGGGATGAAGCTGGGCATGACCAGGTCGAACCTAAGCACGTACATGGGAATCCGGGCTTCTCGAGGCCACATATCCAGGAACCTCGGCTACGGAGATCGGGCTCCAAAACCACCCCGCGATAGCAAGAAATGATCGCTGAACTCAGGAAGCACTCGAAGCGAAGCCCGACGCAAACAAAAGTAAGCTTCTTCTATTCGTGGGGACTTCCCGAAGTCAGGTTTGATTCGTAGCCTAAGATAGAAGCCCACCAACCTCTCCCGAAGCCCACCGTTCTAGTTGGGCATGAAAGAAGAATCTTGCCTAGTCTACACTACCTCTAGCAAGTGCCCACGAGTCTATCCCAAGCTTTTCTGAATATAGCCAAAGCATGGATCTACCTCGCTCTATAAGGCAACGACTAGTTAATTCGGCGACCTCCATGAAGAAAGTGCCGTAAGTACACATAGGATAAAATTTACGTAACAAACAACATTAATCCCACGTATGCGTAAGTCAAGAATTTTATTCCAAAAAGGAAACAAACTTATCACCGTCAACGATATCATCAAATCCAGTAACAATTCAAATTCAAATGACGAATCTCGCCGGATAAGGAGGGGACAGATTCATGGGATCGTGGCAGTATATTTGTGAAATTAAAACCTACTTGGACCAAATATAAATAAGGCCAAGCATGGTAAGGATATGCATGAAAAAAGAAAAGAAAGACTACATACAGAAGATAAGAAAAAGAGGAGAGGAGGGCCTGAATTTCGTAATCAGAACACGACAACCATTGTTTCCACTATTTGACAAGTATAAAGCGACCATCTTCCTACGTCCCAAATAGCGTATGAGAGAGAATTCTGTATATCACAGTGATCGATAATAAAAGCTCACATTTTTCATTATTATACAAATCTTCATTCCAATCTAAGCAGGTTAGGTATCAAAGGTATCGACCCCGGCCACCACCTCTGTGGTAGTGGTCTCGAGGGTGTTAGTAGGAATTTCTCATCCTGAGCAACGTTCCCTTTAACACTTTCTGACGCCGTCTGTGGGAAACTCTCACACCACCATCTTTACATTCACAAGTTTGTTATTTTACAAGAGTCATGAGGCTTTGCTCCTCCCAAGGACAGCCTTCAGCTGCATAGACACGAAAAGTCCTAAAGAAAGGGAGAACATTCGGGCTTCTTGGCCAGGACCTAGACCAGCCGGCCACTATACGGGATTTGGATCCTCCTATGGGAGGCCAGGTCGAGCTTGACAAACAAGCGGCGACCTTCGTGGAAAATGTCTGCCTTCGGATGCTAGCTGAGGGCATTACTATCTAGCAGGTAAACCTTTACAGTCGAGGGGAACTAAGTAGGCCCGGGACTAGGCAACCCACCTTCGATCACTTGGGACGTACTCCTCAGAAGCCAGCCCGTAATAAGACGGGACTCCAACCCTCAATCTGGGATAGGCTAGGGCCCATGCCCTCTGTTCCCGAAGAGCTGCCACGCTACCAACCCAGGAAAGTCAAGGCCGCGGTAGACGTCCTACCCAGGAGCGGGGGGAGTTTCTTCACCCAACGACTTCAAGGAAGGAAACCCGAGCTAGGGAGGAAGAAAGTCAACAAATCCCCCAGATAGACCCCTTTTGAAGAAAAAGTCAGGTAGAGATCGCCTGCTCGTCAGAGGGGTTTGAAAATGAGGAGACCGAGATCACCTCAAGGAAACCCGAGAGTAAGCGCCTGACAGACCAGTTGACTGAACTTCAGAAAGAGGTCCAACAGATAAAGAAGGAGAAGTACAAAGAGGACAAGAAAGACCCTCTAAGTGAAATGAACGCTCCCTTCACCAGAAGGATCTGAGAGGCAGAGCTCCTGCCAAAATTCAAAATGCTGTCTGACAGGTTCTCAGGGACTGAGGATCCATTAAGCCACTTGAAGAGCTTCGTTCAACAGATAGAGGTCAAGAACACGACCATGGCCGCTATATTTCGAATGTTCCCAACTACACTAACAGATTACACTAAGACCTGGTTTAGAAAGCTACCTGCTGGCAGTGTGGATTCCTTCACGAAGCTATCTACCTATTTCTGCTCACAATTCCAAGGAGTTAAGCCCCGATTGAAAGACCCAATCCATCTACAGTAAATGATCTAGGAGAGAGGGAAAACCCTCCGGGCTTATGTCGAGCGTTTCCATAAGGAAGTCATCTAGATGAGGGTCTTCACCGAGAAAGAAACCCTTGCCAACTTCAGAAGGAACTTGTAGGCAGGCAAGCTTTTCCGGTCTTTTGCCAAGAGACCTCCTGAAACCTACCAAGAAGCCTATGATCGGGCTTTGGAGAAAATTGAGGTCGACGAACAACTCAAGGTCAAAATGGAACAGGACGACATGAGAGCTATAAAGCAACAAAAGAGGAAAGCTCCCAAACCTGAGAAAAGCTCAGAAATGCCAGAACTAACCTCCAAATAAATTGAAGTATCGCTTCCTCATTTCTCAACCCATATCGAAAAGTTATCCAGCAAAATGAACTCCTCCACGAGCTTCACCTCCTCTCAGGATAATGGCCTCAATAGCTCAAGTTAAGAAGGGGTACGATCATTACACCCCCTTAATTGTATCCCGTGAAATAGTCTATCTCGCCATTCGAGACAAGGGGTTACTACAGAAGCCCGCGCCCATGAAAGCCCCTGTCGATATGAGAAATCATTATAAGTATTGTGACTTCCGCGAAGCTGTGGGGCACAACACTTAAAAGTGCTACAAATTGCAAAATCAGATCAAGGCTTTGATAAGAGGAGGATGTCTGGTGGAGTTCTTACAGCAAGTCAGGGATAACATTCAAACTAGAAGAGAAGCGCAAGCCGAGATCCATGAGCACCCTGAGAAGAGAAAGGGGGAGCAGACGGATCTGATGCAACAAATCCAGATAATACATACCATCAGTGGGGGACCTACTCGGGCTGGCACCTCCAATAATTCTAGGAAAAAAGATGCAAGGAAGGCTCCTCGTATGGACGAAAGGCGGAGTATTTTCAAGGTCGACCAGAGCCGCCCGATCAACCCCTCCCAGTTGTCACAGATCATTTTCACCAAGGCAGATGTCTAAAAGAATGGGTATAAGGTTATACTAAACAACCTAGAGAGGGGGGGGGGGGATAGGTTGTCTATCACTTATGACAAATCTTTCGAGACTAGTGACAAAACCTTTGATAAGCATACAAATTAACATTCAACATGATTGTTATGAGAAAACATATATTCATGTATGCTTAAATCTCCACTCTTAGTCTACAAAACATACAACAAGAATCAATGTATCTTATGAACAAATATATTCAATGTAGATAACATTCCATAAGTTGTACTTAGAGTATTACATTGTGATACTTTACAACTTGAATGAAATATCACAAGATACAAAGTTATCTAACATACACAAACAATATTGTATAAGGAAGTCAACTTACATATAATGTTCTATCCACATTATTCAAATAACAATTAGCAATATAAGAGAGATGGGGATAGAGAAAAGTTGACACAAGATATAACGTGGCAAACCACTGAAGAGGAAACATCCATGGGCTACCAGCCACCGGTAAATAAAATCCATTAGTTAGATAAGACAAGTACAATCTCTCAAGTGACCCCTTCTCTAGAAACTACAATCCAATCCTACTCTAGAAGTTGTCACCCTGTGCTCAACAATCCGAGGCTTCACACCTCTTGTCAAGACTTCCTTGCTCACCTTATCTGAATCCTCACGACCCTAGGAAAGACTTCCTTGCTCACCTATCCAGATCTTCACGACCCTAGGCAAGACTTCTTGCACGACTATCTAAGGCCTCACGCCTCTAGCCAAGACTTCCTTGCTCGACAATCCGAGGCTTCACACCTCTTCCCAAGACTTCTTGCTCAACACCATAGGTTTCACACCTATTGTCAAGACTTCCTTCTCACAAGGCATCTATGTGATCATGAATGCAAAACGCAAACAAGCACGCAACATAGAATAAGATGATCAACACATTCTATGGAAACTAGAATTAATCAATGATCACACAAAGTATATTTTTCTAGTTTATAATCCAAAAATGACACCACACAAGATGATGCATGAGCATATGAAATGTATGGATTAGGTACACTCCATGAAGATCTAGACATAGACAATAAAGTTCACAAAACAAGATTGTCTAGATCTCATACATGAACAAAAATCTAGAGCATGCCAAATTTCCAAACACACACTTTAAACCTAGATTTTATTCATGTTGCTAAAGCTTGAAATAAACATGTTCTTGAAGTAAAAATTCAAGACTTTAGTACTAACACAAAAATGCTAGAAACACAAGATATGATCAATAAAATCTCTAGCAATCATTTAGAGCATATATTCACAAAAATAATCAATTAAACTCTAATAGACTCTAAATATAAAATCAAATGTGCCAATCCTAGATCTATTCAACAAATGAGTTCTTAGCACATGATAATACTATTAATCATGAAAATAAAGTCAATCAAAGCACAAATAGTCTTAGATTCAAAGCTAGCACAATACAATCCCAAACTTGTGAAAACATAGGTAAAATCAAAACCTAACTCAACATGTGAGATTTTAATTGAAACCCAATCTAGCTTTTAAATGAAGATCTATCACTCATCAACATTTTTTCAAGTCAAATACACAACAATAGGAAGAAGACCCAAGGCAATTGAACATTAGAATCAAGGAATTAAAAGATAAACAACTACCTTGACAATTTTGAGTGCAGTCAAGAAATTGGTGCGATCCACTAGAAAAATTGAACAAATGACTTCAAGGTTGCTTGGAGATGATAGAGGACATCAATACGAAACTTTTACAACTTGAAACTCTCAAATCGGATGAGAAATGAGAGAGATATGGTGATTCAAATTTGTGAGAAAAAACCTGGAAATTTTCTGCACTACATTTTCTTCTTTCTTAGAATGAAATGTGAGAGGGAAAGAGTTTATAAAGGAGAGGGAAAGAAAGGAGCTAAAAGACCAATTTGCCCTCCTTTGGAAGTGCTCCCCCGAGATGGCACGTGGGCATCTCGGGGCAGCAAGGTTGTGCAGCCGAGATGGCCACGCACCATCTCGGGCATGCACACCTCTATGGCCTTTGGCCATGGTGCATTCCCCTCACGCTTCCCTCGCGTTCTTTTACCGTTCTCCGGTCTCCAGACTCGGAATTCGAATCCATTTGCGGATTACAAACTGTAACTCTCACACGGACATGGACATATAAGATAATCAACCCAAGAAATAACAATTCTACTCGATATACTAAGACGAAGACAATGTATGAAACATGAGTTGAAAGTGAAGTATCTTTTAACTTAGAACTTGAAATCAATAGTATGAGTAACCGAAATGACCGGAAATCAATCAAGAATGATTTAATACTAAATCCAAGTTCAATATCCATGCTATACAAACATATACACATACAAACACAATTCACACTAGAATGCAAACTACATAGAGATAGTCTCCAATCATGCATTATTCCAAAACATGTCATTTTTCATACCAATGCATGAGCATTCATTTTCAAGTGTGTGAATGTGTCATACCAAATGATGCGCTACGATGCAGGGACATAAATATATGAATTGTGTGTGTGTATGCCTAAGCCTTGAAAGAGAAAACAAAGGTCTTAATATACCTTTGTAGAAACATGAAGCACTTTTCCCTTTGAAGACTTGACCTTGCTTGAATAGTTGTCATTTCTTCTTTGAAGCTTGAGACAACTAAACAATACAAAGGAAATGTTGTTTTGATATAGAATAATACCAACATAACTCACAACCCTAACAATGTCTACAACATCGTACAGCTTCATGATGACCTTATGGTGATAACGGTACAAATTGCCAACTGCATGGTACACCTAGTGCTTATCGACACAGGCAGCAGCGTCGACGTCCTATTTATAGACACCTTGGAAAAACTTAACTTAAAACAGTGGTGTTACAATAGTTGCACCACCCTGCTGTATGTGTTCACTGGGGACTCAATCATACCCGTAGGGTCAAAAATTCTACCAGTGATCATCTGCACCACACCTCTTCAGCAGAATATCATGACGAACTTCGTGGTGGTAGATACCCCCTCGGCATACAATGCAATATTAGGAAGGCCATTTTTATCATCCTTGAAAAGGGTCCTATCCATCTACCATAACGTGCTGAAGTTCCCAGTAGGAGACAAGGTGGGGGAAGTTCGAGACGACCAGCAGGCAGCCAGGAGATGCTATGCAGTGTCTGCCAACCAAACAACTCTAGCAAAACAATTTTCCTAGGTGACAACGTTCCAGGACGGGGAAGCACCAGTGTTGACTTTGGAAGATGTATGACCTATAAATTGCCCCGAGGATGACCTTGTGGTTCCAGATGATGAGGAAAAGAGAAGGGAGTGGGTCAGCGGCCATCCAGTGGATAAGCTGGAAGAGGTTCCCATCAGAATGAGCGACCACTCAAAAGTCATCAAAGTTGGAGCCACCCTTGAGCCGGGGATGAAAGAGGGCCTGATCGGGCTCCTTAAAGAGTTCAATGACATCTTCGCTGTGAGTCATGTTGAAATTCTTAGGATCCTGATTACTTTGGCCGCTCACCGATTGGCAGTGGATACGACCTTCAAACCCATCAAACAAAAAAGGCATCACTTCAATGCTGAAAGAAATGCTGCCATTCAAGAGGAAGTAGATAAATTGTCCCAAGCGGGCTTCATCAGAGAAGCACACCACCCCGAATGGATCGCCAACGTGGTTATGGTCACAATGGCCAATGGAAAGTGGTGCATGTGTATCGATTATACCGACCTCAATCGGGCATGCCCGAAAGACAGTTTTCCTCTACCAAAAATTGATCAACTAGTCGATTCCACCTCCGAAAACAAGATCCTGAGCTTTGTGGATGCATTTTCAGGGTACAATCAATTATGATGCACCCCGCCAACCAGGAAAAGACCATTTTCATCATCGGACAGGGTTTATATTGCTACAAGGTAATACCTTTAGGGCTTAAAAATGCAGGAGCTAAGTATCAATGGTTAGTCAACCTGCTGTTCAAACCAGAAATTGGAAGGTCAATGGAAGTGTATATCGACGACATGATAACCAAGTCATCAACCTCGGAAGGCCATCTGGACGACCTCCGCAGAACCTTCATGATCTTAAGGGAAAACTAGATGAGATTGAACCCTTTTTAGTGCGCCTTTGGGGTGACCGTATGGAAGTTTCTAGGCTTCATGGTCCACGAGAGAGGCATAGAGGCTAACCCAGAAAAGATTAAGGAAATCCTAGATCTAGAGTCCCCCACGTCGCTAAAATAGGTTCAAATCTTGACCGGACAGGTAGTAACACTCAACGGGTTCATTTCTCAATCTACCGATAAGTGTCTCCCATTCTTCAAAGCCATTAAGTATGGAAGAAACATGAAATGGGACCAGGAGAGTTAACAAGCTTTTCAAGCCTTGAAAAAATACCTGTCAAGTCCTTCGCTATAGGTTAAGACAAGCCCTAGAGAAGAGCTTCAAATCTACTTGGCTGTTTCAGAAACCGCTGTAAGTAGGGCCTTGGTCAAGGAATGCTGGGATAGAGTCCAGCGGCTAGTCTACTACGTAAGCTATGCTCTAACCAAGACTGAGAAGAACTATACCCTTTTTGAGAAGCTCGCTTATGCCTTAGTGACCTCGGCAAGGAAGCTCTGTCCCTACTTTTAGGCTCACTCAGTGGCTGTAATGACAAACCAACCTCTTCGCCAGTTTTTACAGAGGTCAGACGTATCTGAAAGATTGGTCTTGTGGGCCCTGGAACTCACCCAGTTTGATTTAAGGTATAAGCCCAGGACCGCAATTAAAGCCCATGCTCTGGTGAACTTTATAGTAGAGCTCTCAATGCCTTTAGGCCAAGCGACCTCCGCAGCGACGAACACAGCCCCTAAGAAGGCTTCAAAATCTGGCAGCTGGCCTGAAATCTGTAAATCATTGATCCTTTACACAGATGGAGCATCCGGGCAAGCTGGAGGAGGAGCGGGAATAGTTTTAATCGACCCATATTTGAATTGAGGGATCAAGTCACTGTTTCAGATTTAAATTCAAAGCCAATAACAATGAGGCAGAGTATAAAGCCCTCTTAGCAGGGATAAGGGTGGCCGTAGAGCTTGGGGTCGATTACCTACAGGTCAGGAGTGACTCGTTGCTTATAGTCAACAAAGTTTCTGGGGATTATAAGGCAAAAGAGGATAACATGATCGCCTACCTGAAGCTAGTCCAACAGCTAAAGAGCAAGTTTAAAGGATTTAAGATCGAGCAGGTACCTCGACAACAGAATCACCGGCTTGACGTCCTAGCCAAGATAGCTGCAAATGGTGGCCAGACCTTACCCCCAAAGGGTCCCTCTTCAAGTGATTCCCCTACCCTGCACAGTGGTAAGAAATGAGACTTATACCCTGGATCGGCAGCCATGCTGGATGGACCCAAAAATGGATCATCGTCAAGAAGAGAGACTTCCCGGAGAGCTAGACCAAGCTAGGAAAATCAAGAGGCTCTCGGTCCGGTATTGCTTGGTAGATGGTTACTTGTATAGGAGGGGCAAGTCCCTTCCTCTACTTCGATTTTTACATCCGAAAAACGTCAAATGGGCATTGAGAGAGGTCCACTCCTGGGATTACGGGAACCACACTGGAGGGGAGGCTCTGGCATACCAAGTGCTCCATTTGGGGTGCTATTGGCCAACCATCCATCAAGATGCAAAGAACTTAGTACGATCCTGCGAAGCATGCCAGAAGACCGTAAACTTGAGTCACCTCCCACTAGAGCGGTTGTCATCCCTTAGCTCACCTTACCCCTTTGCTATGTGGGGAGTCGACTTGATCAGACCGCTTTCTACTGCTCCTGGTCAAGCCAAGCATGCTATCGTGGAAATTGACTATTTCACAAGATGGGTCAAAGTCGTACCACTATCCCTGATATTGGAAGAAAACACAACAAGATTCATTAAGAACAATGTAGTTTGTAGGTTTGAGACCCTTCTAGTCATTGTAGCTGACCTCGGTAAGTAGTTTGACAACGTTCGGTTCAAGGATTTCTATGAGGGCTTGGGAGTCGACCTTAGATTTGCTTCAGTAGCCCACCTCCAGACCAATGGTTTGGTGGAATCCACTAATAAAACCATTAAGAGGCTGTTAAAGAAAAAGCTACAACAGAAGAAAGGCAGATGGGCAGAGGAGCTTCCCGAGGTCCTTTGGGCTTACCGCACCATGAGAAGAACAGCCACCGGGGAAACACCTTATTCTCTAGCCTTCGGGCTTGAAGCAGTTCTTCCCATCGAGCACAAACTGACGTCTTTTAAGGATTAACATTTTGAACCTAGAAGCAATGAGGATAAGCTCCTAGCTAGCTTGGATCTCTTGGAAGAAAAGCAGGATCGAGCAGCTAGGAAAGTAGCGGTTTACCAGAGCAGAATAGCCAGGTACTTTAACAGGAGGTTAAAAGCCTGAAACTTTAAGGAAGGGGACCTAGTTCTCAAGAAAGTAAAGTTAAATACCGGGAAGAGGTCAGACGGGGTCCTTGGGCCCAACTGGGAAGAACCATACCTAGTAAAAGTGGTGATCCGTAATGAGGCATACAAGCATGATGACATGAATGGCCGACTCATCGATAATACTTGGAATGCAGATCACTTAAGAAAATACTACCCTTGAACAGGGGACTCATGAGCAGGCTGCCTCCACCTAGTTTTTAATCTTCGATAATAACGTACTCCATTCCTTTTATCAATAAAGCATGTTTTCTTCTTTTCTCCATCTTCAACTATGTTCTACAATTATTAAGGTCTACGTGGAAAATTAAGACCAGGGGTTAGCCAAGGAAGCCCCCTCGCCACTCTTGAAGCCTTGGCCGAGCACTACCCCTCACCGAGAAGGGTGTCAGTGTAAGAGCATAGTTGCCATCCAGACCTCGAGACCAGAAAATAGCTAAACAGCCCATTCTGATGCCTTGGTCGGGCTACCATCCCCAAGACGGATCTGAGTGTAAGAGCATAGTTGCCATCCAGATCTCGAGACCAGAAAATAACTAAACAGCCCTCATGATGCCTTGGTTGGGCTACAACCCCTAAGAAGGATCTGAGTGTAAGAGCATAGTTGCCATCCAGATCTCGAAACCAGGAATTAGCTAAATAACCCTTCTGAAGCTTTGATCGGGTTACAACCCCAAGAAAAACTCAATTTTAAAAGCACTGTAACCCGTCCCGGTCCCTGGTCTAAGAGAGGGCTGGATGGTTCTATACTCAGTACCTCATTTGGCCTATAAAACCACTGGAGGAGCTCGAGGATGGAGGGCTCTTTTACTTAAACTCTGATGTCCCGGTTATTACTGGTTGCTAATTCTCCAGGTACGCGTGGTTGCTTACTGTAACAGGTCTACGACCCAATAAAGAGACTATCGGCTAAAGTCACCAAGCTACAAGTTTCTGGCAAGCGTCTAAGCGCTCGAACTAGCCATCTACCTGCACACTTAACCAGTTCTCCTATCTTGTTACTTTTCCCCAAGCTAAGTCAGGTTGCTGTAGAGGCTGAACCTAGATGGAGATCAGAAATAAAATAAGTACATGGGAATCACAATTCAAACAAGATTTAAAGTTAAATTCCATTAATGAATTGAAGAGCCTATCCCCCGGTAAGGCTACATCAATCAGACAGAGAGCCCAACCCATGGATCCGGGCTATAGAAAGGAAAAAAATAATAATCAATCATGAGTAAAGATGGGGTGCCCACCCCCTTTATGGGCATTCAAAACAAGTTGCAGGAAGATGGGTGCAAACTTCTGGGTCTTCCTGATTTCTTCTAGCTTCTCCCTCCTCAGGATGAACCTCGCTAAGAGTGCTCTCATATCGGGAGCTACTCACTCCCACACCTTGAGCATAATTCATTTTGACTCTAAACCTCACCCGGTTTGGCTATTCTTTTTCCATTTAGAGTCCTAAGTTCACGCTCATTCAAGGTATGCAATGATGGAGTTTATGCATATAAATCTAATGCATTGCATACAATGTATATTAAAAAATCGATAATGTCTGTGAACTAGCCTAGGAATGATTCACTATGATATGAACGTGGAAGATCATACTTCAACAAACATTCCCTATCAAGACATATCATAGATCAGATAGGACTTTCCCTTTGGTTGTAATGGGGCCATGGGGTCAGATGTGGTAAGCAAAGAAATGGGAAAATTTAAGTTCAAAGATCACCGATCATGCTTGCATATACTCACACACCCCATTCAAGGCTCTAATACACATTTACATACTTTAGCAAATAGGCATTTACAAATATACACATATTGTGATTCAAATTTGTACTCTACATTGTGAGCACTTAACATTACTTCTAAGGCTCTTTTCTTTTTCTCTTTTCCTTATATTTAGTTATTTTCTTTTATTTCTTTTCTGTTTGCACACTTGCATTACATATTGACAGTTTAAGCTCATAAGTGCAAATTTGGCACTTTTACAAATTGAGCCATTTCACACACAATTCATTATTGCCTACATACACACTATAATTACTTTAGAGCTCACACCTTTCAAATACTTCATATAGCATACAAACACCCCAAATGATTGGCAATAAAGGTAGGATTGTGTTTGGCTATGACTATATGGTTATATTTTGGTTCCAAATGAAAGGTAAGTGTTTGCCCACAAATTTGGCTATGATGCACACATAAGGGATTAAGAAATGTGTTTAGGCCTTTTATGTAGTTAATTACACACATTGCCTAAGATCATTTCCATAATTAGTCTATCAAAGGAATGAACGCATCCAACAAGCAATCCATAATATATATGCAATGTGTGTTCTATGGCATGTGACACTAATGACGAGAATAGTGTTTAAAGAATAGAAAGAATTTAACACTGAATGCGTTTTTTATAGGTGTTAGTAGCAAAATTTGGCTAAAGACCAAAGAGAAATTTCCTACTCCCTTAATCTGAATCAAAGCTCGAGTTCACCAGTTATTGAACCCCGGATCCTCAGGGTAAGCCATCGAACACCCCGTAAAAGCGAGGAAAGGTCATCGAGCTTCAGAACCATCAGGAATAGAGCCCGACAGGACAAGATCAAGCTCTTTACACCGACACTGGAATTCGGGCAAAGCCAGAAACATGGTTATCTGGGCTTCCCGATATCAAAATTACCTCGTAACCTCCCCAGAAGCCCGCCAACCTCTCCAGAAGCCCATTATCCTTTCCAGACTAAAAAAGGGGGCCTTTAAAGATGTAATGTTCATGTTATAGCTACGTTCCAATTTGCTAAGAAAGACTCGAACCCAACTGGACGAGAAAAAGGAAGCTCGCCTAATCTATGCTAACCCCAATGCTGTCTCAATCATTAAAGGACCAGGAAAGGTCAGGCCAAGCTTCTGGGACCAGACCTAAGGAATGGGTCTACCTCACTCTACAAAACAATGAACAACTAACTCGATGACCTTGATGAAGAATCATGCAATGAATACACACAATATCATATCTACACTTCAATGAATATTTAAACTCTATGTACGTGTAAGGTAAGAGATTCAGTCCAAAAAGGAAACAAACTTAACTCTACCAAAGATATTCTTGAATCCATTATTAATGCGAAGTCAATTACTTTCAATGAGGAGATCCCGCCCGATAAGGATTTAACGGATTCAGAGAATCATGACGGGAGATTCACGAAATTTGAACTACTTAAACCATGTATAAATATGCCTGACGTAAACAGAAAAAGGGAGTTTTTTAGAGACTTCGACCTAAATTCAGTAATCAGAACATGGCCTCCACTATTATCTACTATACAACAGGCACGACGTTGCCACCCTACTATATCCCAAAGAGATTAAGAAAGTTTAAGAGTCTTTTTGTACGATTTTCACAGTCAAAAATAAAGCCATTACATTCTCGTCTTTGTTGCACTTACATTTATACATCCATCTTTATTCAATCAGGTTAGGTACCTAAGGTACAAACCCCGACCACCACCTACGCGGTAGTGGTCTTGAAGGTGTTAACAAAAAATTCTCACTTCGAGTAAATTCTCCGCTAACACTTTCTGGCGTCGTCTGTGGGAAAAGACCCACACCGTAATTTTTACACTTATAAATTTGTTATTTTGTAGTAATCATGAGGCTTCGCTCCTCTCAAGGACAGCCTGAAACCTAAAGACATCCATCTACCCCTTCAACCCAGAAAGGGTAGAAAAAGGGAAAGCTTACCCGCACATAGGTTCTACAAGGAAGTCATCCAGATGGGGGTCTTTACTGAGAAAGAGACATTGCAAATTTCAGGTGAAACCTGTGGGCGGGAAAGCTTTTCTGATCCTTTGCCAAACGACCTCCGAAGACCTACCAATAGGCCTATGATTGGGCTCTAGAACAATTTGAAGTCGACGAGCAGCTTAAGGTCAAGATAGAGCATGACGATATGAGAATGGAAAAACAATAGAAAAAGGAAGCTCCTAGACCTGAACCAGTTCATAAAAAATCAGAACAATCCTCCCAACAGGTCAACCTTCCTTTTTCTCGTTTCTCAACCCTAGAAAGAAAGGTACCTAGTAAGGCGAATCCCTCTGTGGGCTTCGCTTCCCTCCAGGACAGTAGCCCCCAAAACACGAGATGAGAGAGGATATGATCACTACACCCCCTTAAATGCATCCCGTAAAATGATCTACCTCGCTATCTGGGATAAGGGGCTATTACAGAAGCCCGTACCCATGAAAGCCCCTGTCGATAGGAGGAACCGGTACAAGTACTATGACTTTCATGAAGACGTGGGTCACAACACCTCAGAGTGCTATAACCTCCGTAACCAGATCGAGGCTCTGATAAGGAGAGAATGCTTGTTAGAGTTTCTGCAATAGGTTAGGAACAACATTCATATTGGGAGGGAATTACAATCGGAGATTCACGAGCACACCGAGAGGAGAAAAAGGGAGTAGACGGATTTTATACAGCAAATCCAGGTGATACATACCATTAGTGGAGGACCCACATTGGCTGGCACCTCTAATAATTCTAGAAAAAACCATGCAAGGAAGGTCCCTTGTGTAGATAAAGAGCGAGGTATCTTCAAGGTCCCCTCTCAGTCTACGCAGATTATTTTTACCAAGGTGAATGTCTAAAAAACCGTGCAACCTCATGACGATCGTATAGTGGTCACGATACAGATTGCCAATTGCATGGTCCATCGCGTGCTTGTTGACACAAGCAGTAGAGTCGACATCCTCTTTAAAGATACCTTGGAAAAACTGAATTTGAAACAATGGTGTTACAATAGCTGAACTGCCCCGCTGTATGGATTCACTGGAGAAGCGATCATACCTGTGGGATCGAAGATCCTTCCAGTAATCGTTAGAGCAGCCTCTCTCCAGTAAAATATCATGACAGACTTCGTGGTGTTAGATACCCTATCGGCATATAATACGATATAAGGAAGATTTTTCTTGTCATCCTTGAAAGGGGTCTTGTCCATTTACCACATCCTAAAGTTTCTAGTAATAGACAAGGTAGGAAAAATACGTGGTGACCAGCAAGCAGCCAGAAAGTGCTATGAAGTGTCTGCCAAACCGACAGCTCTAGTGAAACAGTTTGCAAAGGTGTTAATAGAAAATTTTGGCCAGGGGACAAAGAGAAATTTTCCACATTCCCGCCATGAGTCGAAACCCATAATCGACGTTTCTGAAGTCCAGATAGACCATAAAGCCACCCCGCAGAAGCAAGGAAGGCCGGCTCGGCTTCACAACAAACAGAAAACAAGATAGGCACGACCAGGACAAGCCCCCACACTAATACGGGAGCCCGGGCTTCTCTAGGCCACCTATCGGGGAAACCCGACTTTGAGGTCGAGCTCCTCAACCACCTTGTGAATTCAAGGAGAAGTCTTCAACCTCAAGAGACATTCGAGAGAAGCCTGCCAACCTCTCTAGAAGCTCGCTGTCCTTGCTGGGCATAAAGGAAGAATCACGCCTAAATCTACACTACCCCAACTACCTCCAAGGAATGTTTACATGAACTCCTCGAGCCCCTAAAGGTCAGGGAAAATCCATCTCAAGCTTCTAAGAACAGAGTCGGAGCAGAGATCTACCTCGCTCTACGGGGTAAGAGGCAGCTAGCTGGGTGACCTCCATGAAAAACCATGCCGCAATAACATATAAGATCATATCTAGGAGATAACCAGCATTAATCCCGTATACGTGCGAGCCAAGAGTTTGATTCCAAAAAGAAAACAAACTCATTCAAGTTAATTGTTTCCGCTATTTACTCGGGGTCAACAACTTTTAAATAAAGGATCCCGCCCGATAAGGAGGAAATAGATTCAAAGGATCGTGGCGGGATATTAGCAAATTCAAACCAACTTGGACCATATATAAATAGGGCCAAGCAGGATACATACAAAAGAGACATAGAAACAGAGAGAAGAGAAAAATAACAGAAAATGAGAAGGCCTAAATTCTGTATTCAAAACACGACCACCTTTGTTTCTACTATTCGACAGGCACAGAGTTGCCACCATCCTAGATCTTAGAGAGACTGCGAGCATATAAGAGAGTGATTTGTATTTCAAAGCAGGTATCAATAATAAAAGCTCCCATTTACTGTTACTACGATACAGCCTCTCGTTTACCTCTTAGCAGGTCAGGTATCAACTGTACCGACCCCGGTCACCACTTTCGTGGTAGTGGTCTCGAGGGTGTTAGTATGAATTTCTTATCTCGAGGAAATTTCCGGTTAACAAAAGGTTACGAAGATACAAGATGGGGTAAACTCCGGGATGACCTTGGAGGGTGTAGAGCCCACAAATCACCCAGAGGATGACCCATTGGTTCCAAAAGAGGATGAGCAAAGCAGGGAATGGGCCAGCGGGCATCCAGTGGATAAGCTAGAAGTGATACCCATTCAGAGGGACGATCCCTTGAAGGTTGTCAAGGTCGGAGCCACCCTCGAATCGGGAGTGAATGAGGATCTAATCAGGCTCCTCAAAGAATTCAATGACATCTTTGCTCTGCTCACCGTTTGGCAGTAGATCCGACCTTCAAGCCCGTCAAACAAAAAAGGTGTCATTTTAACACCGAAAGAAATGCTGGGATTCAGGAAGTAGTGGACAAGTTGATTAGAGCAAGCTTCATAAGAGAGACGTGTTACCCCGAATGGATCGCCAACGTGATCATGGTCACAAAGGTAAATGGGAAGTGGTGTGTGTGCGTTGATTACACCGACTTCAACCGGGGATTCCCAAAAGACATCTTCCCTTTACCAAAGATTTATCAGTTTGTTGACTCCACATCTGAAAACAATCTCCTAAGCTTCATGGATGCATTCTCGGGGTACAACCAGATCACGATGCACCCCACTGACAAAGACAAGACCAGCTTCATCACTGGGCAGGGTCTCTACTGCTACAAGGTGATGCCGTTTGGGCTTAAAATGCGGGAGCTACATATTAACAGTTGGTCAATCGGCAGTTCAAACCCGAGATTGGAAGATCAATGGAAGTGTACATCGACGACATGATTACTAAATCACCAACCATAGAAGGACATCAGGATGACCTTCGCATAACTTTCATTATGCTTAGGGAAAATTAGATGAGATTGAACCTCTCCAATTGTGCCTTCAGGGTAACTGCGGGAACGTTTCGGGGCTTCATTGTTCATGAGAGTGGAATAGAGGCTAACCTAGAAAAGATCAAGGCTATCTTTGATCTAGAATCCCCCATATCACTCAAATAGGTTTAAGTCTTGACCGGGTAGATAACAACGCTCAACAGGTTCATTTCTCGGTCCACCGATAAATGTTTCTCTTTCTTCAAAGCTATCAAGCAGGGAAGGAACATGAAATGAGACTAGGAGAGTGAGCAAGCTTTTTAATCTTTGAAGAAGTATCTGTCAAGCCCTCAGTTACTGGTCAACCCAAGTCTGGGAGAAAATCTGCAAATCTACTTGGTCATTTCAGAAACTACGGTGAGTGGGGCATTGGTCAAGGAATGTGGAGATAGTGCCCAGCAACCTATCTACTACGTGAGTCATGCCCTGACCAAGTCAAAAAAGAATTATACCCTTCTGGAGAAGCTCGTCTATGCCTTGGTGACCCTGGTAAGGAAGCTCTATCCCTACTTTCAAGCTCACTCAATAGCAGTAGTGATGGACCAACCTCTCCATCAATTTTCTGCAATGGCCGAATGAGTCCGAAAGACTGGTTTTATAGGCCCTAAAACTTACCTAGTTTGATTTAAGGTATAAACCTAGGACCGCAATTAAAGCCCAAGCTTTGGTGGACTTTATGGCAGAGCTCTCAGTGCCCCCAGGTCGAGCGACATCCACATTGAAATATATAGCTCCTGAGAAGATTCTAGAGTCCAACAGATTGCCGGTATGTTACAAGTCGTGGATCTTCTATACTGATGAAGCATCCAGACCAGTCAGGGGAGGAGCGGGCATAGTCTTTATAGACCCAGAGGGGATTGAGTGTTGGCACTACTTCAGATTCGAATTTAAGGCCACTAACAATGAGGCAGAGTATGAAACCCTCCTAGCCGGGATGAAGGCGGCCGCCGAGCACGGGGTTGATTACCTGCAGGTCAAGAGTGACTCATTACTCATAGTCAACAAGGTTTCTATTGATTATTAGGCCAAATGGAATAACATGATTGCCTACTTGAATCTAGTTCAGCTGTTTAAGAATAAATTCAAGAGATTTAAGATCAAGCAGGTGCCTCGACAACAGAATCGTCAAGCTGACGTCCTAGCCAAGATAGTTGCGAATGGTGGCCAGGCCTTACCATAGGGAGTCCCTCTCTAAGTGATCTCCCTACCAAGTACAGTAGCAGACAATAAGTCTTATACCCTGGATCGATAGCCATGCTGGATATACCCAACAGTGGTTTATCTCCAAGAAGGAAGGCTTCCCGATGAGCCTGACCAAGCCAGAAGAGTTAAGAGACTCTCAGTTTGATATTGCCTGGCAGCTGGATACCTCTACAGGAATGGCAGGTATCTTCCCCTACTGTGATTTTTTTATCCTGGTGATGCCAAATGGGCGTTAAGAGAGGTTCATTAAGGGGAATACGGGAACCACGTTGGTGGTGAAGCTCTGGATTATCAGGTACTCCGCATGGGGTATTACTGGCCAAATATCAATAAAGATGCAAAGAACTTTGTTCAATCCTGTGATCCATGCTAGAAGACCTCCAACTTGAGCCACCTCTCAGGGGATTGTCTGTCATCTCTCAGCTCGCCTTACCCATTTGCTATGTGGGGAGTCGACCTGATCGGACCACTTCCAACTACTTATGGAAAAGCCAAGCATGCTATTGTGGCGATCGACTATTTCACAAGAAGGGTCAAAGTCGAACCGCTCTCCCAGGTATCGAAAGAAAATATGACAAGGTTCATCAAAAACAACGTAGTTTATAGGTTTGGGACCCATTTTATCATTATAACTAACCTCGGAAAGCAGTTTGATAATGGTCGATTCAAGGTCTTTTGCAAAAGCTTGGGAATCGACCTTAGATTCGCCTCAGTAGCCCACCTTTAGACTAAAGAGCTGGTGGAATCCACCTATAAAACTATCAAGAAGCTTTTGAAAAAGAAGTTATAGTTGAGATAGGGTAAATGGGCCGAGGAGCTTCCCGAGGTCCTCTGGGCTTGCTGTACTACAAGAAGAACATCCACCGAAGAAATGCCCTATTCTTTAACCTTCAGGGTTGAAGCAATTCTTCCCATCAAGCATAAACTAACCTTCTTCAGAGTTCAACATTTTGAACATGGAAGCAAAGAGGATAAGCTCCGAGCTAGCCTAGATCTGTTAGAAGAGAAACAAGATCGGGTAACTGAGAAAGTAGCGATTTACCATAGCAAGATCGCTAATTACTTTAACAGGAGATTTAAAGCTCGAAACTTCAGGAAACGGGACCTAGTTCTTAGGAAAGTAACCTTGTATACAAGAAAATGGTCCTGGGGCCCTACTGGGAAGGACCTTATTCGGTAATGGTAGTATCCTGCAATGGGGCGTATAAGCTCGAGGACATGGAAGGCCGACCCATCGATCACACCTAGAAAGCAGATCACTTGAGGAAGTATTACCCTTTGACAGGGGACTCGTAAGCAGACTACTTCCATTTAGGTTACAATAAAATCTCCAATAACAATGTATTCCATTATTTATTAATAAAGTCTTCTTTCTCCATCTCCGGCTATATTTTACAATAATTTCTCTGTATCCAACTAGGGTCTACACGGTTGAGTTCGACATAGTCATCTCAAGACCAAGGATTATCAGGGAAGCCCCCATGCTATCCTTGATGCCTCAACCTGGCACCACCCACCATTGAGAAGGGTTTGAGTGTAAGAGCATAGTTTCTATCCAGATCTCAAGACCAGGGATTGATCGGGGAAGCTCCTTCAGCACCCCTCCCCCAAGAAAGATCCGAGTGTAAGTGCATAATTGCCATCCGGATCATAAGACCAGGAAATAGCTAGATAGCCCTCCTAATGCCTTAGTCAGGCTACCGACCCCAAGAAGGGTATGAGTGTAAGAGCATAGTTTCCATCCAGACCACGAGACTAGGAAATAGCTAGATAGCCCTCCTACTGCCTCGATCGGGCTACAACCCCCCAAAGAGGCCTGAGATTGGAAAGCTCTCCTACATAAACTCCAATGTTCCAGTTATTACTAGCTACTAATCTTCCATGTGTATATGACTACTTTTGTGACAGGTGCAAACTAGCCTACAATCATATAAGAGGACTACTCACTAAAGTCATCAAGCTATAAGTTTCCGTTGAAACTTGAGAGCTCGAGCTAGCTGTCTACTTTCAGACTTAAACTAAATTTTGTATCTCGTTATTTTTACCAAAGTTTGAGTAAGTCAAGTTGTTTTAGAGGTCGCGTCTAGGCCGGGATCAAGAATGAAGCAAGAGGATGTCAGTCAAGTCAAAATTTATTGAAGTAAGCATAAATGAAATCTAAAGCCAGTTTTCATTAATGAAATGGGAGCCTATCCACTGGAAAGGCTACAGTTATCAAGCAGGGAGTGCAACCCCCGGTTCCGGGCTATATAAGCTAAAACAATGAAGATGAAAAAGCTAATTAAACATGGCATGAGTAAATCGGAGTGCCCAACCCTCTTTACTGGCTGCAAAAGCAAGTTGTGAATAATTTGAATCAGGCTTCTACTTCCTCCTGGTTACCTTTTGTTGCTCCCCCTTCCTAGTGGACCACGCCCCCAGCTCCTCTTTTAGATGTTTGCTCATTTTGGATGGCCATCTCTGCTACCCCTTCCACCAAAGGATCCCCGATTGCCTGTTATTTAGCTAGGTCCTCCTCCAAGACCTCATTAACAACCGCCATAACCTTAGGAGGGATGGCTACATAAAGAAGGTTTACCAAAGACTCTACCCAATTTTGTTCAACCTCTAAATATTCTTTAGAGGATTCTTCAGGATGGTTATAGACCTCTCCCAGGCTTCTGGTAGGTCCCCATCGGGTTGTGCTGGCCGAACCCCGCTAGAGGTTTCCCTTGGACCTGAGACTGGAAATACTGGAGGAGGAAAATAAGGATCTGTTAACATTACTTGTTTCCCAGCTCCAACCCCGTCACCTTAAAGACAGGACATCTCTGCAGCCTTGGTCATAATCTCCTCCTTATCCCAGTTGGCAATAACTGATAGGTCAAAGAGGGAAATGAGGGCTTCAGCAACCTAGAAGGAGGTATAGAAGTACCCCTAGCTAAAAGAAGCGTCCACTTCGGCATGCAACTTTGCCGTTTGAGCACGAAGATTCTAGATCTTGACCTCTAGCATTCTGGCTTCAGCTTTCCAGGAATCCCTCTTTTTGGCTCGCCGTTCAGATATAAGGGCTTCGATCTCAATGGAGTGTTTCGCCCTCTCTTGATTGCACTGAAGCTCGGCCAGTTCTGCTTCCATTTTCTTCTAACTGGAAGTCATCTTCTGTACCAAAGATTGAGCTTGGGCGAGTAGATTAATGGCCTTCTCAGCTTCGGCCTCAGCTTGTGCATCCCTGTTACGGAGAGATGTTACCTAGTGGCCCATTGCCAAGTTGAATTTGAATGCCTACAGGGTATAAAACCAAGATTAGAGAATTTTCAGCACCCACAGTCATAGGAAAGATAAAGGAGAAGTTACCTCAGATAAAAGAGAGGACCCTTTCGTAAGCAAGATGTCCACAGGCATTGAAGCCATCCTAAAGAGCCCGACACCCAGGCAGGACGTGACGAACTGCTCTAAGACCTCATCCTGCCCCACTGAGCTAGACTGATGGCGGGAGCAGACAGAGGAAACCTCTGGAACACTGGCCTCTGGGTTAGCCGTAGCTTGAGGAGCTTGGTGCGTAGATGAAGCAGTAGAGGCAACGGGTAACATGGATGAAGGGGCAGTAACTGCAGCAGATGCCACAAATTAAGAGGTAGAGATGGTCGTATTAACAGCCTGGAAAACGGTCCTCCCTTGGTTTAGAACTAGAAGCTCCGATGCAAGAATAGCCATCTTGGAGCTAACTTGAGAAGGTGATGGAACTGAAGCAGGTGAAACCCTAGTTGGATCAGTAGTCCCTCTTTTTTTCGAGGCAGCCATAGGGGCTCCCCAGGTTAATCTTGTGTGAGAATGAGGGATACGAGCTTGCTGGACCTCGCTTGAAGCTGGAGAAACAACAAGTAATTGTTAAAAAAAGGGAGAAAGAAGAAGGACGTTAGAAACAAGGTAACTAACTGAACAAAGCATAATGACTCTGTGTTACGTACGAGGAGTAGCATCAAAGATCCATAGGTATCGATGCACCCTGCGAGAGTCGAATATAGGGTTTATAGAACAAAGAAAACAACGAATAGCTTTTCAAAGGTAGCGAAAGAGAGGGATTTTTAAAAATTTGAAGTATAAAAGTGAAGCGTGAGAAAAGTGATGAAGAAGCCGGGTTTAAATAGAGGTAGGGGAAGCAATGACGTCGATGAAATCTTCGGTGGGATTACCTCAAATCATGGGTGCGGCCGTAACGTAGTCGAATTATCTTGGGGAATACACTGGTCTTTTCCTGCCATGTCATTGGTATAATTAATGAGGAGATTTCTACCCAGATTTTGTAATGATAAAAGAGGGAAAATTTCCCAATTAAAACAGGAATTTTACTCTAACCCCAACTCAATCACCGGTGTTCACATCAGAGGGGACTTCTGTTAATAAAAAAATTTAGCAATAGACCAAAGATAAATTTCCCACTCTCTTAACCCGAATCAAAGCCCGACCCCACCAGTCATTGAACCCTAGATCCTAAAGGCAAGCCATCAAACCACCCCGCAGAAGCGATGAAAGGACATCAAGCTTTAGAACCATTAGGGATGGAGCCCGACACGACCAGATCAAGCTCCTTACACTAACAATGGAATTTGGGTAAAACCTGACACATGGTTATCCAGGCTTTCTGAGATCAAAATTACCTCATAACCTCCCTAGAAGTCCGTTAACCTCTTCAGAAGCCTGCTATCCTTTCTAGATATAAAAATGGGGCTTTTAAAGATGTTAGGTTCATGCTATAGCTACGTTCCAATTCGCTAAGGAAGACTCGAACCCAACTTGACAAGAAAAAGGAAGCTTGCCTAATCCATGCTACCCCTATTGAGTGCCTACAAGGCCATCTCAAGCTCTAAAGGACTAGGAAAGGTCAGGCCAAGCTTCTGGGACCAGACCTAAGACATGGGTCTACCTCGCTCTATGAAACAATAAACAGCTAACTCGATGACCTCTATGAAGAATCATGCCATGAATATACACAAGATCATATCTACACTCCAACGAATATTTAAACTCTACGTACGTGTAATGCAAGAGATTGAGTCCAAAAAGGAAACAAAATTATCTTCACCAAAGATATTCTTGAATACGTTATTAATGCGAAGTCAATGACTTTCAAAGAGGAGATCTTGCCCGATAAAGAGGGAACAAATTAAGAGAATCATGGCGGGAGATTCACAGAATTTGAACTACCCGTACCATGTATAAATTTGCCCGATGTAAGCAGAAAAAGGAGTTTTTCAGAGACTTCGGCCTAAATTCGGTAATCAGAACACGACCTCAACTATTATCTACTATTCGACTGGCACGAGGTTGTCACCCTACTGTATCCCAGAGAGATTAAGAAAGTTTAAGAGTCTTTTTGTACGATACTCACAGTTGATAATAAAGTCATTACATTCCCGTATTCATTGCACTTACATTTATACATCCATCTTTATTCAATCAGGTTAGGTACCTAAGGAACCAACCTCGGCCACCACCTACGCGGTAGTGGTCTCGAGGGAGTTAACCGAAATTTCTCACTTATAGTAAATTCTCTGTTAACAATAGGCTTGTGTTAGTGAACTTACGGGTGTCTCCACTATTAGAACGAGGCACAAGAGCACTGAGTCCCCTCAAATCACGCACTCAAAGGATAGAACTAACCCATGACAATGCAAATATAACCCATAAGTGACAAAGATTTGCACACAAGCTCACAATGCATGTATAGACTCACCAAAAGCACACGCTCAAGGAATCATACCCATGCTAGTTAAAGCTTGAAATTTTGGTTATTACGACAAAATTGAAAATTTTGGACCAAAATTGACAAATAAAAGACTCAAGACGACTCAACAAGGCATCTACCCTTTAGATTGGTTGCTTGAGAGAGATTAAGCACCAACTCTATACCCTCTAGGTTGGTGAATTTATAAAGAGATTAGTCTTTATTTGATAGATATGCATTTTAATGAGTAATCACTTGTGGGTAATCAATACTATACCCTCTAGATTGAATACTTACAAGGGATATACAACCAAGCTATACCCTCTAGATTGGTTACTTTTGATTAATGAGCATTAATAAGAATTCATACATAACCATGGCTACATGTTGAATCCATCATTCTCTTAGTCCCCTTATCATACATCTTCGTTTACTATTTGTTTCATTTCTAGTTAGTAGACTTATTTTGTGTTTTAATCATAATTGATTCGAAACGTCATTTCCATTGTTTTTCTTACATATTAGCTTAGAGTATAGTTTGATCATTTAAGGCATAACACGATCTCTGTGGACGATACCCATACTTGCTACTATGTTGTTATCTTATCTTAGTGCAAATAGGGTTTTCTAAATTTGTTTTACAAGTTATTTACATATACAAAACGACACTTATCAAACATCCACCTTTGTCCGAACAGGTTAGGTACCAACCCCGGCTGCCACCTCCATGGTAGTGGCCTCGAGGGTGTTAACTGGAATTTCTCACCTCATGTAAATTTTCCGTTAACACTTGCTAGCACCGTTTGTGGGAATCATCCATACCCAGTTAAACAAATCAACAGTTACGTGTTTGTTGTTTGTAAGGAGTTATGAGATCTGCTCCTCCCAGGGAAAGCCTGAAGCTTCGAGACAACCTTCGGCTGTATCCACATGAAAGGTTCTGAAGAAGGGGCAAAAATCTGAGCCCCACAGCCATGTTCCAAACTAGCCAATCGTTGCACAGGCATTTCGTCCCCCCATTATAAGCCAGGTTTCCGTCAACCAGCAAGCGGCGACCTTCATGGAGAACGTCCATTGTCGCCTGCTCACTGAAGGCATTGCAGTCCAGCCAGTAAATTCCAACAATCAGAGAGTGCCGAGCAGACCAGGAGCCAGGTAGCCCACATTTGATCGCCTAGGACCTCCTCCTACTGAACTAGCCACGATAGAACTGGCCCCAACATTGGATCTTGGATAGCCTAGGGGTTCCTGGAAGACTATCACATTACAAGCCTAGCCGAGTTAAATCCGTAACGGATGCTCTGCTCCAGGAGCAGGGATAGGCTCCTCGCCCGGTGACCTAGAGGAGGGAAGTCTGGGCTAGACAGTAAGTTAGCCAACGAAGCACCCAGGTAGATCCCATTCAAATAGATGACCGGGTAGTGATCGCCTGTTCATTAGAGGGATCTAACAGCAAGGAGTCCGAGGTCAACTCAAAGAAACTCGAGAACAAACGCCTGAAAGACAAGTTGGTAAAGCTACAGAAAGAGATCCAGCAAATAAAGAAGGGACAGTTTAAGAAGGACAAGAAAGACCCTTTGAGCAAGATGAATGCTCCCTTCACCAGAAGAATCCGGGAGGTAGAGCGCCCGTCGAAATTCAAGATGCCGACTGATAATTTTTTTGGGACAGAAGACCCCTAAGCCACCTGAAGAGCTTCGTTCAAATGGAAATCCAAAATACCACAATGGCTGCCATGTGCAGGATGTTTGCTACCACCTTGAGCGACTACGTAAAGACCTGGTTCAGGAAGTTGCCTACTGGTAGCGTGGATTTTTCACAAAGCTATCAATAGATTTTTGTTTGCAGTTTCAAGGGATCAAACCATATCTAAAAGATCCCATACACTTTCAATATATGATCCAGGTGCGAGGTGAGACACATCGGTCATACGTGGAACGCTTCCACAAGGAAGTCATTCAGATGGGGGTCTTCACTGAGAAAGTGACCCTTGACAATTTTAGACGGAACCTGTGGTCGGGTAAGCTTTTCTAATCCTTTGCCAAGCGACCTTTAGAGACCTACCAAAAGGCCTATGATCGGGCTCTAGAGCAAGTCAAAGTCGATGAACAACTCAAGGTCAAGATGGAGCATGACGATATGAGAACGGCGAAGCATCAGATGGGGGAAACTCTCAGACCTGAGCCAGCTCAGAATAATCAGAACAAACCTCCCAGTAGGTCGATATACCGCTTCCTCGTTTCTCAACCCAAGCAAGAAAGGTATCTGGGAAGGCGAACCCCTCCACGGGCTTCGCCTCCTTCTAGGACTGTAGCCTCTGTAATGTGAGATGAGAGAGGATATGATCGCTACACCCCGTTAAATGCATCCCGTGAAACAAACTATCTCACCATTCTGGATAAGAGGCAACTACAGAAGCTCACACACATGAAAGCCCCTATCGATATGTGGAACCGGTACAAGTATTGTGACTTCCATAAAGACATGGGTCACAACACATTCAGAGTGATATAACTTGCACAATCAGATCGAGGCTCTGATAAGGGGAGGATGTTTGATAGAGTTATTGCAGCATGTCAGGGATAATATTCAGACTGAAAGGAAAGTACAGGTTGAGATCCATGAATATGCCGAGAAGAGAAAGGGGAAGCAGACGGATCTGATACAGCAAATCCAAGTGATACATACAATCAGCGGAGGGCCCACTCTAGTTGGCACCTCCAATAATTCCAGAAAAAACTACACGAGGAAGATCCCTCGTGTAGATGAAGGGCGAGGTATTTTCAAGGTCGACTAGAGCCCGGCTGACCCTTCCCATTTAGCACAAATTATTTTCACCAAGGTAGATATTTACAACACCATGCTGCCTCATGATGATCCCATGGTCACGGTACAGATTGCCACTGCGTGCTTGTGGACACAGGCATCATCATCGACATCCTCTTTAAAGATACCTTGGAGAAGCTGAATAGGGGACTCGTGAGCAGACTACCTCCATTTAGGTTTCAATAAAATCCCCAACAATAATGTACTCCATTTTTTATCAATAAAGTCTACTTTCTCCATCTTCAATTATATTCTACATTAATTTCTCCTAATTCAATTAGGATCTATACGGGTAAGTTTGATATAACCACCTTAAGACCAGGGATTAGCTGGAGAACCCCCTCACTATCCTTGATACCTCGGCCGAGCACCCCCCCCCCCCCCCCCACCAAGAAGGGTCTGAGTGTAAAAGCTTAGTTGCCATCCAGATCTCGAGATAAAGAAATAGCTAAATAGCCCTCTTGATGCCTTGGTCGGGCTACCCTCTTCTCCCAATAAGGGTATGAGTGTAAGAGCATAGTTGCCATCCAGATCTCGACACCAGGAAATAGCAAGATAGCCCTCCTAATGCTTTAGTTGGGCTACCACCCTTAGAAGGGTTTGAGTGTAAGAGCATAGTTATCATCCAGATCTCGAGACCAAAATAGCAATCAAGCCTTCCCGATGCCTTGATACGGCTATAACCCCCTAGAGGGACCTGTTCTTGTAAAGTTCTCCTACCGAAAACTCCAATATCCAAGTTATTACTGGTTATTAATCTTCTATGTGCATATGATTGCTTACTGTGACAATTGCAAACTAGCTTGAAATCATATAAGGGGACTACTCACTAGAGTCATCGAGCTATAAGTTTCTACTGAGAGCTGAGAGCTCAAGCTAGCGGTCTACTTTTGCACTTTAACAAATTTAAGATCTCGTTATTTTCACCAAATTTGATTAAGTCAAGTTATTTTAGAGGTTGCATCTAGGTCGAGATCAGAAAAAAAGCAAGGAGATGTCAGTCAAGTTAAAATTCATTGTAGCAAGCATGAATGAAATCTAAAGCTAGTCTTCATTAATGATACGAGAACCTATCCCCTAGAAAGGCTACATTTATCAAGCAGGGAGCCTAAACCCCGGTTTCGGGCTACAGAAGATAAAAAAATAGTGAAGGAAAAGCTAACTAGACATAGCATAAGTAAAGCGGGGTGCCCATTCCCTTTTTTGGGCAGTCAAAGCCGGTCAAGGATAGGTTGTATCAAGACCCAACACCCCTCTGGTTTCCTCTCGGTGCTCCTCCTCCTTGATGATTCTCATCTCCCTCAAATGGTTGCTCACCATGGCCGTCTTCGCCTGCTACCCCCTCCTCCGGAGGATCCTTAATTGCCTGCTGCTTAGCTGGGTCATCCTCCAAAACCTTATTAACCACCATCATAACCTGAAGAGGTATGGTCGCATGGAAGAGGTTTGCTAGAGACTCTACCCTGTTCTGCTCAACCTCCAATTCTTCTTTAGAGGGCTCTTCAAGACGTTTGTAGACCTATTCTTAGGCTTTCGGCAAGTCCCCCTCTGGCTGTTAAGGCCTAACCCTGCTAGAGGTTTCCCCGAAACCTGAGACTGGTAAGACAAGAGGAGAATGAGGAGGATCTGTCATGACAAGTTGCTTCCCGACTTTAGCAAATCCAGAAGGACTTGTTCTGTCATCGTCAGAGCGAGACATCTCTTCAACCTTGGTCATTGTCTTTTCTCTATCCCAACCGGTTAAGTGGATAGGACGAAGAGAAGAGGGAGAGCTTCGACGACCTAAAAGGAGGTGTAAAAATACCCATCACTGAAGGATGCATCGACTTCCGCTTACAGCCCGGCCATCTAAGCATTCAAGGCTTGGTTCTCGACGTCAAGAATCTTTGCCCTAGTCTTCTAGGAATCCTACCATTTTGCTCGGCGTTCAGATCAGAGGTTTCTTGATAGAGATTGCTTCAACCTCTGGTTACCACAATGAAGCTCGGCTAGCTCTTCCTCTATCCCCCTCTAGCTAGAGGTCATCTCTTGTACTAGATCTTGAGCCCGCGCCAATTACTCCATGGCCAGCTCAGCTTCAGCCTCAGCCTTGGCCACCCGATAGTAAAAAGAGGCCACTTGGTTGCCCATGGCCGCGTTGAATTTGAAGGCTTACTAAAGAGTTCAAGTTAGAAAGTGACTAAACAAACCGTTAAAGGAAAAGATAAAAGATGATGATTACCTCGGCCAAGAGGGCCGCTTGGTAATCAGGATATCTAGGGGCATTGAAGCCTTCATAGAAAGACTGCCACAGGGGCAGGAAGCAACAAATTGCCCTAAGACCTCGTCAAGCATGCCAGAGATGGACTGATTTTATGGGCAAATAGAGGGAACCCCCTCAACACAAGTCTCGGAGACTTTCGGAGCTCGAGGGACTGGGAATACAGATGGAGAGGCAGAAACGGTGGGCAAGTTAGAAGCGGGGATGACAGAAAAAGAAACAATGGGAGTAAGGGCAACTAGAGTAGTAGTTGTCAATGCTACATCAGATGCTTGAGAAACAGAGGCCCTCTTACCCCACACCTTGGTAGCCCACAATGTGAGAAGCGTCATCTTGGACCTGTGTTGAGATGGGGACGGAGCATGAATAGAAAAAGCCCCAACTGGAACAACTGGCCCCTCTTTCTCTGAGGAAGCCAAAAGGGTTTCCCGACCCGATCTGGTAGAGGAGAGAAATGTACGAGCTTGTTGGGCTTCACGGGAAGCTAAATAAACGGTAAAAACTGTTAAAAAGAGGAAAGGGAAGCCGTCAGAATCAAGCTAGTAAGCAAAACAAAACAGAATGGCTCAATGTTACTTACGAGGAGTAGATCATAAACTCACAGATAATGATTTTCTCGGTGAGAATCGAAGGGGTTTACAGTTGGGAACTTTAGGTTCAAATAGTTCCTAGCGAGGATGGCCTTCTGTACATCCTCAAACTCAGCAGGTAAAGAATCTTGGCCCCACGAGGGTTTATCATTGAAAGCGGTAGGAACCGCGAACTCATGCCCACCAATAAATATCAAACTTTCTCACTCATCCCCCGCCAGGATCCACTTTTCCTTTCAGGCTAAGTTCTTCTTTGAAGCTCCGGGAATGATGAAGTTGAGCTTGTTCTTAGCTTTTGCACAAAACTGGCTTTGGGTAGCTCCGGACAAGCTTCCAATTTGAAAACGATAAGCCAACTTTTTTGCTCCAGGTTCCGTGATAACCTTGCTCAGCTTGCACTGTTCCCTCCACAGCTCAAGAAAGCCAATCAAATGCCTCCAAAAGTTGGGAGTCAACTAGAGATGAGCTAGTTGTAAGTCACTGAGAGCCCGTCGAAGAGTATGATGGAGAAGAAGCTTGACCCCATTTTCAAGAGCCGCCATATGGATTAAAAGCATGCTTTGGTTCTGTTCTCACTTAGCTGCATGTTATCCCGTAGAGCGAGGTAGACCCATGCTTTGGTTCTGTTCTCAGAAGCTTGGGATGGACTTTTCTCGACCCTTTGGAGCTTGAGACGTCTCTGTAGAAATTTTTGGGAGGAAGCTTGGATCTGATTAACCCAGAGGCCCTTTTCCTCCTCGTATTATAGAGGGGACAACGGGCTCCTAGAGAGGTTAGTCAGCTTCTAGTTTAGGCTACGAGCTAAGTTTAGCCTCTGGAAGTCTCAACCTGGAAGGAGTTTACTTTACCTGTCGGGCTCCACTTCGAGTGCTTCTTGAGCTCGGAAATCCTTCATTGCTTTTGTTAGGTGGTTCTAGAGCCTGACACCAGGAATCGAGGTTCCTGGGTAGATGGCCTCAAGAAGCCCGGATTCCCGTGTTCGCGTGGAGGCTCGACCTGGTCTTGCCTAGCTTCATCCTCGATAATTTTGAAGCCCCGCTATCCTTCCTTGGTTCTGTAGGGTAATTTTATGGTTCACCCGTGGTCTCATGAGTATCGAATTTGGGCTTTCATTCGGGCTAGGAGAGTGGAAAATTTCTTTTTGATCCCTTGCCAAATTTTACTATTAACAGAAGTCCCATCGGTTTTGAAAACCGGAGGTAAAGTTGGGGTTAGAGTTAGATTCCCTATTTAATTGGGAAATTTTCCTTTTTGAAAATAATTACTGAGAATCTCGAACAAAATCTTCTCATTAACTGTTCAGGTGACATGTCTAGCTTGGATTGGTGTGCTCCTTGAAGAAAACCGGCTGTGTTAAGCTTTCTCTGTGGTTCGAGGTAATTTTCTCGAGGATATCGCCAACGTCACTACAACCCTAACCTAAATTTAAATTCAAACACGCTGTCGCTTCCTCACGCCTTCTTTCAATTTCAAATTTTCAGACTTCCTCTCCCCCACTGTCTTCTTCAACCGTAATATTGTTTTTCATCCACCTTCAAGCTCTTTTCATTCAATAATGTCGAACTTCTCTGACAGCGTTGAAGCCATGGTCGAGGGCACTGGCGGCTCTAATTTGGTTACTTAAAAATGAGTGCAAAGACTCTCGAGCGACGAGGACTCTTTCCCGGTCCTTCAGCGCCGCCTATCCAGTAGGAATGTCTCAATAGGCTCCAGCTTCTCCAATCAACCCGACAACCCCTTAAATTTATTTGACAAAGATTTCGACGTAAGAGAGAGGGCCGACACCACTGAGAGGTTCAAATTGCCGTGGATGGACCTCCTTCAGCGAAGCTTCTTCCTTCTGAATTTATGGTTATCCCCGACTCTACTGTTGACCCACAATCAATCAACCGCATACAGGATAAATATGGCATTCTTAAAGGCGTCACCCTCACAGTTCCCCTTAGGAACTATGACATCTTTACCCCTCCCGAAGGCGTGCTCCCCATTCACTTGGGAGCCTTTGAGAATGGTGTCAGACTTCCCCTTCACCCTACTCTTTGGCGGGCTCTTAACGCCGTTCAACTAGTTCCCCTTCAACTGATGCCCGGCTTATGGAGGCATCTGATCTGCTTCCTTGTGCTATGGAGGGAACAGTGCGAGCTGGGAAAGGTCACCGGGGAACCTGGAGCAGAAGATCTGGCCTACCTCTTCCAAATCGAGAGTGTGTCTGGAGGTTGCTGGGGACAATTTTATGTAAAGGCCAAGAAAAAACTCAACTTCATCATCCCTAGCATTTTGAGAAAAGACCCAACTTGGAAAGAAGAGTGGATATTAGCAGGGGGAGATTAGGGAAGCTCCATATTTATCGGCGGGCATGAGTTCGTGGTTCCTAACGCTTTCAACGACAAACCCTCATGGGACTGGGATTCCCTACCTACCGAGTCTGAGGTTGTGCTGAAGACTATCCTCACCAAGAATTATCTGAACCTAAGGTTTCCAACAACTGATCCCTTCGATCCCCATAGGGTTAAGAAGTATCTGCGGATCTCTGATGCTTCCCCCCGTGAGTAATATTAAGTTATTATGATTTGTTTTGTTAGCTTACTTGCCTCTGAAATCCTTCATTTCTTTTTTTGAATAGTTTTTGTGGTTGCTCCAGCTTCCCGCGAAGCCCGGCAAACTCGGAATCATTCCCCTCCTACCAGATCGTCCTAGGGAACCTCCTTGGGTACCTTAGAGAAAGGAAGGCCAAGCCTTTTAGCAGCTGATTTGCCTGCTTCTACTCCATCGCCTTCCCAGATGAGATCCAAGATGGCTATTCTTGCATCGTGGGCTGTTAAAGCTCTAATTCGAGGAGGGCTCGCTCTCTAGGCTGCTGATATGACCACCTTTGCCACCTCGTCAGTGGCCCCCACTACAGCTGATGATTTTTTAGTCACAACACCAACTTCTTCGGCTGACCCATCTGTGTCCCAAGCGGTTCAGGCTTCAGGGGATCCCGAGGCAGGTATTCCTAAGGTTCCACCTACCCACTCCTACCATCAGACAGGCTGAGTTGGTTAGGAGGAAGTTTTGAAGCAGTTTGTTGTGTCTTGCCCTAGTGGCGGGCTTTCTAGGATGGCTTCTATGCCTGTAGACATCCTGGTTACCAAGGGGTCTACTCTCTTGGCTGAGGTAGTCATCGCTTTTATTTTCTCTCGTAGTAGCTTGATTTGTTGCTTCCTAACATGAATTCCCTTCGCAGGCCTTAAAATTTCAAGTAGCCATGGGACACCTGGTAGCTTCTCTCCTCGACCGGGTAGGTAGGGCTAAAGCTGAGGCAGAGCGAGCCATGGAATTGGCACGAGCTCTTTGGTCCAGGAGATGACCTCTTGCCAGAGGGGGATGGAAACACAACTGGCTGAGCTTCAGTGCTACCACGAGAGGCTGAAGCAATCTTTTGATCAAAAAACTCTTCGGTCTAAGAGACGAGCCTGCCAAAGGGATGATTGGATGGAAGAGGCAAAGACACTGGATGCTGAGAACAAAGCTCTGCAGGCCAAAGTTGCTAAGCTTCGGGCTAAAGTGGAAGCCTTTTTTAGCGAGAGGTATTTCTATGCCTCCTTCCAGGTCATGGAAGCCCTTCTCCTTCCATTTGACCTCTCCAGTATCACCGCTGGGATAGGAAAGAAATCATGTCTCGGGCTGCAGAGATGTCTCACCCTTAAAATGATGAAACGGGTCCTTCTACTGGGGATGGAGATGGGAAACAGCCTAAAATACCAGATTTGCGTCCTCATGTCCTGACCTTCCCAGCATTAGGTCCTTGAGAATCCTCGAAAGGGGTTCAACTAGTGGAGCCAGAAGGAGGCCCTATCGAAGTCCGAGGTCCTTCTAAGGTGCCTTCAAGGGAGGAGACAACGTTAGGAGAGATCATGCTAGAGTCAATGGCCAACCTTCTTGATACAACCATACCTCATGAGGTCATGGCGGTGATCAATCAGGTCTTTGAGGAGGACCCAGTTGAGCAACAGGCAATCGAGGGGCATCCTCAAGAAGTGATGGTTGAGGCGGCTATCCGGGATGAGCGATTACCTGAAAGAGGAACAAGGGTGAGGTTTATCCTGAAGGAGGGGAAGCCGAAGGAGGTCATGAGGTTGTGGAAGTCTGAATCCATCTACTAGTGGCTTGTTAAGAATACCTGGAAAGGGGTGTAGGCATCCCATTTTTACTCATGCTTGATTATCATTATCATTCCTTTTTTTTTTGTAGCCCAGAACCTGGGGTTGGGCTCCCTGTTTGATTGTTGTAGCCTTACCGGGGGATAGGCTCCCCATTTCATTAATGAAATTTAACTTTAGAGCTAGTTCGAATTTTGATTGGCATGTACTTGTTTAATTTCTGATATCGATCTAGGTACATCCTCTAAAATAACTTGACTTAACTTGGGAACGTAACAAGATTAGAAAACTGCTTTATCGTGAAAGAAAAAAGCTAGCTCGAGCCTTCAACTCTCAACAGAAATTTATAGCCTGGTGACTTTAGTCAATAGTCCCCTTGTGCGATCAAGGACCAGTCCGCACCTGTCACAGTAAGCAACCACATATACACAGAGGATTAGCCACTAGTAATAACTGGGACGTTGGAGTTTAAGCAAAGAAGCCATCCATTCTCGAGCCACTCCAAGGGGTTATAGCCGAATGAGGTATCAAAGAGAACTATCTAGCCTTTTTTAGGTTGGAGATCAGAATGGCTACCGCGCTCTTAAACTCGAGTCCTTCTCAAGGGCCGTAACCCGACCAAGGCATCAGAAGGGCTATCTAGCTATTTCCTGGTCTTGTGATCTGGCTGGTAGCTATGCTCTTACACTCAGACCCTTCTTGAGGGTGGTAGCCCAACCAAGGCATCAGGAGAGCCATCTAGCTATTTCCTGCCCTTATGATCTGGATGGCAGCTATGCTCTTACACTCAGACCCTTCTTGGGGTGGTATCCCGAACAAGGCATCATGAGGGCTATCTAGCTATTTCCTGGTCTTGAGATCTGGATGGCAGCTATGCTCTTACACTCAGACCCTTCTTGGGGTGGTAGCCCGACCAAGGCATCAGGAAGGCTATCTAGCTATTTTCTGGTCTCGAGATCCTGATGACAGCTATGCTCTTACACTCAGACCCTTCTTGGAGGGGGGTAGTATCCGGTAGAGGCATCAGGGATAGGGAGTGGGGCTTCCCCAGCTAAGCCCTGGTCTTGGGACGATAATGTCTAATTTCCCATGTAAACCCAAATCACTGTGGAACATAGTTGATGATGGAGAAAAAACAGGCTTTATTGATAAAAAGAAGGGAGTACATTATTGCTGGAGATTAAAAACTATGTGGAGGTAGCCTGCTCATGGGTTCCCTGTTCAAGGGTTGAATTTTTTCAAGTGTTCCATATTCCATGTATGATCAATGAGTTGGCCATCCATGTCCTCGAGCTTGTATGCCCCTTTACGGATTACCACCGTTACTAAGTAAGGTTTTTCCCAGTTGGGCCCCAGGACCCCGTCTGCCCTATTCTTGGTATTCAACGTCACCTTCCTAAGAACTTGGTCCCCTTCATCAAAGTTCTGGGCTTTAACCCTCCTGTTAAAGTACCTAGCATCCTGCTCTGGTAAATTGCTACCTTCTCTGCTACTCGATCTTTTTTTTCTTCCAAAAGATCTAGGCTAGCACGGAGCTTATCCTCGTTGCTTCCAGGTTAGAAGTGTTGAACTCTGAAGGAGGTCATATTGTGCTCAACGGGAAGTACCGCTTCAACCCCGAAGGCTAGGGAATAGGGCCTTTCCCCGGTAGTCATTCTCCTCGTATTGAGATGATGAATGTGCAGCTGATGAGGAGGACTTGGTTCCCATTTCTGCTTTCATGTCTAGTCGTGTCGGGATAATAACAACCTGAAGTCCTCTACTGCTGTAGATGCATGGGGGACTTCAAGTCTGCCTACCTCTTTATCTGAATCTGTCAAATTAGAGGTCTAGATTAATATTACCAAGGTAGAAGAGGTAACAGAGGTAGGAAAGATCTTGATTGATCCAACTGAGGAGATGGAGGTCAAGGCTGATTGAAGTTGATCCAACCAAGGTGGTGGAAGCTGGCTCTGAAGTAGTAGTGTTAAGAGATGATGACCGTCCTTCAACCAAGCAATGAGACTAAGGAGGAAGGAGCTGCTACTGTTGAGGAGACTAACAAGAAAGGTAGATCGGGACCAAGGTAGCTCAGTAGGGTGATGAATGGCCCCATACAAGTGGAGAGGAGACACCGTCCTAGTAACTGTCAAGAGACATGCTCGAGATTCTAGAAGTTTCCCACGACGGAGAGAAGACTTTGGACCCCTCTGGGATGAGTGGTGACTCACTTGAGCATTGGATGACCCTATATGAATAGAGATGGGCTACCTGTCTGGTACCGGTCGAGAGGCATACTTGGGATTTCAAGAAGCCCCCAACAACTAAGAGAAAGCTGTGGAGCCTCCGGGAATGAACCGAGAATTTAGTGGCTTACATGGGCGTTGACCGACCCGGTATAAGAAGTGAGGAGCCACATGGCCTTACAGTGAGGCTGCTATTCCAGAGGTTAGCTTAGGCATGTAGGAGGCCTTACCAAGAGTGGGAAACCTCTGGGCTCTCCTCGATCGGATCAGGTTTTGGTGGCTTGCTAGGGCGATGAATGACCCGGTACATATAGACCGAAGCCACCAGTCATGTAGCGGTGCTACTGCTCTAGAAGCTTGCTTAGGCATGTAGATGGCCTTACCAAATGTGAGAAGCTTATGAGACCTCCTCGATCGAATTGGGCTTCGGTGGATTGCTAGGGCGGTCCACTGGTCTGGTACTGGTCCAGAAGAATGATTGGGATGTTAAGAGTCCCCTGCAATTGAAATGAGGCTCTGGACCATGCTTGAATGAAACAGGAGCTCAGTGACTCATTTGGGCATTAACCGGCCCTATATAAGTAGTGAGGAGCCACTTGGCCTTACAGTGAGGCTGCTACTCCAGAGGTTAGCTTAGGCATGTAGGAGGCCTTACCAAAAGTGGGAAACCTCTAGGCTATCCTCGATCAGATCGGGCTTCGGTGGCTTGCTAGGGCGATAAATTACCCGATACGTATAGAGCGAAGCCACCGGTCTGGTATTGGTCCAGAAGCATGCTTGGGATCCTAGAAGTCCCCAGTAAATGTAAAAGTTCAGTGGCTCACTTGGGCATTGACTGGCCCAGTGCATAAGGCGTGGAACCACTAATCTTTTACTTCTCGTGCTGCTCTAGAAGCTACACAGTTGAGTTGGCTTCTTAGATTCATGAGTCGACCTATTACCGCTACCTAGGAGCTTCTGAAGGGTGGATACGGTGACATGAAGGGTCCCGTATAACTAGGTCCAAGTCCAACAGATCTACTGGATAAGAGGTCTACCAGTAGCAGAGCAAATCCTCTACAAAGAACCAGGAGAGGTGCAGTTCTACTGTATAGGAGCTCTCGATGTATCAAAATGGTTCAGCTATATAGGAGATCTTCAAGCGGGGAGCTACTGTATTAGAGCTCCACGATTATCTGAGCATGTTCGCTTCATAGGAGTAGCATAATGAACTGGTTCCACCAGAAATCCCACGTACCATATTTGCTCCACAATGAACGAAACTCGTTACATGATAAAATGAG